>JAJOZX010000013.1:2342500-2555000 GCA_023014485.1 Bathynomus jamesi | reverse complement strand
TGTATTTCTTGAACTGATCCACAGAACAGCTGTTCACATCTTCTGAAGGCTGCACGCGCCACAGATATTATAGACAATGCAGGTCCTGTATATGAGCTTTAATTACCTCGATGAAATAGTGAGCAATCATTCCCTGACGAGATGTATTTCTGAATCCACGTTAAAACTGTAGGTCTAAGGTCGGAGTGAAAAGCTTAACCATTGTCAAAATGAACAAATCAGCGAGATGATGTGAAAGAGTGAGCAATGATTCCCTGACGAGATGTATTTCTGATTCGGTTTCCACGTTAAACCGTAGGTCTAAGGCAGGAATGAAAAGCTTAACCATTGTCAAAATGAGCAAATCAGCGAGATGAAGTGAAAGATTGAGCAATGATTCCCTGACGAGATGTATTTCTGATTCGGTTTCCACATTAAACTGTAGGTCTAAGGTCGGAGTGAAAAGCTTAATCTTTCCAATTCGGCGAAAAGGAGTTAATTATTATTATTATTACTGTAATTTGTACCACCCTATATATATATATATACACAGGGTGGCCCACAAAAATGGCACCAATTTTCAGAAGTGATATCTCAATAACCATTGCAGTTAGGGATTTTAAAAAATAACCAAATGAAAGATAATTCTTTTCTCTTTAAATACTTATTCAATAGCTTGATGGTTATAAACCCATGTAATGCCAAAAATTGGCTTATAAGAAAAATATACAAAAAAAAGTTGCGCATTTATATTTATTCCTTTTATTTTTTTCTAATTAATTATCTCCTAATTTACGGTCTTTAAACGAAGTTCTGTGGTTTTAAGTTAAACCTAATTTTCAATAAATGGCTCAATCTGCCCTCCATTATGATCAACCACAGCCTATAATCTCGCCCTCCATTTTGAAATTGCCTTTGAGATCGTCACTTGTGAGAGATTTTCCCATGCAGCCTGAATTCGTTCACGAAGATGGTTCACATCACGGATTTTCTGACCATGGTAGACTTCTCTCTCTAAGGCAGACCACACAAAGTAGTCAATGGGGTTTAGATCTATGCTGCATGGTGGCCAATTATTTGGTTCGATAAAACCAGGACAATTATTATTGAGAAATGTTATTGTTTCCTTGGCTGTATGAGATGGGGCTCCATCTTGCATGAACACAAAATCAGTGCTCGTCTCCTTGATCTCTGACAACATTGGAGACAAAATGTCATTACAGTAGTAAATTGAGTTAATTTTAACGCCTCGCTGAATAAAAATGATGGATGTTTGTTCTCAGATGACGCTGCAAGGGAAACCATTATCGAATCTGAAAAGTGTTTTTTTTCACGCAAAAGTCGTTTTGGGTCAACTTGAGTTTTTGTCGCCACTGCTGCACGAACCCGATCATTTTGGGTATTTCGTGGTGTTTCGACCGTAAATCGTTTCTCATCAGAAAACCAAATTTTTTTCACAGACTCATTTGACCGAAATCTTCGCAATAGATTTTTACATCGATGGAAACGTCTTTCTTTCACAGGCTCCGATAAAGCAGTAACCTTCACCCTCTTAAATGTTTTCAACCCAAGATCTTTTCGAATTATTCGCTGTACTGATGAACGTGAAATCCCGGTTTCTTTCGCAACTTCACGTTCACTTTTACTTGTTCCCGGTTGTTCCTCTTGACTTAAAACCATTTAATTTACTTTTCAATGTTTTCTGGCGTTCTAATACTTTTTGGTCGACCACTTCCCGGACGCCGTTGACTGCTGCCGGTTTCTTTAAGTTTTTGTAAAAAATGTGCCACAGTTCTTTTTTTCCAATTTCTATTTGGAAATTCGTAAAGGATTCTGTTTAATGAATATCCTTTTTCTTCACGTAGTGCTTGTATAATGTTCTTATCAGATTCTCTCAATCCCATCTTGAGGGGTCTGGAATAGAAAAATTTCATTTAAAATTAGGATCAAGGAATAAATATAAATGCACAACTTTTTTTGTATATTTTTTTTGGAAGCCAATTTTGGGCATTATATGGGCTTATAACCATCAAGCCATAGAATAAATATTTAAAGAGAAAATAATTATCTTTCATTTGGTTGTTTTTTTAAGTCCCTAGCTGCAATGGTTATTGAGATATCACTTCTCAAAATTGGTGCCTTTTTTTGGGCCACCATGTATATCCATTCCTTTATTTATTTAAAAAAAAAGAAAAGAATGAACAAAACTCTCTCTCTCTCTCCCTCTCTCTCTTTTTTTATATATATATTATATATATATACACACACACACGAGATAGGTGTACGCCGGAGTGAAAAGCTTAATCTTTCCAATACGGCGAAAAGGAGTTAATTATTATTATTACTACTGTAATTTGTACCACCCTATATAATATATATATATATTATATATATATATAATATATATATATATATATATATATATATATATCCATTCCTTTATTTATTTGAAAAAAAAGAAAAGAATGAACAAAACTCTCTCTCTCTCTCTCTCTCTCTTTCTTTCTTTCTATATATATATATATATATATATATATACCCACACACGAGAGAGGTGTACGCCTGGTGTGAATGAATTCTGTATTTAAAATGATTCTATAGTTTCATTGGTACGTTTTTATTTCCCACTAACTGTGTACACGAGATAAGTGTACGCATGGTGTAAATGAACTCTGAAGCTGTTCTTTTTGCAGATGTTTATACAGAAAACATTTAATTACATTCAATTGTTAGTACATTCAGGTTTGCCCACCTCATGCACTTTATTTGTTTTGCTGATTATTATTTAATATAATTGTATGTATATCTTTCAATAACAGAGATGTTAGCTAAGAATATGACACCATACAAATTACGCGTAAATAAAAATATAAAACATTTTCTTCGCTTCGAGATTTTTCTCTAGTAATAATAATAACAATATTAATATTTGGAGTCAAGCGAGATTTTACTCGAGTAGACTGGAACAAAGGTCAACTCGCGGTCATTTCGTGCCCCAAATTCCTCCCAAAAAGGCATCAGGGTAAACGATTCGAATTGACCCAGATTCTCGGTAACCCTTTCCTCGTGTTGTGTGTGTGTGTGTGTTTGTTTGTGTGTAGATTTGAGAATATGCTAATGGAACGAATTCTTTTAATTGTTTAGTGAATTTTTTTAATGTTTTAATTCACTTTAAGGTGAAAATCCGTTTATTATAATATATATATATATATATATATATAGATATATATATATATAAGGGATGACAAAATTAAATAGACACAGTTAATATGATTCTTTCTATATATATATAAGGTAAGGAGAAAGTTGTTCATTTTTGTATATTTCGTCTGAACTAATATTTTGACGATTGTACGTTCGCGAAGGGTGAGAAGTTTGGGGGGAATGAGGGGGGAGGGGGGACGACCGTGTGTTTTGAGTTAACCCAGATTGTCGGAAATCCTTTCCTCGTGAAAGAAAAAACAGCGTTTAATGATTAATTTCTTATATTGAATAACTAATTTCTTATAATAATTGATTCTCTTAAAAGGAGAAAATTTATTTGCTTTAAATTAATATACGTTTATCTTCATTTGATTTAAATTAATATACGTTTGGCATTTTTTTCTGATTTTCATTCACATGGTATGTACAGAGGCGTGTGTGTTTGTGTGTGTGTGTGTGTGCACGAGTTGTTCATTTGTTTATTATATATATATACAAGCACAGATGGGGTGAGAAGTTTGGGGGGAATGAGGGAGGAAGGGGGACGACCGTGTGTTTTGAATTGTCGTTTATTTCAACTTTCTTCGTAAGGTTTCTTTTCCTTTCGTTTTTCCCACTGTTATTCGTGACTTAATTGTGATATTTATAATAAAAATAGGAATTAAGTAATAAAGTGTTTTAGTGTTTAAAGAGCGTGTGTTTAAATTATTTATTTAATAAACAGAATTTCTTTTAAAGTAAATTGTTGGAATTAAGAAGATACGTTCGCGTCCTACCGAACCTTGCAAAAGGGCCTCGGGCAAACACGTGTGTTTCGAATTGACCCAGATTGTCGGAAATCCTTTCCTCGTGAAAGAAAAAAACAGCGTTTAATGATTAATTTCTTATATTGAATAATTAATTTCTTATAATAATTGATTCTCTTAAAAGGAGAAAATTCGTTTGTTTTAAATTAATATACGTTTAGCTTCATTTGATTTAAATTAATATAAGTTTGGCATTTTTTTCTGATTTTCATCCACATGATATGTACAGAGGCTTTGTGTGTGTGTGTGTGTGTGCACGAGTTGTTCATTCGTTTATTATATATATATACAAGCACAGATGGGGTGAGAAGTTTGGGGGGAATGAGGAAGGAGGGGGGATGACCGTGTGTTTTGAATTGTCGTTTATTTCAACTTTCTTCGTAAGGTTTCTTTTCCTTTCGTTTTTCCCACTGTTATTCGTGACTTAATTGTGATATTTATAATAAAGTGATTTATTGTGTAAAGAGCGTGTGTTTAAATTATTTATTTAATAAACAGAATTTCTTTTAATTGATGGAATTAAGAAGATTCATCTGTATTGATTAACTCCCATCATATAAATATATTGTGGTATTTAAATGGATGATTAATATATAGTTTACTTTAATAAATATTGCTATCTGGCAACTCAGTCTTCGATTAATATATGAATTAATTAAATATATAGCACAAACTGGCACCTCAGCCTTCTATTGGAATTAAATACATGGCGCTATCTGGCAACTCAGCCACATGGCGGATTAGAGGTCTATAAAAGAGCGAGAGGCTGACGACGGAGTCATACAAGCAAGGCTCCCAGCCGAGCAAGGATCTCTGGTCCTTTCTCTTTCTGGCCCTTTGGGTGGTGAGAAAACCACTTCCCTCCCATAGAGGCCTCTTAGGTTAGGTATACCCCTTTGGGGGAATAGCTTGGGGGAGAACTCCGCTTCCAAGTTGCATGCCCTTGCAATCCCATTTTGGGGTTGGCAACAAAGGCCAGTACTCTCTCTCTCTCTCTCTCTCTCTCTCTCTCTCTCGTCAGGTGTACCCCTCCCCCCTTGGCTCCTTCTAAGCCAACTGGCTGATTAGGAGCCTATAAGACAACGCCTACTCGGCTGAAGTCTTAATATGCACTTGGCTCCTGCAAGGTGAACACCTCTCCTCCTTTCTCTCCTCCTTTCTCTTGGGGGATAACGCCGCCTCCAAGTTTCATGACCCCTTGTTTCCACCTGCAGCATCCCCCCTTTTTGCAACACCCCACCCCCCTTTGCATCACCACACCCCTCTTTGCAACATTGAAACATTACGTTATAATTTGCAACATTCCTGCACTCTCCCCTTTTGCGGCTATACTACTCACAGTTTGAGCAGCTTCTGAATTTGGCAGTCAAGGATAATTTTTCAGTTTTCAAGGGGTAGTTTACCGTCAGCTGGATGGAGTGGGGATGGGGAGCCTCTTGAGTCCCGTTTTTGCGAATATTTTCATGTCGCATCTTGAGGAAAGGGCCTTCTGTGAGTGCCCCCCCTCACCTTAAGCCGAAATTGTACAGACGTTATGTTGATGATACGTTTGCTTTATTCCAAACGGATAATCAATCAGTTCAGTTTCTAAGTTTTCTGAACACACTGCATAAGAACATTGTATTTACACAGGAAAAGGAAGATGAAGGTTCTATTCCTTTCCTTGATGTTTTGGTCTCCAAATCTGGCTCGACCGTTTTAACTTCTACATACCGGAAGCCTACTTTGTCGCAGCCTCTGGTATGAAGTCTTCGTCCTCCTCTCTCCTCCCTCCCTCCTCCAGTATATCTCCAGTCTCCTTCAACTCCATCTCCAACAGTGACTCCTCCCTCAACTCCTCTTCTTTCTTGGCTGACTCCTCTGTCTCCCTCCTGCTCTTCTCCTCGGCCTTCCTTCTCTGCTCCTGTCTCTGCAGCACCGCTTCCTGTCTCCTGGTCTCAGGGTGATCAGCTAGACCCATCTGGTGTGCCCCCACACTTCCCACCTTTTCTCTCTGACTTTAAATGAAGGCAAGCTCCTACACTGATATCTTCTGCTCGATCCTGCAGCTGCAGTCAATGTGAACCTCACTGTTGCAGACAGGGTTGCACCCAAGCTCACTGCAGCTCCTGATCACACAGTGACAGGTCAGGATATCCACCAATTTGTCCAGTTTCATCATGAACCTATCTTTCACCTCTAGCTTCACATTGCCAATTGACACCTTTACTGCTTCATCCCACAGTGCCTTCACTTTAGCCCTGATCCTGACCTCAGTGTTGATTACAGGTCCTGTGAATAGAGAGTTGGCTTTTCTCCACTGAGCCAGTAGCCCTGGAACAATGTCATTGTTAATCAGGTCATTAACTGGGTAATTCCTCCTGTCTTCCTCACTCATCTCTCTCCTCAACAAACCATACCTCAGCAGATCTCTGGCTGTGGGCAGCTCAGCAGAGGGAAGTTCCCTCCCAGTCCCCACCAAATGACTTAGGTGGCAACTTGATTTGCTTCGGGTTCTGATTTCTTCCTGACTCATCCTGTGGACCTGTGAACAAAAGAAATGTCATTGAAATTTGGATAGACCTACTGATTATGATTACATAAAATTAAGTTAATTGAAATTCTTAATATCTTCCTATAAGCTCAGATAAAAGGTTGTGTTGTTATAGGTACAAGACTGAATTATTCAAAGTAATGACAATTTCATATATCTATCATATCAAAATATAAAAAAAGTTTGGGTCACACATAACATTTCGAATAATTTGAATTACACAATATTTACATTACGAAGTAATCAAAATTGTCAAAAAGGAGGGAAAACACATGCATTCACAATCAAAACTCCAGCATTTGTGACTATGTGAAACTTAGAAACCATACTGCACACCAAAAATAACCAAAGTTGACTACACATATGAATGGCACATTGATATACGATGCTACAGTCATATTTAGGTTATATTTCAAACCTTTATGGTCAAATATAAGTAGGTAAATGGCTTTTTTAACTAAAGGTATTTCTAAATTGTTGCCAATGTACAGGCAGTTTTTACATAGTGGAGCTACCTCGATGGGCCGAAGTGGCCCCTAATGTGCCCACTATAAAAATTTCATATGTTCTTATGTTCTTTGTGGTTCGGAACCCACGTAAAATTGTAGGTCCCCTCCGCCACCACGGAGGACATGCACAATACACAATTACGAACACAGTTAGGTAGACCAGCCATGAGTGGATCCTAGGGTTTTGTTGGTCTGAAACATTATAACATTTTACATTATAATATGACATCATTTGAGCATCAGTAGTTTTTGAATTGTTGACTTTACTAAAATTGACACACCCTAATGCAAGAACTCGAAGAAACGGGAGTGCTGCTGGACAGGGCGGAGTGGCGAAGGAGGCTGGCTCCACTGACAGGCTGACGAGCCTACCTGGGAGCTGAAGAAGAGGAAGAACATTAAGAAATGGGTTTTTAGCACAAAGTTACTGATCTGGTTATTGTTATATTATATATATATATATATATGTGTGTGTGTGTGTGTGTGTGTATGTGTGTGTGTGTATTATATACTGTTAACGGTATGTTGTTGATAAGCTTAATAGGACCACAGGATTTGAAATAGAAGCATAAAACAGCATAATGTTCATGAAATGCATGATCGCTATTTTTCCTTATGATGCAATTCATAGCCCTAGCTCTCTAACCTGAGTATAAAATTTTATTTATGGACAAAGGTGAAATAAAATAAAAACAGGTGCTGAAACATGTAATAATAACAATAACAACAACTAGTCATTGTTGCAGGAAACAATAAATTAGACTACAGAAGCATGCATACGTTAAAATATTACGGTTGAGTTGCCAACTGTTTTTTATTGCGAAGGGCTTTGAAATCAAATGTTTAATTTAAATAATCTTATCGTGTGTACATATAATAATAACAATAATGTTTAAGTGGATGTTTAGAGAGAGAAAACAGATGTGATGATTCAGTATTTGATTATGAATCTACCCGAATATGTATGACTGACTAGACCGAGTTTTCTTGACGTAACTGGTGATATAATTGGATGAATTAGTGCTAGCTTCCCTCACCAGCTATCCGCAAAGCAGATAGGATCCAGCTTATATTGAGGTTCTAAATGTAGCGGGGCTAGGCTGCTTTAAACCCAGTGGCGGCTCGTGACTTTCAGTTATGGGGGTGCTGCCTCAGAAATTGCGAAAAATTGTGTCTTATATATATATATATATATATATATATATATATATATATGAGTGAGAGAGAGAGAAAGTCGAATAGATAAATAGATAACTACTCACTACTGAGTCATAAAAATAAGTAAAATATTATCATAAAAGCAATTATAGGGTACTTACGCTTAACGGGTAATTTCGAATTTGACAAAAATTTTATTTATAAACAAATTCCATTCTTCTGTTTTTATTCTGAGCAAAAAAATATTCTAAGAAATGAAAGCTATATATTGTAAATAATCCAATTATTATATAATTAACTTCAACCTCACGACCAAAAAATAAATGATAACGAATCATTGATAAATGCAATTCGGAAATTAAATTTCGAATTAGCAAACGATACAGCAACACAACTACCACGTCAAACAAACAAATCGGCACTGCTCTGTCCACAGTGCTTTGGATCCTCTTAAACCCGCGATTCTGACTCGCTCTTCGTACGTCCGCCACCGAGGTTTCAAGCGTTTCGAACAAAATCTGGAACTGTTAAGTACGCAGTTCCACGGGAAGGCTGAAGCTACTTTCGTGATTCATTCGCTCGGCATTAAAATAGTTTAAGGAAAAAAGGATATAATCTGATTTAAAAACTCAAAGTTCATTGAAAAAAAATCAGAGAGGCTATTTTAAATATTTAAATACAAAGATCATAAGATCATGGGGGTGCTGCAGTTCCGCAGTGCCTACCGACGAGCCGCCCCTGTTTAAACCCTAGATCCTGTCCCAAAGCTGGATCCTATCTGCTTTGCAGATAGCTGGTGAGGGAAGCTATATTTCTGGGACCTCTTTGCGAGTGACCCGTTGCCCACGTCGGCTAACATCATGAAAAATAAAAAAACTATAGTGCTTGTCGTTTACCATTACTTATTTTGATTATAGTGGATTTAATTTTTCCAGAAGAGTTCCTTGTTCCATTCATGGTCTGTGTGTATCATAAAAAAACCTCAGGGAACCATTCTGAGTTCACTCCCATCATGAAACGGACATGTTATGTGCCTTGAAAAGTGGACGCTCAATTCTGCCAGTTGAAGTTTAACTTTTTGTTTTTGGCTAAAAATATAATAGTTAACCCTTTTTCATTGATGTATTCAATCCGACGTGAATGCAACGAGTCGTTTGCTTACATTGAGGTTCTAAATGTAGCTGGGCTAGGCTGCTTTAAACCCTAGATCCTGTCCAAAAGCTGGATCCTATCTGCTTTGCAGATAGCTGGAGAGGGAAGCTATATTTTTGGGACGTCTTTGCGAGTGACCCGTTGCTCACGACGGGCTAACATCATGAAAAAGAAAAAACTATAGTGTTTGTCATTTACCATTACTTATTTGAACTATAGTGGATTTAATTTTCCCAGAAGAGTTCCTTGTTCCATATACGGTCTTTATGTATCATAAAAACCTCAGGGAACCATTCTGAGTTTACCCCCAATATATATATATATATATATATATATATATATATATATATATATACACATCTGTTTTTATGTGGTATATTCTTATTTTTATTTTTTATCTCTTTTCTGAACTCTATGATTAACACTTTACCTACTCTTAGATGTGTGAATGAAATCACTGAGTCTCAAAATAAAATAAATAGCAACTATGTGTCAGTGAATACCTTCTTAAACGAGCGACACAGTAACGGAAACATATCTACAGTATTTTTAACTTAAATATTAGAAGCCTTCAAAATCACTTTGATGAGTTGACGGCCACTCTAAAATTTTACAATATAAATTCACATGTATCATATTGACCGAGACTTGCTTAAATGATAATAATAAGTCATTTTTTGATATATCTGGCTACACGAGCCACCACATATGTCGAAATAATAATAGAGGCGGCGGAGTAAGCATTTGTATGGACACTGATCATAATAGTAAGAGTATTGGGTAATTGACAGGCATAAATGATCATTCTGAAACCCTTGCAGTTGGGGTGTACAGTATATAAATAATATTTCCTATTCAATATTAAGCATCTACCGACCACCAAATGGTAACGTGCCATCGTTTATTGCGAGCATAGATAAAACTTTAACTTCTAATCACATCAACAACAACTGTATCGCTAAAATAAACTCTAACAATAATGTTAACTTCTTCTACAGTCTCTTTACCGTAAATGGCTTTAATTTAACTATAACTAAGCCAACAACACTACATAATACCATAGAAAACTCCACTTTATTAGACCAAATCTGGGTGCGATCTCCCCTTGACTGTATGTCAGGCAGTGGCGGCTCGTGACTAAAAATTCTAGGGGTGCTGTCTCTAAGAATGGATTGAAATAATTACTGAAATAAAAGGATGAGCATTGAGCAATGAATAAAAGTTTCAAAAGTTATTGAAAAAGTTATTCAGTGAGCTCATCCTTATATTGTTCTTGATTATTTCAATTGTAAATAAAAAATTTAGGGGTGCTGCAGTTCCACAGTGCCTACCGACAAGCCGCCACTGACTTTTGTCAGGTATACTCCTATTACACATTACGGAACATCTGCCCACATATACAATGCTAATTAGCCATTTATAAATAGAGGAGAGAATAAAAATTGACTATAGACCCTACACCTATAATAATAAATTAAAATTTATCGGAAAGATATCAAGTTTCGACTGGTTGAGAACAACTGAAAGTAACTGTGAAATAGAAACAAAATTTCAAACATTCTCAAACACATTAATGGATAATATTTAATACTAATTTTCCTATGAAGTCGAAACTCGTGTCGAAAAAGAACTATAACAATCAGTGGATCACGCCAGCCCTCATTGTAAGCATAAACTGTAAACATTCTCTCTATAAAGTATGGAAGAATGATATTATCAATGAACAAGCCTACAAAAATTATTGTAACAGACTACATTCGCTCATAAAAACCGCGAAAGCGGACCATTATTGTTCTAAAATTGCCGAACAAGAATCTAATAAAGGATTATGAAATACTTTAAAGGTCCCAAAGACATGGCCATTGGCCAATTTATTAAACAATCTCTTTTCGAAAATAGGAAACAATACGGCAGCTTCCATTCCAGAATCAGACAGTCACTACCAACAATATATGCCACAACTCACACCAAATACTTTCTTCTTTGAACCAATTCCGCCAAACGAAACATCAGCTACATTAAAAAACTTAACAATTAAAAAGCGTTGATTCCAGTGAAAATATATAAACGTGAAAATATAAGCGTTGTTCTAGTGAAAATATATAAAGTAATATTTGATGATATAAAAAAAACCACTCACAAGACTTATGACTGAGTAAATAGTACAAGGTGTATTCCCTGATCGCCTGAAGATAGCCAGGGTTTGTCTTGTATTCAAAACAGGCAGCCCTGATTCTCCATCCAATTACCGACCAATCTCCGTCTTATCAACTCTGAATAAAGTATTTGAAAGAATCGTATACAATAGACTAATTAAATTCTTTGCTAAATACGACATCCGACAACAACACAATTTGGCTTAGAGAAAATTTACAAGTTTAGAAAATGTTACATGATTTCCAATTAAATGATATATTGTATATTTAGTAGAAAATATTACATAAAACAGTGAAAGTGGCAAGTAATAGTAATATTGACAACAAAAATAATAATAATAATAATAATAATAATAATAGCAAATGTTGAATATTGAATAACCTTTACTGATAAAAGAAATACAGAACTTTGACAATTTACAATAATATAAATAATTGCGAAACTGGACTACTTACAGTATTTTATTCAAAGTTTACAAAATGTTACATTGTATATTGAGAGAAAATAAATGTGCTACTGAATAATAATAAAAATAATAAAAAGAATAAGTTATGAAATTAAAAGTGATTAATGAAATTAGCATATTTTAAAGAGTTGATTACAAAATCTAGTATTAGGATTAAAATGGCAGTAGCGAACTTATACATCAATATGAACTAATGAAGTACTTTTAAAGTGATTTCCGAAATACATTTAGTGATGAAGCCTGTCTGATATGGATGGGAATTGCATTCCATATATCTGCTACTTCGAAAGAGAGTGCATTTTCTGCAGTTTCTATTGTATATTTAGGTTTGTACAAAATCACTGGGCAGTCTTGTGTTGTAACGATGGTGTATTTGATGTGGGATGATTGCCCTTCGAATGGGTGATATATGTCGATTTTTGTTGACAGCTGTGAACATATTGACAGCAACACTGAATTTGTATAACTCACTGAGTTTTAAAATATTTAGCTCTTTAAACAGTGGGAAAGTGTGACTTTGCCTGTTGCCATTATTCGATTGAGTTCACAGACATTTTTTATGAATTACAGTACTTGCAAAGGGTATTTTATATATTTCTTGGAGCTACCCCATGCTGTAATGCAATGTGGATGGATGAAGGAATAATTGAAGGTAAGGAGGAAGGGTCTTTTTTAGTGTAAATAATATGAAGAGAAATGTTGATATTTTGCATTTGATATGTTGTACATGACTTTGTGCGATACTTTCGGTATCCATACTGAGTACAGTAAAATGTTGCCGAATCTCGCCTAAAGCTAAGAAGTATCCTTAGAATGAATATATTTTATATAATTAACAGTCGTATTCGGTTTAAACCGACTTTCTACATTCATAAATACATTAAAGTGAATAAGCTTCTATTTGTTCTTGGTTTGGAATTGTTAGGAACTTTGTAAAGGCTTTTTAAGTCCAACTAAAATAGGATTAAAAACTACAACTTACTTTTGTTTATTGAGAAAATACTTTCGATGAATTTTTAAGATTTAAATTTAACGAAATATTAATGCAACTGATAATGTACTCCATAGTAACATCCAAACTGATAGGATATCTCCTGGTTTACATTTACTTTCTACCAATTGTGTATAAACTCATACGAAAGATAGCTTCTAATGTACTTCATTCTGATTCATTTATCGTCCTCCTCTGTCTTCTATGTAATTCGTTTTCAAATAATAACAACGATCATCCAGTTAATTTTTAAATTCAATCTTTGTCTCTTTACATATGCTTAAACAAGTAACATTGTTTAAAAATACTGTGATTCGACCACTTGACGAGAAACATTGATTTACGAAATAAATTTAAGAAATGCAAAAAGAATCTTAAATTTCATAACAAATAACTTCTCATCCCCAAATTAGTTACTGTTTTCCATAGTTTTTCTTGTTCCAAATGCGAATTAGTTAATAAATATATTCTGTGTTATAATAAAAGGGAAATGATAGAGGCTTTGGTTACATTTTCATTTTATCAAACTGGCATACTCGAAATTCATATTTCGCGTTTAAAGATGAAACTAAAATATTCTCTATACCTTCTTGGAATCAATAAGAGATTCTGTAAGTTTACCTTTAAATATTAGTGTCGACAGTGAATTGTTAAGTTTGTACCCATTTCTATGTAATAGTCTTATTATCACGACCGACAGTTTTCTGTTCTTGAGTCAGGTGGATTATGAGTATTTTTTCTAGTGCTTTTCTAAATCAAACTTAAATAATTTCTTGTAATGTATCATTTGCGGAATAATTGTTTCTCTTTAGATATAATAATACGAAATGTTTTCATTTTAAGGACTTCCTTAATATGGCAACTTTTTCCACAACTATAAACTAACTTTATGTACAGTTATATATATATATATGAAAATTATTTCACAAAAGTAACACGTGAAAAATATTTATGATGAATAAAACCACGAAGGAAAGGAAACACAGAATGGTGCTCAAGCGCTTTCGTCTAATGACATCCTCAGGAACACTGAGTGTTCCTGAGGATGTCATTAAACGAAAGCGCTTGAGCACCATTCTGTGTTTCCTTTCCTTCGTGGTTTTATTCATCATATATATATTATATATATATATATATATAATATATTATATATTATATACAGGTGGGCGGAAAGTAGCTCCCTATTTTGGATTGGTAAAAAATACGTATATTCCATTTATTTCAGAGAATAATATGAAAAGGTAGGCATACATGGTAGGTTTTCTCTAAATTCATGTGGGCTCCAACTCTTTCCACCAGCTTCTGGAGCCGCCCAGGAATGGCGTCCACTGACTTTAGCAGACTCCGGCGGATGAGGACATGACTGTCCCGAATTCGGTCCTCCAGTTCTCCATGTCCTCGGTTTTGGTGCGGTAGACTTCTTCCTTTACCCCTCCCAAAGAAGAAGTCGCACGGTGTCAGTCGGGGCTCCTGGCTGGCCATTGATGTGGACCACGACGACCCATCCACGCCCGGGAAGTGGGCATCCAGCCACTCACGGACACAAGAGCGAAGTGCGGAGGGGCGCCATCTTGCATAAATACAGATCGTCGATGTTCTCCCATGTGCTGACAACCGGCCAGACCTCGTTTCGCAACATAGCAAGGTACCGCTCAGCATTCATGGTTTTGCGCAGAAGGAACGGGCCCACACCTGATCTGAGTCATACCACACCACCCGTTCACTGAACCGATTTCTGCCGTTTTTCAGCGGTAACCGTGGACTTCTTTCTTTGGGGGTGGTAAAGGAAGAAGTCTACCGCACCAAACCGAGGACATTGGAAGAACTGGAGGACCGAATTCGGAAGTCATGTCCTCCATCCCGCCGGTTCCTGCTAAAGTCAGTGGACGCCATTCCTGGGCGGCTCCAGAAGCTGGTGAAAGAGTTGGAGCCCACATTGAATTTTAGAGAAACCTACCATGTATGCCTACCTTTTCATATTTTTTTCTGAAATAATGAATAATACGTATTTTTTTACCAATCCAAAATAGGGCTACTTTCCGCCCACCCTGTATATATATATATATACCTTACAACCTTACAAAGGTTCCGCGCGATGATTTCTCATTTCGCGAAGGTCAAGCTTGTCGCCCATCCTATATATATATATATTATATATATATATATATATATTATATTATATAGCAACAGAAATGTGAAGACAAAATAACAAATCCTTTTTTTAATTTTATTTTCATATTCATTACATTTAAATATTTTATAAGAGACCTTACATTATGGCGAGATAACTGCTAATCCATACAATATCGAACGTTAAAAGCCAGAATATTAATTCCAAATATGCAGTGAATATTTGACAGTGAAATCAACTAAAAATTCATAAAAGAAAGCATTAACAACGTTTAATTAATTGTGGCATATACTCGTAATGTACTAAAACAATACAAAAACTATTACTGTTACTTCTATTAGAAACAATTGTAATGATCCTTCATTTAAAGTTACCTTCAGCATGAGTGTTCTCAGTGGCTATTTAATAAAGGCAATTCATAGTTAACCCTGTTTGGAAGATTGGGCCGAATAGCTACTGCTTCAGGTACGCGCATTTGCATTCATACTGAACCTTTAAAAACTACTGGGTTAAAGGGTTAAGAATATATGCAAGTCATCTTCAGATCAGTTGAGGAACTTTGGCTTGAGACTCAAAGAAGTTTTCTTTAAGGAGTGATGATATCCGCGAAACTCTTTCCAGTTGATGCCATCAGCGAACTCAGTATGATTACCTTCATATTGATATCCATTCAAGTTCGATGCATGGCATTTTGTATACCACCATGCACCGTGGTGTTCCTTCGAACAACTTCCAGTTGTATAAATGTCGTTGTCTTGATCTTTCGTTGAAATTTTGACCGCTGTGACTACCAAATGAATCCCCAGCGTTGCCCGAATATTCTCCTAAATCCAAGAGGTATTTGGTAGTGGCATCTCCAATGTAAAAGTGTTCGTACTTGGCCAACGCTTTTTCCCTTCAAAGTCCTCTAAGTCCACCCTCAGTTCCATCAGAGTATTACTAACGAGGGCGTGAATGTTGTCGAGACCGAGCCAAAATTCTCCCTTTAGATTCCCGAAACCGATCTGGTACTCAACCCATTTCCTGAAGAAGTTTTCTCTCTGTGGAAGAGCCTCGCGATGTTGAATCACCGTCCATCCACCTCCGTCAGTTGTCTGGTCACAAAAACAGAACGGGTCGCTTTTCAGAACAAGTGAAAGGGTACACTTTTCGAACCCCAGATTCTTTGTCACCAAGATTTAAAAGATCCTCACAATTTCGAGGACTCGTTGTAACTTCATTCAATTTATCAGTTGACTTCTGCATTGAATATAATCTCATTTTCGCCTCCAACAACAAGGATTCCTTTGCAGAGTTCTCACATAAAGATAGAGTTTGAGACACACAAGCAGGAGAAAATCCAATCTCTCTGAAGAGGCTGTTAGTCCCTTTGATCGTCCATTCACTACTGTCTCCAAAAGCAAAATTGTTTACTAACGCAACCAGCAGGAAGAAAATAAAAAATATCGATTCTGCCATTGTCGTGGCTTTTTTGAGCGAACAGTTTCTGAAAATGGTTTCTAATAATTGTTTCGAGATTCGAGATCTCCCTTTTTATACATTTCATTTGCCTTATCGTTGGTTGGTCTATCTCAAAACATTCGAAGTTTTATGGGCGTACTCCAGTTTTAGATTATTTACTTTATTTTTAGTCCATTATTGAAATCGTAAAATGGGAGTCTCGTTCAGATTACTCGCAAAGATATGAATTGTTCGAATTCTTACTGAGCTTCGGAATTCAAACTTATTCCTTTTTACTTTAGTTATATTTAAGCTTAGATTAACCTTTTATTGATACTCGTCTAAAACACTGTGAATGCCCCATTTTGAAACTTAACTTGTTAAATTGTTAATATTGTTTGTTAAAATTTCATTCAAATCACGATTAATGCCCATTTAATGAGTAATAATAAATATTTTATTGAACAAATAGTTTAACTTTACTTTATTTGCTTCTCGTGATTTAGTAACAGACAATCTGAAATCTTTTACTTAAATGAGAATAAAGTACATTTGATTTTTCAAATAAATATTTCCCAAATTTATCCTCGACATAAAAATTAAGTGAGAATCAATCCTCTCTTCAGAGTTCCTTCTTTAAGCGCATTATACAAGATGGTCACAAAATAACGTACAAATTTCTTTTAAAATGATTTAGATTTGTATTACTGGTTTGTAGACACCATTTATAAATAAGTATTTCAGAGGAAACGATGACGTTGGACCACCGCCCCATTTTCCTGTAGCGATATCTGGATTGGTTCAACGATACACTTTATCAACCGTTTTTAATAAATGAACCACTTTTTTAATAACTAATAATGAGGTCAAAATCATATCTCGAAAAATTATAGTACTGTAATAAATTTCTAAATACAGTATGATTTTGACCTGAATCAAATGTATGTTGATTAGAGTTACTAAATTTTGTACATTTTCGGAATCAAGTGCGCGAATTTATTGATTGGACAATGGACATCTTGCATGTACAGTGTATATGTATAAATAAAGAGAGAGAGAGAGAGAGAGAGAGAGAGAGAGAGAGAGAGAGAGAGAGAGAGAGAGAGAGTTACTAGGAGTCACGAGGACAAAAGGAAGCCTCAAAGACCTTCCGGTCCACTCTGGAAGGTTCCTGTTATGAAACAAGTTTATTTTTCTTTCAACTATTCTAGCATTAGTAAAAAACTGGATAGAAAAGAAAATACCTTGACCCTGGAAAAGTAGACAAGGAAATTTTACAGCAAAGTGGGGAATATATAGGGAAGCTCTATAATTAGCATGCCCACATAGACACCGCGCAGGCGAACTCCTGCAGAGTTACGTTATGTTTTAGTCTTAAACCATGAGGGTATTGAGTACTTTGTCTAGCCTATTTTTAAACACTTTTACACTCTGGCTTGCAACAACCTCTGAGAGAAGTTGGCTCCAGATATTAGCTATTTTAGAGGAAAAGAAATTGCCGCAGACAGAGGTCCTAAATGTCTTTAGTTTCAGATTAAATGTTTAAACCCATTACTTCTTGTCGGATTGGCATTAAGTGAGAATAAGTTTCTGCAATCTCCCCTGTCTATTCCATTGAGCATCTTGAAGACTTGAATAAGCTGACCGCGCAACCTCCTCGTCTCTAACGTAAGTAGATTTAGGCGCTCCAATCTCCGTTGGTAGTTTTACATTCTCATTGAAGGGATCAATTTTGTAACCCTTGCTTGTACCTTTTCTAACCTTTCTATATCCTTCCTAAGGGACGGAGACCAAAACTGCGCACAGTATTCAAGTTGAAATCTGACTAGTGAATTATAAAGAGACATTACAGTCTCGTCGAAACTGGAACTGTCTTTTAATATAACCTAATATTTTTAAGGCCCTCTTTTCGACTTCTGCACAGTACTTCGACGGTTTCAGATCATTACTGATATAGATTCCTAATTCTTTCTCCAAATCGGTCTTAGTCATGTTCCGTCCCAAGAGAGAGTAATCGGTCTTCGGGTTTTTATAACCTATTTGCAATACCTTGTTGAATGGCATCTGCCAAGTAGCAGACCATTCGCCCAACCTGTCAAGATCATTTTGAAGCGTTCTCACGCCCTCCTCAGTACCTACACTACTTCCTAATTTCGTATTGTCTGTATTTAGAAGCCCGGCTAGTGGAACTCGAAAAAAACATACGGTTTATTTGCTTGAACATACTCAAAATTGTTTATCAGGTGCAAAATTGCCAAGTAATGGGGATGTTATGAGGTACTATCTACATTTGCTTCAGTCGATTAAGAATAAGCACAAGGCTGCTCAATTGAGGATAGCGGAAGTGGAGACTTTTTGGAAGAAGGCGAGGATTCCACTGCGGCTAATTCAACATGCAGTGAAACAGTTGGAGAGTCTGATGAAGAAGTGGGATCTTTTGAAAAAAAATCAGTCCCGGAAGACGGATACACAAAGGAAGAAAGAAGAAGAGTTGAAATCCTGCTTTGATGACCATTTCGACGTTGCTCACCAAAATGCTATGGTGTTGATGACGAATGAGGAGGATAAAGCGTTCCTTTTGGCACAAAGAGAGAAGGGCAGAAGAGGCTCCATTGCTGGAATTGATATGACTTTGGCTAAAAAGGAGGAAGCAGCTACGAAGAAGCGAATTCGGAATGATGAATTTAAGAAGAGACATGAAATAGAGAATCTCGTACTTAACAGAAAAATCGTCCTGGAATCTTCTTCATCTACAGGTGAGAACACCACGGATTCAGAAAATGAAGGAGCTGTTGGAGGAGTCGTAGTGTCATCACCTCATCCAAAAAGAGGCCGCAAGAATATCCTCCATCCAGAAGTTCTTTCGTCGTCGGATCGCAGTAAAACTAGTGACCGTGATGCGGTCTCTACCATCGCGTCACTGATCAGTGCTTCCTGTCAAAACGTTGGGGAACACAACATCAACAGAACTTCTCTGCAAAGACACAGGAAGAAGCATCGAGCCCAAAGAGCTGCAGAGTTGAAGAAGAAATTTGATCCGCGAACACCTCTAACCAGTGGTGTAGTGCTAAATAAAGAAGTGAGGGAACGCATTTTGAAAGTGTTTCTCAGATGCGGGGGGGACAATGGCGAGCCCATACAGCTGGGGGTCCGGGGGCACTGTAAGCCCCCCGGGAAATCTTTTGAAATCTGACCAATTTCAGGGATATTTTGAGGTCATATGCACTGGATATTAGGATATATTCCAAGGTTGAAGATGCAGTATTTCCAGTGTCATTAGATATACGACATCCAGTACGATCAATAAAAATAGCTAACAACTGGAATGATTAACTAAAAAAAAGTTAACAACTGGTACGCCGTGGTGACTGTTTCACCAGATCTTTATAGGCTAGCACTGCCTCAGTCGAAGCTAAAAGAAATGAAGCAGTAATGATTCTTTCTCATATTTCTTCTAGGGGTGGGAATTAAAATTTCATGACGTTAGAGATTTGTAAGTTCGGATTTATTTGAAATAGTGAGGGAACGCCGTTCCGTCTACCAAAAAAAGTAAGGGAACGCCGTTCGCACGCGTTCCCACAGCACTACACCACTGCGCTCTAACCCTTCACTGGGACGGCAAGCTGATGGATGACCTAACTGGAGATAAGAAGGTCGACCGTCTCCCAGTCGTTGTTTCAGGATCTGGACTAGATCGGATCCTTTCAATCCCGAAGCTTGCAAATGGCACTGGCCAAGCAATGGCGCAGGCGATGATTAATGTCGTCGATGATTGGGGTGTTCGTGATCGAATCAAAGCCCTTAGCTTCGACACCACAGCGAGCAACACTGGAAGAGTAAATGGAGCATGTGTTCCCTTCGAGCAACGTTTAGGGTCTGAAATTTTGTACATGGCATGTCGCCATCATATACATGAAATCATGTTAGAGGACGCTTTCACGGTAACAATGGGAATATGAAGTGGACCTGAGATTTTGCTTTTCAAACGGTTCAAGACCTTTTGGCACAACATTGTCCCCAATGACTACAGTCCTGGCAAAATAACGAGGTCGTCCTGCTCGCTGTAGAGCCTGTGAAGGACAATATCATCTGCTTCTGTCGACTCCAGTTAGATCAAGTTCATCCAAGAGATGACTATCAAGAGCTGCTCGAACTTACCCTTCTTTTTCTGGGAGACGTTCCACCAAAAGGGATCAAATTTCGAAAACCTGGAGCAGTCCATCGAGCTCGGTTCATGGGTTGGCTTATATACGCCTTGAAAATCTTCATGTTCCACGATTCCAGATTTAAACTGTCGCAACGAGAAATCAAAGGCATGCAAGACTTCTGCATTTTCGGTGTGGAGTTCTATGTAAAGTTCTGGTTCCTCTCTCGCTTGCCAGCATCTGCACCAAGCAATGATCTACAACTACTACAGTCTCTCGCAGTCAGCGACACACCTGCAGCAAAAGGAGCTCTCAATAAAATCCTTGCTCACTTATGGTACTTGAGTGAAGATCTGGTGGGCCTTGCTTTCTTTGACAGAGACTTGGATTTGCAAGAAAAAAGAGCTATGGTTAAGAATCTACAACGGGAAGGACAACATGACGCACCAAAACGAATTCATCTGAATAAGAGTGACATCCAAGGTAAGAAACTCAGCGACTTCGTGTCTGCTAGAACGAAGGTTTTGTTGACTTTTCTAGGGTTTGAAGTCGAATTCTTGCGTGATGGAATTGTAAAAGATATGGGGATCTAATAAGCTAAATTTGATTATCTGCAAAGTCGTGCCCACCTCAAATCACATTATTTTGAGTCCCATCGCCGCGGAACTGCATTGGGATGATGTTCCAGGGTAGCGGTCATACCCACTATATAAGTTATGTAAAGATTATTTATTAATTTTATACATCTAGTTCACAAAATTAAGTAAAATTTTAATAGCAACCAAGATTGTTGTTAGAAATATATTAATAAATACTAAGTGTACAACTCTTTAATATTAAATGAATACTGGATTTGAGTGTGAGTGAATCCGTAATGTATTATAAAAGGCAACTACAGAGTTAGGATGCTTAAAATTTTGGACAGCTTGAGCACACACTAAATATTTTCCAAACGCTATAAAAGTTTGCGTGAAAACCTTTCCCAATAGGAAGCATCTGATTGAAGGGGTGAGAAAGAAAAAAATAAAAAGTGATAAAATAAGGGCCACCCTAATAATATATATATATATATATATGGAATTGGGGTTCAGCGAAATAAAAACAAGTCTGTAAGGGTTCCGACAGTTAGTAAAGTTTGGGAACCACTGATCTAGAGAATACATCTATTACGACATCTATTACGAATAGAATGTAGCGGTAACCATCATTATACACTGAATATCTTTTCATGTCTGTTAAATCCGCTTGCCAAATAGAGTCAATCGAAGCCGCTGTTGTCTTGGCTGTTTTAAACATTTTTATCACCGCCTTATGAAGTGTATAAGCATCCTGCTCCAGCAAAAACCTCTCAACATCTTTTTTCCCTACTCCATCATTGTAAACACCTCTGAACAGTCTATCAACACCGCCGTAGGAGGCTGGGCTAGAAATGTCATAATAGTGTCTTCTTAATATTTAACCATTTGCGTATTCTAGAGGCACGTGGAGAGGGTTGACCGTTGTTGTTTGGTCTCTTTTATCTCCTCTTCAGAGATGCCACCGTTGGGGGTGATGGCGTACTCAGTTGTGGCACATGCGAGGATTGTTCCAAATCTTTTAATCTGTTCAGATTTCCTATCAATGTTTTGCGGACATTTATTTGCCGCAGTCTTGCTTTAATATGCTTCCATCCTGATGGCGAAGGCCTATCCAACTTTCTCACCAGATCGTGGACGATGCGAGCCCTATACCTTTGTTCCTTCGACAATGACCTCGCCTGTATCGGTCCACTGTATGATGGGGTCCTCACTCAATAGATTATAAAGACTTGAATCTTTATTCCTCAATGTACAGTATGTGGTAGACTGCTTTTTAATACATGTTGTGGGGGGGGCACCATTATTCTTCGGTTGTTCAGCACTAACGTCGGCCCCAGGCCCCAGGTCCTATGTCGCCATGCTCATCGTTCGCGCTGTGCCTAATAACTACGGGGATCTCTGTCGGATTCTTATAATTTTCGTACTCATGAAGAAATTTCTGCAGAGCTTCTTGGTATAAGATTCTTTTCTCATCAGGTGATTTTTCACTGTTTAATAGGTCTAACAATTCGCTTTCCATTCTTTTAAGCCTGCTTTTACGGGGTTCTAGAACCGTGTCTGGACTCTTTGAACTTTGCAGTGAAGCATACACCTCGTGTGGAATCACGACCACTTTCTTCATTATATTAATCTAGCCAGTAAAGGTCCCAAAACTGAAAATAAGATGGAGAGGAATGATCGCCCTCTTTGTACAATAATTCGCTTTTTCTTCCCCACAGTTTGACTTTTACGAGCGAATGTGCGTATTATGTTCTTGTAATGACGTAGGCGAGCCTTCTGAGGGGGTTTCATTGGTACATTACATTTTATAATATTAAGACAAATTTCACAGATGCATTTTAAAAAGTCAGAGTCGATATTTTTAACAAACATTTGCTGCAATGCCCGGGGCAGTTAATGATAGATTTTTATTAATTCATAGTATTTCTTTAGCCTCTTTGTCATTCTGGAATATGCACCGTTTCAGGCTCGTTTGGGAATATATTCGTTCCTAGAAGCACTCTAAACGTGTTTCGCGGATGAAGGTCACAAAGCAAATATCCGTAACGTTGACATGTAGCTTCTTTATAAACTTCGAAAACTCCTTACGCTGATTCGGGAACATTTGATTGGCTGATACCCCAATTTGTGACACATCTCTACGTTGCGCGAATAAGACTAGATATTGTGTATTTAACGACACATCGCCCATATATCTATTTTTGAAAAATAAATTCTGATTGATGAAGAACACGCTCATGTTAAGATGGTGGGAGAACACTGTAAATGTTTCGGCAAACGTTTTATCCATTTCTAACATGATATCATCAATTACAATGACTGTATGTTCATTTCCCTTTAACGAATTAACGTCATATACACCTTTGTGGAACAATATATCTTGGTACTCGTTGAACACTGAATGGTACGTCGAATAACACCATATGACTTTATGCACAAATTTTGAGAACATCTCCCCCTTATCTTTAATGATTTTAAGCATAAACACAGTTTAATCACATCCTGTAGGACCAGATATATTACATGTGGACGGGCTCGTGAACCTGAATTTTTCTACAGAATCCATTTCTAACACGTCACACCCCAAAGTGGAACATTTACAAAATATAATAAAAATTTAAGTGATGTTCCTTTTATTCTAGTCTTGTTTTTCCTCTTCTTCCATAGAACCGTGAATGACGACGTGGTAGAGCATCATGTCCCCATCATCAATATTGCAGACGATCCCGATGATAGTGTAGTTGTGGTGGTCACAGATCTCCCCCCCCCCCGCTGCCGAGCCCACACCAGCGACAACTGTAGCACCACCACGCGACAGTTCAAAGCGGAGGCGTGATGAAGAGCATTCCACGTCAGGTATAAACGTGCCAGGAGTGCACCTGTTGCTAGACCCCCAGTAATAGATCCCCAGCCCTCTAAGTCTTACTACACATCCCCCACGCTAGCTCTCTCCTCAAATAAAAATACGTACCCTTATCCTCCACAACAGCAGCAGCCGCTTCTCGTGCTGTTTAGGAAGGTATAACATTCGAATTGGTGCGCACCGCTAACCCCACCCCAGCCCTGACTAGAAATCGGTATATAGTCAGGGTTAACCCTGGAACCCAGTATAGCAACGGTGTTGAACACGGTCTGCGACGCGTAGTTGAACGTTTTGTGGAGTTTGCCCTTCAGAACCGCGACGAACGTGAAGTCAGGACCAGTCTGTCCTTCGGGTGCGGGTCAGATGACGGAGATGTAGATGATTTTTGGGTAATAATACCATTCAGACGCTTAGCCGCTGTAGACAGAATATATATTAGGTCGTATAATGTACGCCTCTCAAAGTAGTACAGCCTTCAATATGGACAACTTCACGGTAGATATTGACCGTGTATTCCGTGTTGCGGGTCATACCTTTTACTCCTAACTTCAATTCTCAGGCTACTTACAGACATATAGACATCAATTGTGGTTGCGGCTTCATAGGATTAGGCTTGGCCCGTACGTTTACTGTGCTAAATACACGGGCCCAAAAAATTTGGTTGCCTACGGTTGTGCAGCGTGCTCGTAAACTGGCTTCAGATTGCAAGCTTGAGTTTGATTGTAATATGGGTCCTGAAGAGTTGAGAAGGGTGAAGCAAGAAATGAATGTTCGTATAGTTGTATTTGGAATGGATGATCGTCGTAGGACCGTGTGTTTTTAAAAGCAGTGAGAGAGATCGTACAAGACCCCTACTTATTTTAGGGCTGTCTGGGGCAACGTATCTCCCCATCCATAATATAAGGGACCTTTACGCGAGTTATGACAAAAGTCGAAAATATGGAAGGTGTCATGATTTGTGTAAGGGATGTCTCGACTTTGCGGATGATATAGTGAAACATTGTAAGGATTGCCACATGGTATGTGAGCAGTGTAAAAGCTTCAACTGTGAAAGCCGTTTAGTTGAAGCTGAGAAGAGGGAATGTAATATGTGCAGACGTGCATTTTTTAATAATAAATGCTTTGAGCTCCATAAGTCAATTGGCACTTGCAAGAAAATGAGAATCTGTGAATGTGGTATGTTTCATATGATGGATAATTGGAGGAAATTCATGCATAAATGTGATGAAATTCACTGTTCTCCATGCCATGAGAAATATAAGGCGGATGATGTAAATCATGTTTGTTATATGAAAGATGCTAAGCCTAGAAATAGACCTTGTATAACTGTGTACTACGATATAGAAACATATGCGGTTGCTGAAACCAAAGAGGTTATCCCACATCTACTTGTAAGCCACACTCTCTGCGATGAGTGCATGGCGAAGGAGTGTGATGAGTGTCACAAATGTGGTAAACGGACAAACGTTTTTAAAACGATCACACACGACAGTCCTGTGAAACTCTTTGTATCCTATATTGTCAAATTAGCGGACAAGTTAAAAAAAATGACTATATTCTTGCCCATAACAGGGGCAAAATTTGACGCACAATTTCTTTATAAGGAACTGATTGAACACGAGTCATCGGAGATATTTACAAACGACCCCTTGAAAAGGGGAAACAAATTTATACAAATGCAAATAAGAGGTAATGTTAATTTTAAAGATACTTTATTATTCACACCTTGTAAACTAGCCAAGCTACCTAAGGTGATGGGTGTAGCCGCCGAAGTTTCAAAAGGGTATTTCCCTTACACTTTCCTCACTAGCGACACTTTAAATTACGTAGGACTACCTCCCCCCAAAACATTACTTTAACTACACGAACATAAGTGATAGTGAGCGTGAAGATTTTGGTCGCTCCTACAACAGTTTTAATGAAGATAATCCTTATAATATAGCTGATGAATGTGAGCGTTATTGGGTGAATGATGTGCGCGTGCTTAGAGTATGTTTCCAGGCCTTTAGAAGGATGTACATAGACCGTTTCAACTGCGATCCACTGCAAGTCGCAACCACAATCGCCTCATTGTGCTTTACTGTGTTCAGGAACAATTTCATGCCTAAAGACACTTTAGCCGTCATTCACAGAAACAACCCTCGCAGTTATGGACACAAGGCTATTTACTTGCTCATACACCTACAGCAGCAAACCGGTGTATACATAAAACATGCCCGCAACATAGGGGAAGTACCCATTAAAATCAGTGGTCGTGTTTTTTGGGTTGATGGCCTAAGCGAAGACCGGGTCACTGGTGAGAAGACTGTGTACTCCTTTAACGGTTGCTGGTGGCAAGGATGCCCACTTCCTGAGTGTGGAGCCGTAGGAGATATCCACGGTAGATCTCCTGCCGACAGTTTTGCATGGACCCGCACCCGCGATCAGTTTATAGGCTCCCAGTTCACTCACAAGATCTTGTGGGAACATGAGTATGATACAGGGATGGAAACAGATGGACAGTATCGTGAAGAAATAAACACGATCAAGCGGTCAATGGTGTTGGATCCTTTCAAATGCGGTGATAACTTGTCGGAGGGCGTACAAACCCATTCAAGCTATACTTTCCGCCTGCGCAGGATGTGAAACTCCATTACTATGATTTCTATTCTTTATGCCCCTACATAATGAAGAACAACCCGTACCCAGTAGGAGCACCGGAAAAGCTGGTGGGCCCAGCCCTTCCCACCATCGATGAGTTCTCAGCAAATTTGAACAAGGACTATTTCGGTCTTTCTTTCGTATACGTGCTCCCCCCCCCCCCCATCGCGATTTATGGACCCCAATCTTACCCGTCGTTATTGATCAGAAGCTCATGTTTCCCATGTGCGTGAAGTGCGCAGAGGAGAACAATGGGGAATGTAATCATACAACTAACCAGCGTAAGATCAGAGGTGTATATACAAGCCCAGAGCTCGATCTAGCTGTTCGCCATGGCTACAGAATATTGAAGATACATGAGGTGTGGAGGTTTCAGAAGCTACCCAACCTTTTCACGCCATATATACAGTAAACGCTTTTTTGAAGGATAAGGTCGAAGCATCAGGGTATCCGTGAGGAGTTGATACCGAAGATGAAAAATCGGCTTATATTCAACGTTACCGTGACCGTGAAGGTATACAGCTTGACCGTTCCTAAATTGTAAAGAGCCCAGGCAAGCACTTTAGTGCAAAGTTGTGTCCTAAACAGTCTTTGGGGAAAATTTGCACAGAATACTGGCAAAAGGAACGTTCATTTGGCACAAAGTTATAGTGAATCTGGGATTATGCCAACGCTCTCGATAAAGAGGTCATGGAGATTGCGAATGTAGGTAATACTTACATAATAAAGTACAACAATACCGAATTGGCCACAGATACCTCATGGGTTACAAACATACCTGTAGCCAGCTTCACAACGACCTATGCACGCATCAAACTTTGGGGTCTATTGAATTCTCTTGGTCGGAGGGTTTTGTACCCCGATACAGATAGTGTGATATTCACAGCGAGGGGGGGTGAATACATGCCTCCTATTGGTGAATTCCTCGGGGAGTTAACTGATGAGATCAAGGATGAGTATGGAGACATCGCATACGCCGACTCTTTTGTTTCAACACGTCCAAAAACGTATGGGTTACGGGTGAGGGTGGGGGAAGAAATGATATATCGTGAAGGCGAAGGGTATCACGCTTAACTAAGCGAACCGACGGGTCGTTAACTTTGACTTGTTGAAGGAGCTAGTGTGCTTAGAAGAAGAGGGTGACCAGCCGCCCCAACTGATTGTAGGGACCCACAATTTTCGGGCATAGAAACTGGGGGCGCGAAGGAACTTAGGGGTACGAAGGTGTGCCGTAACACCTAAAGGAAATGTTACCAGGTGCCTGGCACCTACGATACTGTACCCTTTAGGTACCATACTTGTTAACGATATGTTTATTTTATTTATTACGTGTATTTCAATATATACACACCATGAATAATTCGATGATGTTTATTAAATAAATCAAGTTTCAATTAGGGTTTCATTTTCTCATTTGTGTGTGTGTGTGTGTGTGTGTGTGTGTGTGTGTGTACAGGAAAAGTCCTAAGCTCCGCCCCTGTATGATCGATCAAAGGTCACGTCTCTCCTGCTACTACCTGGGCATATCTCTATCCCTGCGTGCTCAGTTGACCGCTGCAAGCCCTGGATCTCATACGTGTATTTGAAGACATCTCACGTAGACGAAAAATAGTTATGGATACCTTTGATACTGCGTGCTCGACGTTTATGAAGTGGTATTCGGTAAAGTCGGAAGATGTGGTGAATACTGAAAGACTCCCTAGCTCTCCCTCCTTTTAGACTTTTAAGGCTACATTGAACCGTGCGAGGCGTGAGGAGCAAGAGGTTCAAATACTCTATGGATATTCTGGCGAAATCATTGCCGGATTTCGCGGCACAAACGATGTAATGGACTACGTTGCAGGACTAAATTGTATAAAAGCGTACGTATACCGTGCAGAAGAGAAGCAACGGGTATGGGTAGCGAGTCTTGTTGATGAGTGGTGGGAAAAAGGGTATTATGTCATGCTGCATCATACCGAGTACTCGTACCCTGCGTCTGAGAATGTAAATCTTGTCATAATGGATAGTCTGAAATACTTTTACCATTACATTCATGTATATAATGACGAGGTTCGCAGTGAGGGTGTGGCCAAAGGCCTGTGTGAGTTTTTAATAGAATTTACAGACGAGTATCGCTTGCTAGGCAAAAAGGATAAATATGGGCACATGTTTCTCTCAAATAGTGCGCCGGAGTGTGAATAAAATGTGTTTAGTTCGTGAAAATCACCCTGAACAAAAATGTTTGGTGCGCATTCTGGGGAGTGATAAAGATTAAAGCCGCTATCGTTCCATGTATCTATCGGTAAAGTTCTGGTTGCCCGGTATAATGGGCACAAGTATTCACATGATTCTTTCATGCTGGAACAAACCCGTACACGAAACATTAACGCTTGGTATAACTCGTCCGAATCACTCATTTCCCACACCTGTCTCCGAGCCAAACCGAGCACCAGCTGCTCATAGTCATCTCAGAGCTTGACCCGACTGAACGTACATTCCTCAGTGGGAAAATGGTTCTACAACTTCCTCAGAGAAAGTTTACAGGTCGTCAAAATTCAAGGTATATCATCATCAGAATCGGAAGTACGCAGCTCAGTACCACAAGGGACAGTACTGGCCCCACTCCTGTTCATTATCATGCTAACAGACATAGACAGTGGAGTTAACAACAACAGTATAGTAATATCATTTGTGGACGATACAAAGATCAGCAGAAAAATCAGCGATGTAAATGAAGTGGAGGCCTTGCAGAGGGACACGAACAAAATATACAAATGGTCAGAAGACAACAACATGACATTTAACACCGAGAAATTTTACCTCTTGACATATGGTCGAAATGAGGAACTTAAACAGACTGCATATTATGCTCCAGATAGACAGGAAATTCAGAGAAGCACGAAAGCGGTCGACTTGGTGGTAATAATGATCGATGATGCGAAATTCGAAACACAAAATCAGATAGCGATAAATAAAGCAAAAAGAGTCGCGGGACACGTAGTAAGAACGTTCAAAAGAAGGGACAGGACAGTAATGATTCCCCTGCTAAAAACACTGATTATACCAAAACTTGAACACTGCTCAGTTTTGACGTCCCCATAAAAAAAGGAAGAAACTAATAAACTAGAAGAAACGCAAAGACATTTCACAGCCAACAGTGATGGGAAAAACTGGTACCAAACCTCAAACTAAACCCAATTACCATTCAAACAACACTGGAAAATAGGGAAGGCAGAATGTGTAGTGTTCCCAAATTAAAGGCCCGACAAGGGACCTTCTCAACACTGAAGGAAAATATTTTGGTTGTCAGGGGGCCAAGACTTTTTAACCAGCTTCCAAAGGACCTCAGAAACGTTACATGGGTCAAAGTTGAAGTCTTCAAGAGAAGACTAGGTGCCTGGCTGAGGATGGTACCAGATGAGCCGGGTGTACCTCGCTATGTACGGTGGAGAGCGCAAGAAAGCAACTCGCTCCTCCACCAAACCAGACCTAGAGACGGGGCCGCCAGCTTGACCTTCGTATGAAGAGAGACAAACGCACGGAACAGCAACGAGGTTAACGAGGTTATATATTATATTTATAATTCAAGGGCGGATACAGTTTTTTTTCGGGGGTGGTGTGGCAAGATTTAAGGCGAGCGTAGGAAGTACTAAACCTTTAGCTAGGGGGTCTGGGGTGAGCGCTAGCTCCTCCAGCGGGGTCCGGGGAGGAGCCCTGTAAGCGAACGACATTTTCTAACAATATCTGACCCCCAAATCAGCTGAAAAGCTTACTGCTTATGATACGTTTTTACATATTAAATATGAGACTCAGAACATGCTCCGAGATAGCGGTGTTGACGAAATTAGTAGCGGTTTCATGGTTTTTAACTTAACCCTATATGGACAGAATTTTCTGTAGGGTTAAGTTATAAATGCGTGTATATGAAAGGTTAGAAATATGTAACACTTGTCCATATATGGTTAACTTAGGGAATAAAATAGTAAGCGTTCTCAGAAATATATGAAGTCTTGTTATAATGGCCAGAAATATACAGTGCACAATGCATTTCTCATATACATATATATAATGTATATAATATATATAAAAATACAGTATATTTACTGTATTGAAGGCAAAAAAATGCAAAACACTAAGTATAGTACAGTACAGTATTTATATACAAATATTGACGGTGAAACAGGTAAAGTTAGAACACTAATTTACGGGTTTTTCAGTAAATTTATCCATAATATCATCAATATCAAAGGAAAAGTTTTGGTGTATGCTCATTAATGCTAATCCATCTAATCGTTCCTCGTTCATTGTATTCCTTAAATAGGTCTTCAATCGCCTCATTGTAGAGAATGATCGCTCTGCCGTATCTAAATTATAGAAATATACTTATTAGCAATTATTATTCTAATTGATTTTACTTTGTCATTAGATTTACTGTATATTCGGTCATAAAATTTGGGTACACAACACCTGTAAAAGCTTTTTGATGTTAAGGAAAAAGTCGTCACTACAATCCATGTACGCATCCATTGCAGTATCAGGTAAACTATCATTATTGCTCCACTTTAACTTCCAACGATTGAACTCCGCTTTCATTTGATTATCGCTGATAAATGGCAGAAGCTCCTCATAGAAACTAATTGCTGGTACCAAATCTTCATATGAACGCTAAACTATAATTTAAATACACCAAAGAATCATCTATTACTATTACTACTATTAATGTTTTTATTTTTATTAATAAGGATGTTGTTATGTATATAATTTCATCATTCTCTAATAATGTATTATTATTATTTCAATATTATTATGCAATAATTACTAAGTAATTTAATGGTTGTTGGGGGCGCTCAACGTCCACTCCAGTATTATTATGCAATAATTACTAAGTATGATAATTTAATGGTTGTTGGGGGCGCTGAACATCCACTGCACTGGAGTGCCTGTTGCAGAAACTATTGATATATGCATTGACAATGTTTTTAATAATACTCATACAGTGCAGGGTTTAAATAGAGGTCAAATGAAAGAACTACTAAAATTTTCCGTGGAAGACCTTATATTTATATTCAACGGTGCATATTTTAAACAGACTGAAGGTGTTCAAATGGGTCTGCCCGTTGGTTCCACCTTAGCTAACGCGCTTCTTTGTCATCATGAAGTCAAATGGCTGAACGAGTGTCCTTCCAACTTCAAACCGGTTTTTATAGAAGATAATTATATTGATGACACTTTTCTCCTGTTCAAATCACCAGACCATATCCCTTTGTTTCGTAATTACCTTAATTCTAAGCACCCTAATATTGAATTTACTTCAGAAGCTGAATCTAATAGCTCTCTATCCTTTTTGGACATTAAGATAATAAAAATTAATTCCCCTTTTGAAACTTCCGTTTACCGAAAGCCGACATTCACCAATCTTACTAGAACTTTTCTTCCTTTATCCCTTTAGGTTTCAAACGAAACTTAATTTCGACTCTGACTAACAGAGCTTTCAATATCTGTTCAGATTACTTTAAACTACACGATGAACTAGATTTCGTCCGAAAACTACTTACCAAGAATAATTTCCTTCCTAGATTAGAGACGTAATTACAGTTCCCAAAGATATCGTATATTTCACTTTGCCTTATATGGGAACCTCAAGTTTTAACATTAGAAACAAACTTTTAAAATTGCTCAAGGAATTCTACCCACAACTATGTATAAAAATTATATTCACCCCGTCTAAATCAATTTATCACTTATTTAAATACAAGGATGTTATTCCTACACTTCTTAAGTCATCCATAGTTTACCAATACAAGTGTGACAACTGTATGGGGTCATATATAGGCAGTGGCGGTTCCTCATATGGGCAATATGGGCAGCCGCACAGGGCGGCATTTGTGGAGGGGCGGCATGAGCGCCTGCAAAAAAAATAAAAATAAAAATAAGAATAAATAAATAAAGAAATAAATAAAAATAGTTTATTTATGGCAGTTGTGCAATTTAATTTGTATTTTTCCTGTTCATAGTATCATAATTACATTCTCTTAAGTGAGTTATTCTATTTACGTGATGAAGGATTTGTAAAATTCAGAAATTTGAGTCTTTGTTTTGGTTCTGAAGTTCCAACAATTAGTCCAATAAAAAGTTATTTTGTGAAAGAGTTATGTCTGTCCTTTATTTTGGGGGGATTCGAATGTGTGTGTGTTGGCGAACGGGGGGGGGCGCTGAAGGTGAGGTTCGCCCAGGGCGTCATGTAAGCTAGGACCGCCACTGTATATAGGTAAAACTAAAAGACACTTAAAATCCTGTATTTACGAACATCTCGGTAAATCGGTCCGGACAAATTTACTTCTTGGCAAACCACCAAATTCTCTCATACGTAACCATTCACACAACAATAACCACCCAATTTCACATTCTAGTTTCGCCTTACTTGCTGCCGGAAGCAGCTGTGTTTTGGTTAAGGTACTTGTTTATTTTATTTATTTATCTTTTAGTTTTAATGCTTTTATATTTTTCCTAGTTACTTTTTATAATTGTAACATTTTAATTTCATCTATTTGCCGTTTAGTTTTAATGTTTTACATTTTCTTAGCTACTTTTTATAATTTTAACTTTGTTATTTTAAATTGTCATTAAGCAACTTACATTTGCAATTTGTATTTTGTATGTGATTTGGCCTTTTATTGTTTTAGCCCTGAAGATGGAATTAGTGCATTCCGAAACGTTGGTACTGATTAAACCTTGAAGGATGTTTATTTTTTCTCTGGTGTTCCCGTTTATTATATATATATATATATATATATATATATATATATTATATATATACACACACACACACACACACGATGATTGAAAATAATGCACACACTTTTAAATTAGTTATTTTCGATACTAATTGCATTTAATAAACAAAACTTTACTGTGCACACAACTAAGCATGTGAAAGCAGTACTTAATACTCATTTTATGTTAAATATTCAAAGTGTTTACCATTTAAAAGCTAACATCCAACTTTTCTTGATACTGAATTTCCTGGGTAGGTCTTCGTAGAACCACTACAGAATATCCTCCAAGTTCGCCTGATCTTACAACTCTAGACTTCTTTCTGTTGGGGTTCCTGAAGGACAAAGTGTATGAATAACCCTTAAAATGTGTGACGCTTACTGAAGCGATTGTTGAAGTGGCCAAAATCTCAACTAATACCAACACTATTGTGTACCGATTTGTTTTGGGACATTACCATGTAAATGGTGAACATTTTGAACATTTAACATAAAATGACTATTAAATATTGATTTTTACATGCTTATTTATGTATTGAGTGATTTTTTTTAACATCTGAAATTTTAAAGGGTTTGTATTTTATTTAATAACTGAACTAAAAGCATGAAACTTTTACTGTACCTTCTCTACACATGGGAAATTAGTCCCCTAGTGTAAAATATGCTCTATATGATGTCCTCTCAGCTCATTAACACTTTGCACACGAACAACCAAATTTGCTGTACTTTAGACAGAATATATATATATATATATATATATATATATATATATATATATATATGTGTTGAAATATAAGAAATTTCTTCTTCACAACACAATCTTTTAAATAACATCACATTTAAAAGTCACAGATGTTTAAATCTGATGGTGTTAGTGGCCATGATATTCCTTTATCATAAACCACAGGAAATTTGTTGGACAGGACTCTTTCGCCGAAAGTATCATGTAAGTGGTTAATGCTTAATGCTGGCACTAAGGAGGAGACTGTAGACACCAGTCGACCAGGGAAGTACACCAGGGGGAAATGTGAGGCAAGATTCAGGAAGTGCTGGAATACTCGTTTCTCTTGTCATTGTCCTTCTTAACTGATTTTTTTCCGTGTCTCATCTTGATCAATGTAAGTAATTGCAATTAGAGTTACTTGTCATATTCTCAATGACAATTACTGTAGATGATGAAATACTTAATTACAGTTACTTAGGAAACTAATTAATTACAATTACAATTACTTAGGAAAGTAATTAAGTACAATTACATTTACAAGGAATTGCATTTTTTTTTTATAAATACACACTATTTGATTTATGTCATGCTTTCTGACCGACGTGTTTCAATTCCATTTTCAGTTTTGGCCATCTTGAATGAAAACTAATTGATATTAGGTCAATAAGATTTACTCTTTTTTAACACTGCACGGAACTGTATTTTTCATAAAGCAGTTCCTGTTATGGACAATTGGAGATTGAACATACTGTATGTATGTGATATAGTCTAATGAAACCAAAGATAAGGCATCAAAAAATACAAATATAAGACAAAATAACTGACATTTATTTCATCAAAATTATAAGGGCAAAAACTGGCACTTTAGTTAGGAACATTTGAAATAAATAGAATATTTTATTTCCAATCAAAAGAATAACATTTAATTCAAAAGAAAGCTCCCTGAGACATGATGAGCAAGTAGTTTAAACTATAAGTATGACTCAATCACTTGAGAGGCCCAATGAAATTGAAAGTAATTAACTGTAATTGTATCAGTTACCTTATTTTTCCTAATGTAATAAATTACAAATACATTTCAGGCAGTCAATTACAATTACTTACCAACTACATGAAAAAATTTAATTAATTACAATAAATTACAATTACAAATTACAATTACCCCATGCCTGGTCTCATCTACCCTGTGAGCAGTTCAGCATGCTCTCAAACACACACTTCTCTCTCTATTCCTCACTACACATACATGCATTTTACACACTACACAATCTTTTCAAAATATAGATTTAAAAAAAAAAGGAATTATTAAGCCTTGGAGACTTTGTTTTTGGCTCTCTCCTTCTTCTGTGGAGGGGTCACTTTTGCGGGCATCAGCACTTAGACCCCGCCTTCTTACTTAAAAAAAAAGTACCGGGAGTTGAGAGGACATCACATAGAGCACATGTTGCACTAAGAGACTAAGTCCCCGTGTGTAGAGAAGGTACAGTAAAAATTTATTTCTTTTATTTCAGTTAATAAAAAATATAAATGTTTTAAAGTGTTTAAAAAATCACCAGGTACAAAGTAAAATTTTCCTTTTTTTTAGTGAAATAGTATCGAAAATAAATAACTTTAAAATGTGTCTACATTATTTTGAATCGCTCTACATACATTGTACATACATAGAGTTGAAAAAAGTAAATAGACACCTTCGGTTTTTCTCTAGTTTTTGATTTGATAACAGAAGCCAATAAATAGTAACACATTCATTGAATCCGTATATTGAAACATGTTTTTTTTTTAGATGGATTTTATAAAGCTGACACACGTGCTGGCATTCCAGTGATGAAGTTTGCTATTTATCCTTGAGAAGTTGGGGACAATCATCATGGTGTCTCTTTACTCTTGTCAACCCTCTCACTCTCACTCTCACTCTCACTCTCTCTCTCTCTCTCATGGTGTCTCTTTATAAAGGTTACGCACACTTCTTCTGGGTGTTGTAAACTTTATACTTGGGGTGTGACAGCCCTCCGGTCCCGAGTCGTGGGATTCTAGAGAAACTGGCTGCCAGTTCCTTTAGGTTCTCTCTCTGTTTCGGGAGGGCGGGTGAAGTCTGTTGTGCAATCCTGTCCCGTGCGTTACTAGGAACCCATCCCATCCCTACTCTCTCCTTTTAGCTTAGGTTAAGGATGCTCTCCTCTGACTGCAAAAAAAAAACTTTTCTTTTAGTATTAAGTCTTTTTCTCTTTTACTATTAGGACCCTACTGCTACCTCAATGCGTGGGAAGAGAGGCTTTGGAACCTCTATAAATAACACCATTTAACGCTCGTAGGTCGTGAGAGACTGGGATGGAGGGGTCCCAGGCGTAGGGCGCGATGAATGGAGTGTGGCTAGTGCCCCGTTAAGCCTATTCCTAACGCGTAATGGCCTGACCAGCCACCTGCGACCGTTCTTTGGTGACCAATTGATGGTGCTTGGCTGTACTGCTCTTAGGTGGAAGAGCTTTACTGCCCAACTGGCTGCCAGGTCAGCGGAAAGTCTCGGGGGTAGCTGCTGGGTCTGGTGGATATCCCTTGAACACTGGATTCTAAGAGTCTGGCCGCTTGTGAGTGACTAGTAAGACTCAGTAAGGAGCTGCATCTCGCTGTCGCTCCTGGCGGGAAATCCGTGACGCATGCGTCGCGAGTGTTTGTCAGTTGGTAGCTGCGACACGTTTGGGACTGTCCGGCCCTGGGGAGACCCTTGGTCGGTGCGGCAGCAGCAAGAGGTGTAGTCTTCTGGATGGGATGAACGTCAATTGCAGATAGGCGGATGCGGCTTGCGTGGGAAGAATTCACCCACCCTCCCCCATCCCTTTTTTATGTATTGGTCAGAACATTTTCGATAGTTTTCATTGCTAGAACGCTTTATCCAATTCACTGTATTCGGAGTTAGAAAAAAAATAAGTTACAATGACTGGACCGCAGAAACTGAAGGCTGAGTGCGCGAGGTGTGGAGTAAACCAGTGGGTGACGAACTTCAAAGAAGCTTGCTTCGAGAAGATCAACCACTCCAGCATGTGATGTGTCGCTTTTGGAGGGGCGGCGGTCACTGACGCGGCTGCGCCCTCCCCCCCGGAGCTTATTGATAGGATAGCCGCCCTGGAAAGGCGGTCCAGCGGCGGACTGAACAGAGCTCGGGTACTGCGGAGAAAGGGTAGAGGTGCAACCGGGGGCCGGGGTGCAAAATCAGTGTCAGGAATCGCCAGCGACCCATGTGGAATGCACGGATCCGCGACGTAAGGTGGAGGGAAGGGAGGGCGCAAAGAAGGGGCCGATAGAGAATAGTGGGAAGGGGTCGATAAAGAAAAAGGGTGGGAAGGGGCCTACTGATAGCCCAAAGAAACCGAAGGATGTAGCTGTTGGTCGGGGTGGGTCGGGTGCTGTAAGTGCGGCTGAGTCTACGGGTGGCGACGGGTATCGAAAGGTATCGTGCAAGAAGGCTGCGAAGCCGAAACCTGAGACCCCGGTTGCCGCTGTCAGGACCTCCAACTGCTTTAGTCTCCTGTGCGCGAAGGAGGAAGACACCGTTTCGATTGGGGACTCGCAGATCAGGTGCCAGGAGAAGTACTTTGCTTCTACAAACCGGGACAGGAGGAAGGTAAGGTGCTTACCCGGGCGGGGAACAGCGCACTTAAGAAAGGAGCTAGAGAAGCTGCGCGTGGCTAGTCGGAGGACTGCGATCGTTGTCCACGCTGGTGGCAATGACCTGTTCCTCAAAGGCGGTAGGGTAGGTTCGACGGAAGAGATCATCACCGAGATCATGTCTCTTGCGGATGAACTAAAACTTAAGACAAACAGGGGAATGTTGATAGGTATTTTACCGTGGATGAAAGCCAGTAACCACGCGCTCAGTAAGGTCATTGGCATCAACGAGAGGGTGCAAGATTTGTGCGTCCCACTGAGCGTGAGGTTTGTTGACCCCCTTCGACGCGTTTTCGGGTAGGTGGGACCTTTATCAGAGGGATTCTGTCCCCCTCAATGCCAAGGGTAAAGGTGAGCTAGGCGCGCTGCTCGACCGGCACCTTTACCGTTTGGTGATGTCAAGCCCGGAGATTGATGACGGGTCCCCACCGGGGAGAGATGATCTTGAGACGCTGTCGGCCGTACCTTCAACTGAAGGGTGCGCCCATGTACAGGTGGGTGACCCTCCTTCCCTGTTGGAGGGGGCTCAGGGTCCTGCGGAAGTTGTCCCCTCGTTGGTGAGGGGCTCTTCAAATCCCGACAGCCCTGGCTGTTCGGGAAACGGGTCGTGCTAGTGGGCGGTCAGAATAGGGAAGGCTTCCTCCGTGCAGTGCTTTTTAATGCTAGTTCGATTAGGAATAAGTTTTGCGAGCTACGGGCGCTCTTAGCATCAGAATACCAAGATGTCGTTGCTATCACCGAGTCCTGGATTCATACTGATCGTAGGGACTACGTTGGGGATTTCGAAATTCCCGGATATACAATGCTTCACAAGGACCACACCCGTAGGGAGGGAGGAGGGGTACTAATATACGTCAGGGACACATTGAGTCCGGTTGATTGCCAGTTCCGGTCGGAACGGGAGCTGCTTGGCGTCGATCTGAACGTGGGAGGGACGAACTATAGGTTAATCTTGGTGTACAAACCTCCGTATCTCCTCCTCGAGGAGGATACAGCCCTGTACACCGAACTTCGTAGCCTACTAGGGGACAGGGTGTGTGTAGTTTTAAGAGACTTCAACTGTCGCGGCATAAACTGGGAAGGCAGGACTGCTGATGCCGAAGGGAGGAGGCTAGTTGACTTTGCTGATGAGAACTTCCGGACTCAGTGGGTCATTGGGCCTATACGAGGCGAAAGCATTCTAGATTTAGTATTCACGACCGAAAACAACCTCGTCACTGGCCTCACCTTTGACGAATCGTTAGGCGGGAGTGATCACGGTCTGATTAGGTTCTGTGTCTGCGTCCCTCGGGTGAAACGTAGTAACCCGAGAGGCAGAAAGCTCGATCTACGTCGGGCGGACTTTGTTGGCCTCCGGGATAGCGTAGGTGAGATGGTGGTTAGAGGTCGGCGGCGATGTTGAGGGAGTGTGGAGTGCATTCCGGGACGAGTTTATGGTGCTGCAGTCCGCTGCCATACCCTCAAAATCGGTCACCCCTGCTTCAACGCAGCCTAAGTGGTTCAGTCGTGACATCGCTTCGGCTATCCGAAATAGGAAAGATGCGTATAGGAGGGCGAAGGCCAATCGTTCCCATGAGAACACTGAGGCTTATGTCCGCCTGTGCAGGGAAGGGAAGGCGAAGGTTAGGCTAGCCAAACGTAACGAAGAACTACGGGTGGCAAGCCTCTGCAAGGGGAACCCTAAGGAGTTCTTCAGTTATGTTAATAGTAGAAAGCTGAATGAGTACTTTGCGGAAGTGTTCACCAGGGAGGACACCCGCGTCATCCCCGAGCCAGGCGTCAGGCACGACGGTGCTGGCCTGGATAGTGTTCGGTGTACCGCGACAGTCGTCACCGAGAGAATAGATAAACTGAGCGCGTTTAAGGCTCCTGGGCCAAACCAGTTCCTTCCCAGAGTGTTGCGGGGAGTGCGCGACCAGGTGGTTCCCCACCTGGCTACAGTCTTCAACAAATTGTTGGAGACGGGTCAGGTGCCTGGTGACTGGAGGGAAGCCAACGTGACCCCTATCTTTAAGAAAGGGGATCATGAAAGTCCAGGGAACTATCTTCACATTAGTCCCACTTCGGTTGCAGGTAAATTATTAGAGGAGATAATAGCGGATAGGATCTTTGACCATTTGGATTCCTACAAGCTGCTTGGGGATTCCCAACATGGGTTTACACGGCATAGGTCGTGTCTCACCAACCTGCTTGAGTTTTTCTACGTCATGTGGAGTGAGTATGATAAGAGAAGGGCGATTCATATACTTTATCTCGACCTTCAGAAAGCCCTTGATAAGGTACCTCACCGCCGGCTAATGGCCAAAGTCCGTGTGCTGGTTATCGGTGGGGAAGTAGGTAGCGGGATTGAAAACTGGCTGAAGAATAGGCGGCAGAGGGTTGTAATTAAAGGGGCTAGTTCTGGTTGGGCCTCGGTCACTAGCGTGGTTCCTCAGGGTTCCGTTTTAGGGCCAGTGTTGTTTATCATTTACATAAATGATATCGACCCTGGCATCGTCAGTAGGATCGCCAAATTCGCTGATGACATCAAGCTTGGGGCCAATGTTGGGACGCCCGAAGCGATCGAACAACTGCGTGCGGACTTATGTAGGATTGGAGAGTGGTCCGAAAAATGGAAAATGCCGTTTAACTTGGATAAATGCAAGGTGATGCACATTGGTTACGCTAATCCCAAGTCGGACTACTCCATATTGGGGAGTAATATCGAGGCGACTGATTTGGAAAAGGACTTGGGTGTGCTAATTAGCAGCGACCTTAAGTTTACTAAACAGTGCGTAGAGGTGGAAAAGAAAGCCCAGACGCTGTTGGGTTATATCAGGAGGCAATTTCGATTTCGGAACAAAAAGACACTGCTCTCCATGTACAATTCTCTGGTTCGGCCGCACCTGGAGTATGCTGTGCAGTTCTGGTCGCCCACCCTCAGGAAAGATATTGAGAGGCTGGAGCGAGTGCAGGCGAGGGCCACAAAGTTAATCCCTTCCGTTAGGCATATGGGCTACAATCGACGCTTACGCGCCCTGAATTTGTTTTCGCTGGAAACTCGGACGGTGCGCGGTCAACTCATCGAGGTTTTCAAGCTCCTACGCGTGTTCAACGATGTCGATTTTAGAAGCATGTTTAGTTTAAATGATAACCCAACTCGCAACAATGGCTAGAAGTTGGATTTGAAACGGTTTAGCACTAGTGTGTGTGGGAATTACTTTACCTATAAGATCTGTGACATGTAGAACAGGCTACCTTCAGAAGTTGTGAACAGTTCTTCTGTGGATCTGTTCAAGAAAAGGTTGGACCGAATCTTGCACACTATTTGAGGGTGTATGAATTTTTCCCTGGCACCCGTTGCCATTGGTACCTCCATGGTATGGGCCGCAAGGCCTTTTGAGGTAATTTTTTCCCTTGTAACTCCTTGTAACTCTCTCTCTCTCTCTCTCTCTCTCTCTCTCTCTCTCTCTCTCTCTCTCTCTCTCTCTCTCTTTATTTATTTATACATATACACTGTACATGCAAGATGTCCAAATCAATAAATTCGTGGACTTGATTCCGTAAATATACAAAATTTAGTAAGTCTAATCATCATACATTTGATTCAGGTCAAAATCATACAGTTCTGCCAAAAAGTTTGGGAACACGGCTAAATTTTGTGTTATACTGTAGAACATTATTTGCTGAATCATAACATTGAAATAGAGAAATACATAAAACTAAATTAGGGCCAATCAGAATGCGTCATAATCATAAATATTGTACATACTGTATGTAATTTTTAACTAGCTCAAACTATTTACTTATTCTTATCATCTTGCTTTCATTTTCAGTATGGGTAAAGTACCTGAAATTTCAAAAGAAACGTGTGCACAAATGAAAATTTTAGCCAGCACTGGGCATGCACAATGTATGATAGCAGCATCCAGATTGAATGTATCGCTTTCTACTGTATCACGGACATTAAAAAGAATCAGAGATAATAAAAATTATGAATTCCGATCACGCAGCGGACGCCCTAGAGCAGTGGTGGCCAACCTTTTTCTGTGGCGTGCCACTATTTGACTTGAAATTGTGGAATGTACCAACTTGAATATTTTAGCGTCCATAAAATATAAAAAAAATAAAAAACTATAGTAAACTTATTTTTCATTATTATTATTATTATTATTTTCAATAACTTTTCATGAATTTAGGAAATACAAATTTATTCAAAGACAACTTCTTTTCTGCAATTCAAATTATTCAAAATAGATAAATGTAAAAATCTGTAATTCAGAAAACCTTTTAAAAAACATCAATTTGTTTACTTCAGTCACAGAAATTCTTAGTGAGGCTTCTGTATCTGTTTTGCACTTACAAGTTCACCAATGTTTGGATTTACTTTTGAGGGTTTTAGGCGAATTTGTCTACAACAATTTGTCTAAAGATACAACCCATCTACAACAATTTATCTACAACAATTTATCTACAACAATTTATCTACAGATACAATTTATCTACAGATACAATTTATCTACAGATACAATTTATCTACAATAATTTGTTTACAGATACAATTTGTCTCGAAAAACTATTACTAATATTGGACCTAGTATGTTTCATAGACTGCTCTCGATTTTCCTACGAAATTGAAAACAAGGGCAGTCGATGACCCTGATTTTGTTTCTGCAATCGGTTTTCTTGAGAAACCTAACCTAACATGACCTAACCTGACCTGACCTGACCTAACCTAACTTGACCTAATCGAGTTTCTTATACTATTGTTTTTTGCAAGATATCGCACTAATTCTTGTCATTTTTTGTGAATTTGTATGGCGTAAGCGCCACACCAGCTCGGACTTATTCAAAAAGATGTTGGAGTGTATTGCGTCGTTTCAGTAAATAAATTTATTCAATATTCAATAACATTTTTCTTTATCATTTCTCAAGAAAACATTGCAGAAACAAATTTTTCATTGTTTTGAAAAAATTAATAATAATTAACATCAAATAGCTTTCATTTTTCCTCTGTAGACAAATTATTGTAGATAAATTGTATCTGTAGACAAATTATTGTAGATAAATTGTATCTGTAGACAAATTATTGTAGATAAATTGTATCTGTAGACTAATTGCTGTAGATAAATTGTTGTAGATAAATTGTTGTAGATGAATTGTATCTTTAGACAAATTGTTGTAGACAAATTCGCCGGACACCACTTTTCAGCAAGCAAGTAGAATCAAGTTTCTGAGGTGATTATCAGTCATTGTAGAATGGTACTTGTTTTTTATTATGTTCATAATGCAAAATAACTGCTCACAGATATACGTTGACCGGAATCTGCAACAGTACCTGAGTGCTAAGCCATATAATTTTGGAAAATCAGTCGGTGGAAGAAATTTCTAGAAGGTGGAAAATTCTTGGCTGGTTGGTGTTCCAATTACTTCTTTATACTTTCTGTGCAAGTCCAAAACTTCTGTTTGAATTTCGCATCGTCCGCGTGCCACTGCAAATAGCCACGCGTGCCTCGTGCTGGACACCACTATCCTAGAGTAACCACTGCTCAAATGGTCCATAGAATGATTCACCGCTACGTCGTTCAGCATCCAACAGCTTCCTCAAGAGAAATACGCTCTAACCTGCCACAAATCACGAAAGTTCCTAGTTCTAGCAGCAGAGGCGTACCAATACTTTTTGCCGCTCGGGGCGAAAATGCCAACGCCGCCCCCCGCTGCAACAATTTTCAATTTTAAAAACAATTCCTTTACAAAAATACACTTCTAAACAAAACTTTTATTGGAAGAAAAACTTAAATAAAGCAACTTCAATTTTAACAATACTACATAATGTACCGTACATAATACACTACATAATTTTAACAATAACTATATAATGTATAATGCCTAGTTAAATTTTCGGACTTTCATAACAGAAAATTCATGAATGATTTTTTTTATGTCCATTGTCTCTGCAACTTCGCGTTCAATTGAATTAATCGCCAAATTGCTCAGTCTAGATTGACTTATAGTTGACCTGAGGTAAGTTTTTATAAGTTTCAGTTTCGAGAAACTTCGTTCGCAACTTGCCACGGACATGCATGTAGTTAGACAGATCCGGAGGGCAATTGTTATATAAGGCAAAGATTCCACTAGATCCCATTTAACGATCCACTGAAGTAGTTTTAACATATCCCAGTTCTTTGGATCATCGTCGACGCTTATGCTTTCGAAACTGATCAAATGTCTGCGCAAACGCTTTACTTCTTCCAGTAGACTTCCTGGATTAATGTCATTGTAGATGGAAGAAAAATTGTTGACCTTGGTATTAATTTCTTCATCTTTGGACTGATTCAAAAGGTACGAAGGAGACAGAAATTCAAAACGATCATTCATGTTTTTAAGAGAAACTGTACGTTTTTCAATTTCTGCTAATAAACGATCCATGATTTCAAAAAATTCTCTGCGTACATCCTCTTGCACGGTCAATCCAGCATCACGCGCTTGCTCTCCAGGCATTCTTCTCCGTCTCCTGACTCTGCGGTCTATACTGATATCCATTTCATTACAGAACTCTTCGGCGGCATCTGCAGCGTTTGATACTACTGCCTCTCGTTCATTAGTTAAAAACACGGATAAAGAGTTCATTTTCAATGCACACTAGTCCAAAGCAAGTCCCTTTCTTTGAAAATATAGCTGAGCATCATTGATTTCTTTCAGCACTGGATCCCAGAAAAATAAGTACACAATGAATATGTATGACATGATGGAGGTCAACAGAGCTTCAGCATCGCCCTTTGTGTCCAGATTTTCGGAGACCCCTTCACTCAGTTCTTCCAAGGCACTAACAACGTGAGTCAAGTTCTTCTTAAGACTAGAAACAGCATCATACTTAGCACTCCACCGCGTATCAGAGACTCGCTTGACAGTGATTTGGAATGTTTTGTTAAGACATCCCAACGATGAGTAGAGGAAGAAAAGTAGACGAAAATTCGTTCAATTGTTCCAAAGAAAGTTACAGCATTAGGACTCAGTCCCGCGGCATGAACTCCAGCCAAGTTCAGCGAGTGGTTATTGCAAGGAATGAAAACAGCGTGTTTGCTAACATCAAGAATTCTACGTTGAACTCCAAGATGAATACCTGCCATCGTAGCAGCATTGCCATACCCTTGACCATAACAATTCTGGATATCCAGCCCATCCTCACGGAGCTTAGTGACAATGAGATCAGTAACTGCCTCAGCAGTCTTCCCCTCTAATTTAATAAAATCAACGAAGGATTCCTTCACCTCTACTTTACCATCTTTAATCGACACATAGCGAATTACCTGAGACATCTGATCAATATGCGATATATCTGGTGTACTATCGAAAATTTTGCAAAGTACTTTGCACTAGACACATTATCAATTATACATTTTCGAACATTACAGCCGATTAGTGTGATGAACTCATTTTGAATGTTAGGTGACAAATACGTAGTGGATATCTTGTCAGTCATTCGTATTTTTGTAAGATGTTCCCTAATTACTGGGTCATATTTGCCCATTAGTTTTATTAACTCCAAAAAGTTTCCAGAATTGCCAGCTAGCCCAGCTTCTTCATTTAAGTTCTCTCGGTGCCCTCGGAATGCAAGATCTTGTTTTGCCAAGAACATGATGCAGTCATAAATTCGTCTCAGTATTTCTTTCCACTTAGCAGTAGCATGTTTTATTTGCAACTGATGTGCATTATCTATTGTAGCATTCAACTGAAGGCGCATAGACAACTCTTTCCATTGTTCAAAGCATCGGGTATGATATGGACTGTTTTCATGTTCAGGTACTCTTGGATTCAGTTTCCTCCAGGCAAAAAATCCTTCTTTTCCAAATGCACTGGAGATGTTGTTGAAGAGACGACAGCAAAAGCAATGCAAGCTACATTTTGAAGGTGAGAAGATTAGCCATGACCTTTCGATTTTTTCGCCATTTTCCAAAGTTTTGAAATACCAAACTTTTGACATTGACCTATTGTTTGAATCAGCTGGAAAGGGTCCATTCATGTTTTTCAAATGTGATGGTCCACGTTTAATGAGTTCGATTCTCAAATTGTCCGTCATTGGAACGGGCCAGTTGCCAGAATCGTTAAACAGACTCTGTGGGTGATGGGTGGGTGGGTGACTTTGTGATGTAGATGAGGGTTGATCCTGATTATTTGGGGGTTCACTTGAAGTTGCCGCTTGAACATCTATCTCTAAAGATATATCACATTGCGGTTGATCTCCTTGCTTCCCAGAAGGCACTGAAGGTGTGTCTGAGAATCCCATTAACTGATGAAATTGCTTAGCAGCACGCTTGCCTTCCTCCTCTTTTTTTTCGCGAAGATTCTTGTATGCAGCACCACTCAGTCTCTGTCGTTTGCTCATGTTTGCTAATTCAGTAGGGTATCTGCAAAATAAAACAACCATTAATTATTAACATCATCAAAGCTCAAAGAATGCAAAGCCTAACCTAAATAATATAAGGAAAGTCTGAAAAATAGGGCTGGCAACCTTTCCGATGTGAAAATTTAACGCAACTATTTATGGAAATAGTGGCATTGAGGTGGCATATATAGCATTTAATGATGATTTTTCATCAAAACCATGGATATTTTGTACACAAATAACGCGCGCCAATGATGAGATATAATTTTTTGGAGGGTTGCATTTTAAAACATAAAAACCCAAAATTTTGCATACTGCGCCCGCCTGACAGTAATTTGCCGCCCCTCGGGAAGTGCCGCTCGGAGCGGTCGCCCCTCCCGCCCCTCCCTTGATACGCCACTGTCTAGCAGTATTAGAAGTCGCTTGGTATCTGAATTTGGACTTCGGGTGTGTTCTCAAACTTTCTAGCAGTACTGCATTTAGAAATTTATTACTGTATTATACTTTTTCTATATATGATTTTGACCTCATTATTAATTATTAAAAAAGTGGTTAATTTATTAAAAACGGTTGATAAAGTGTATCGTTGAACTAATCCAGATATCGCTACAGAAAAATGGGGCGGTGGTCCAACATCATCGTTTCCTCTGAAATATTTAATTATAAATGTTGTCCACAAAACAATATCACAAATTTAACTTATTTTAAAAGAAATTTCTACGTTATTTTGTGACCATCTTCTATAATGCGCTTAAAGAAGGAACTCCAAAGAGTGGATTGATTCTCACTTAATTTTTATGTCGAGAATAAATTTGGGAAATATTTATTTAAAAAATCAAATGTGCTTTATTCTCATTTAAGTAAAACTTCCCTTAACTCTTTGATGACCATTATACATTTCTTTGAACTTAAAAGTTTAAGTTTTATTGTGTTTTACAATTAGATATTAGTAACTATAGTCACTTAAATGACCCATTTTTGGGTTAATTTTCCGACAACTAAATGATACCTGTATAAACATGTAAATGTATTTGTAGAAACGTTGCATCATTGTACAATTTATATTATTATTTCCTTGGGACAAATATGTCCTTTGGTCCTCAAAGAGTTAACGAAAAATGAATTAAAAGATTTCAGATTGTCTATTACTAAATCACGAGAAGTAAATAAAGTAAAATTAAACTATTTGTTCAATAAAATATTTATTATTATTAATTAAATAGGCATTAATTGTGATTTGAATGAAATTTTAATAAACAATATTAACAATTTAACTAAACAAGTTAAGTTTCAAAATGGGGCATTCAGTGTTTTGGAGGAGTATCAATATAAAGTTAATCTAAGCTTAAATATAACTAAAGTAAAAAGGAATAAATTTAAATTCCGAAACTCAGTAAGAATTCGAACAATTCATATCTTTGCCAGTAATCTGAACGAGACGCCTACTTTACCATTTCAGTAATGGACTAAAAATAAAGCAGATAATCTAAAATTGAGAATACGCCCATAAAACTTCGAATGTTTTGAGATAGACCAACCAACGATAAGGCAAACAAAATATATAAAAAGGAGAGATCTTCAAGCAATTTATTAGAAACCATTTTCAGAAACTGTTCACTAGAAAAAGCCACGACAATGACGGAATCGAATTTTTTTATTTTCTTCCTGTTGGTTGCTTTAGTAAACAATTTTCCATTAGGAGACAGTAGTGAATCTACAATCAAAGGGATTAACAGCCTCTTCAGAGAGATTGGATTTTCTCCTGCTTGTGTGTCTCAAACTCTAGCTTTATGCGAGAACTCTGCAAAGGAATCCTTGTTGTTGGAGGCGAAAATGAGATTATATTCAATGCAGAAGTCAACTGATAAATTGAATGAAATTACAACGAGTCCTCGAAATTGTGAGGATCTTTTAAATCTTGGTGACAAAGAATCTGGGGTTCGAAAAGTGTACCCTTTCAGTTGTTGCGGAAAGCGACCCGTTTCTGTTTACTGTGACCAGACAACTGACGGAGGTGGATGGACGGTGATTCAACATCGCGAGGCTCTTCCACAGAGAGAAAACTTCTTCAGGAAATGGGTTGAGTACCAGATTGGTTTCGGGAATCTAAAGGGAGAATTTTGGCTTGGTCTCGACAACATTCATGCCCTCGTTACTAATACTCTGATGGAACTGAGGGTGGACTTAGAGGACTTTGAGGGGAAAAAGCGTTGGGCCAAGTTCGAACACTTTTACATTGGAGATGCCACTACCAAATACCTTTTGGATTTAGGAGAATATTCGGGCAACGCTGGAGATTCATTTGGTAGTCACAGCGGTCAAAAATTTTCAACGAAAGATCAAGACAACGACATTTATACAACTGGAAGTTGTTCGAAGGAACACCACGGTGCATGGTGGTATACAAAATGCCATGGATCGAACTTGAATGGATATCAATATGAAGGGAATCATACTGAGTACGCTGATGGCATCAACTGGAAAGAGTTTCGTGGATATCATCACTCCTTAAAGAAAACTTCTTTGAGTCTCAGACGAAAATTCCTCAACTGATCTGAAGATGACTTGCACATATTCTTAACCCTTTAACCCCAGTAGTTTTTTAAGGTTCAGTGTGAATGCAAATGCGCGTGCCTGAAACACTAGCTGTTCGACCTAATCTTCCAAACAGGGTTAACTATGAATTGCCTTTGTTAAATAGCCGCTGAGAACATTTATGTTGAAGGTAATTTTAAATGAAGGATCATTACAATTGTTTCTAGTAGAAGTAACAGTAAAAGTTTTTGCATTGTTTTAGTACATTACGAGTATATGCCACAATTTAATTAAACTTTGTTAATTCTTTTCCTTTATGAATTTTTAGTTGATTTCACTGTCAAATATTCACTGCATATTTGGAATGAATATTTCTTCTGGTTTTTAACGTTCGATACTGTATGGATTAGCAGTTATCTAGCCATAATGTAACGTCTCTAATAAAATACTTTTAAATGTAATGGACATGAAAATAAAATTAAAAAATGGGTTTTGTTTATTTTGCCTTCACATTTCTGTTGCTAATAAATAAATTAAATAAATATATATACATATATATATATATATGAAAATTATTTCACGAAAGTAACACGTGAAAAATATTTATGATGAATAAAACCACGAAGGAAAGGAAACACAAAAAGGTGCTCAAGCGCTTTCGTCTAATGACATCCTCAGGAACACTGAAGTACATAAAAGGTTACGGCCTATATATAGGGAAAGTACATAGGGAAAGCCCAGGTTTTAAGTTTAGTATCTATCGGAAAACAACAAACAATTTGTCCTACGTACACTTTTACTCGGGACATGACACCCCCACTAAGAAGGCCATTTTTTCATCAATGTTTCTCCGCGCCCTTAGGATCGCCAGTCCGGAATACATCGATGCCGAATTGGAAAAAATCAACGGTATTGGAAGTGATCTGTGTTACCCATCTGCGTTTATGGAATCTTGTCTCAACAAGGCAAAACGAACTTTCTATCGTGTCAATAATAACACTCGTACTTTGTCAAAAAATATTTTAGTACTTCCATTTTTCCCGGGCTTTTTAGGCATTGCTAATGTACTTAAACTTTTGGATATTAATGTAGTATTTTCATATAACAATATTGTGAAAAATATCATAGTAAAAAATAGCCCTACCAATAATTCAGGCATTATCTATAAAATTGGGTGTAAACAATGTGATTCCTTTTACATAGGTCAGACGGGAAAGGATTTGCACACACGTATAAAACAGCATCAATATTCCGTTAGAATAGGACAGTTGTCCAGTGCTCTTTTTGTCCATTTGTCAGAGTTATCCCACTGTATTGATTGGAATAATGCTTTAGTTTTATTTCATTCTAGCAACATTGTTAATAGAAATATTCTTGAGTCTGCCATTATCCAACTTTCAAATAACTTCAACATAAGCAAAGGTCTTTTTCAACTCGATCCTGTTGTTTTGAATTCCTTCAAAACAAATTTAGATAAAAAGGGTAGGACGCTAGATCTTTGGTAAACTTGTATGATACTTTATTAACTTTTAATCTTCATTTTATTTTTATATATATCGAAACTTGACTCTAAAAGGCAAAGTGTTAAAACCCGGGCAGATTTCCAGTATAAATTTGTATTTTTATAATTCATTTGATCTTGTGCTAAAATCGATATTTTTCCTTACAAATCTGTATGCCTCTTTGTTAATCCTCTAATTTTTAATTTTTAATTTTTATTTTTACTTCTCCGTTTATTGCATATATATATATATATATATATATATATATATATATATATATATATATGTATGTGTGTAGTAGTATGTATATATATATATATAATATATATATGTTTGTGTGTATGTATGTTATTATTTATTTTTTATATTTTTTTTTATTTATTTTTTTTCTGTAACCTATATATAGGCCGGAACCTTTTATGTACTTCAGTGTTCCTGAGGATGTCATTAGACGAAAGCGCTTGAGCACCTTTTTGTGTTTCCTTTCCTTCGTGGTTTTATTCATCATATATATATATATATATATATATATATATATATATATATATATATACAGTGCGTTCGAAAAGTCTCTCCGCAGTCAACGTGCTTTTTGTCAAAGATGTTTGACAACAAGTGTAGACGAGTTGCTCTGTGCCTGCAAAATGGTGGAAAACACTTTCAACACATGCTGTAAAATCAAAAGGTTATGTAATAAAATCACTAAATCATAGTTGAATGAAAACATTGTAGTTTTCCAATTTCCTATGCGTTTAACATAGCACTGCTGAGAGACTTTTCGAACGCACTGTATATATATATATATATATATATATATGATGAATAAAACCACGAAGGAAAGGAAACACAAAATGGTGCTCAAGCGCTTTCGTCTAATGATATCCTCAGGAACACTGAAGTACATAAAAAGGTTAAGCCTATATATAGGTTACAGAAAGAAAAAAAAAAGAAAAAATAATAAATAACATACATACACACACACACATATATATATATATATAGATACATACATATCTATATATACAAATACATACATACATACATACATACATATATATACAATAAACAGAGAAGTAAAAATAATAAAAAATTAAAAATTAAAACCTTAAAGGATTACCAGTGAGGCGTACAGATTTGTAAGGAAAAATATCAATTTTTAGCACAAGATCAAATGGATTATAAAAATACAAAATTATACTGGAACTCTGCCGGGTTTTAACACAATGCTGCCTATGGTCAGGTTTCGATATATATAAAAAAAATAAAATAAAATAAAATAAATAAAATGCAAATTAAAAGTTAATCGATTTTTAGCACAAGATCAAATGGATTATAAAAATACAAATTTATACTGGAACTCTGTCCGGGTTTTAACACACTACTGCCTATGGTCAGGTTTTGATATATATAAAAAAATAAAATGCAAATTAAAAGTTAATAAAGTAGAAGACAAGTTTACCAAAGATTTAATGTTTTACCCTTCTTATTTAAATCTGTTTTAAAGGAATTCAACATAACAGGATCGAGTTGAAAAAGACCTTTGCTTATGTTGAAGTTATTTGAAAGTTGGATAATGGCAGACTCAAGAATATTTCTATTAACAATGTTGCTTGAATGGAATAAAACTGAAGCATTATTCCAATCAATACAGTGGGCTAACTCTGAAAAATGGACAAAAAGGGCACTGGACAACTGTCCTGTTCTAACGGAATATTGATGCTGTTTTATACGTGTGTGCAAATCCTTTCCCGTCTGACCTATGTAAAAGGAATCACATTGTTTACAACCAATTTTATAGATAATGCCTGAATTATTGGTAGGGCTATTTTTTACTATGATATTTTTCACAATATTGTTATATGAAAATACTACATTAATATCCAAAAGTTTAAGTACATTAGCAATGCCTAAAAAGCCCGGGAAAAATGGAAGTACTAAAATATTTTTTGACAAAGTACGAGTGTTAATATTGACACGATAGAAAGTTCGTTTTGCCTTGTTGAGACAAGATTCCATAAACGCAGATGGATAACACAAATCACTTCCAATACCGTTGATTTTTTCCAATTCGGCATCGATGTATTCCGGACTGGCGATCCTAAGGGCGCGGAGAAACATTGACGAAAATATGGCCTTCTTAGTGGGGGTATCATGTCCCGAGTAAAAGTGTACGTAGGACAAATTGTTTGTCGTTTTCCGATAGATACTAAACTTAAAACCTGGGCTTTCCCTATGTACACGCACATCCAAAAATGGGATTGAATTGTCTTGCTCAACTTCTAAAGTAAACTTAATGGAGGGACTTGATCATTTAACTGAAGGAGGAAGCTATCCAGGTCACGATTCATGGGCCAGATACACAAAATATCGTCGACGTACCGCAACCAAGGGATGCCAACCCCCAGGATTCTCGGAATATAGGTAATTTCGAAAAACTCCATATAAATATTGGAGAGGAGGAGCGATAAGGGGTTGCCCATAGCCATCCCAAAAACTTGTTGATAATACTCGTTATTGAAAGTGAATTTACAGTCTTTGATGCAAAGCTTAATGAGTTCCAAAACAATGTGTGAAGGTAGTGGCAGGTCATACTTATGTAATTCTTGGGAGAGAAAGTCAAGCATATCGTCAATCGGCACTTTTGTAAACAATGAACAAACATCAAAACTAATCAATTTATCGTTAGTTTCAGTACGTGCATTATTCAATTTTTCCGTAAGATCCATGGAATTTTTTACATGTGAATCAGAGATAGTTCCGAGAATGGGGGACAAGACTTTGACAAGCCATTTGGAGAGTTTATAAGTAATAGAGCCCACCGAGCTAATAATAGGGCGCATAGGGTTACCAGGTTTGTGGGTTTTAATAAGACCGTAAAGGTAGGGCAGAGCAGGTGAAGTGGACATGAAAAGCGGAATTAAGTTCTTATGATCTTTGAGAAGGCGTTTCAAGCCACTATTAAATGATTTGATGACGTCATCCTGCGGGTTCTTCCTAAGTTTGGTGTATGGTATGTCCTTTTTTATTGTTAAAAAACCTTCGGCTTTACAAATTTGTTACAGTCTCGCGTGTTTTGAAAAACAGTGTAATCTCCCTCAGTATTTGTTTAACACTCTATTACTTATAAACTCTCCAAATGGCTTGTCAAAGTCTTGTCCCCCATTCTCGGAACTATCTCTGATTCACATGTAAAAAATTCCATGGATCTTACGGAAAAATTGAATAATGCACGTATTGAAACTAACGATAAATTGATTAGTTTTGATGTTTGTTCATTGTTTACAAAAGTGCCGATTGACGATATGCTTGACTTTCTCTCCCAAGAATTACATAAGTATGACCTGCCACTACCTTCACACATTGTTTTGGAACTCATTAAGCTTTGCATCAAAGACTGTAAATTCACTTTCAATAACGAGTATTATCAACAAGTTTTTGGGATGGCTATGGGCAACCCCTTATCGCCCCTCCTCTCCAATATTTATATGGAGTTTTTCGAAATTACCTATATTCCGAGAATCCTGGGGGTTGGCATCCCTTGGTTGCGGTACGTCGACGATATTTTGTGTATCTGGCCCATGAATCGTGACCTGGATAGCTTCCTCCTTCAGTTAAATGATCAAGTCCCCTCCATTAAGTTTACTTTAGAAGTTGAGCAAGACAATTCAATCCCATTTTTGGATGTGCGTGTACATAGGGAAAGCCCAGGTTTTAAGTTTAGTATCTATCGGAAAACGACAAACAATTTGTCCTACGTACACTTTTACTCGGGACATGATACCCCCACTAAGAAGGCCATATTTTCATCAATGTTTCTCCGCGCCCTTAGGATCGCCAGTCCGGAATACATCGATGCCGAATTGGAAAAATCAACGGTATTGGAAGTGATTTGTGTTATCCATCTGCGTTTATGGAATCTTGTCTCAACAAGGCAAAACGAACTTTCTATCGTGTCAATATTAACACTCGTACTTTGTCAAAAAATATTTTAGTACTTCCATTTTTCCCGGGCTTTTTAGGCATTGCTAATGTACTTAAACTTTTGGATATTAATGTAGTATTTTCATATAACAATATTGTGAAAAATATCATAGTAAAAAATAGCCCTACCAATAATTCAGGCATTATCTATAAAATTGGTTGTAAACAATGTGATTCCTTTTACATAGGTCAGACGGGAAAGGATTTGCACACACGTATAAAACAGCATCAATATTCCGTTAGAACAGGACAGTTGTCCAGTGCCCTTTTTGTCCATTTGTCAGAGTTAGCCCACTGTATTGATTGGAATAATGCTTCAGTTTTATTCCATTCAAGCAACATTGTTAATAGAAATATTCTTGAGTCTGCCATTATCCAACTTTCAAATAACTTCACATAAGCAAAGGTCTTTTTCAACTCGATCCTGTTATGTTGATTCCTTTAAAACAGATTTAAATAAGAAGGGTAAAACATTAAATCTTTGTAAACTTGTCTTCTACTTTATTAACTTTTAATTTGCATTTTATTTTTTTATATATTCAAAAACCTGACCATAGGCACAGTGTGTAAAACCCCGGACAGAGTTCCAGTATAAATTTGTATTTTTATAATCCATTTGATCTTGTGCTAAAATCGATTAACTTTAATTTGCATTTATTTATTTTTTTTATTTTTTTTTATATATATCGAACCTGACCATAGGCAGCATTGTGTTAAAACCCGGCAGAGTTCCAGTATAATTTTGTATTTTTATAATCCATTTGATCTTGTGCTAAAAATTGATATTTTTCCTTACAAATCTGTACGCCTCATGGTAATCCTTTAAGGTTTTAATTTTTAATTTTTTATTATTTTTACTTCTCTGTTTATTGTATATATATGTATGTATGTATGTATGTATGTATGTATTGTATATATAGATATGTATGTATATAATATATATATATATATGTGTGTGTGTGTGTGTATGTTATTTTTATTTTTTCTTTTTTTTTTCTTTCTGTAACCTATATATAGGCTAACCTTTTTATGTACTTCAGTGTTCCTGAGGATGTCATTAGACGAAAGCGCTTGAGCACCATTTTGTGTTTCCTTTTCCTTCGTGGTTTTATTCATCATAAATATTTTTCACGTGTTACCTTCGTGAAATAATTTTCATATATATATATATATATATATATATATATATATCTGTAGATAAAGTTATTTTATAGTTGGTGAAAAAGTTGCCATATTAAGGAAATGCTTAAAATGAAAACATTTCGTATTATTATATCTAAAGAGAAACGATTATTGCGCAAATGATACATTACAAGAAATTATTTAAGTTTCATTTAGAAAAGCACTATAAAAATACTTATAATCCACCTGACTCAAGAACAAAAAACTGTCGGTCGTGATATAACTACAGTATTATACACATAGAAATGGGTACAAACGTAACAATTCACTGTCTACACTGATATTTAAAAGTAAACATACGGAATCTTTTATTGATTCGAAGAAGGTATAAAGAATATTTTAGTTTCATCTTTAAAAGCGAAATATGAATTTCGGGTATGCCAGTTTGATAAAATGAAAATGTAACCAAAGCCTCTATCATTTCCCTTTTATTATTACGCAGAATATATTTATTAACTAATTCGCATTTGGAACAAAAAAAAAACTATGGAAAACAGTAACTAATTTGGGGATGAGAAGTTATTTATTATGAAATTTAAGATTCCTGTTGCATTTCTTAAATTTATTTTGTAAATCAAGGTTTCTCGTCAAGTGGTCGAATCACAGTATTTTTAAACAATGTTACTTGTTTAAGCATATGTAAAGAGACAAAGATTGAATTTAAAAATTAACTGGATGATCGTTGTTATTATTTGAAGACGAATTACATAGAAGACAGATGAGGACGATAAATGAATCAGAATGAAGTACATTAGAAGATGTCTTTCGTATGAGTTTATACACAATTGGTGGAAAGTAAATGAAAACCACGAGATATCCTATCAGTTTGGATGTTACTTTGGAGTACATTATCAGTTGAATTAATATTTCGTTAAATTTAAATCTTAAAAATTCATCGAAAGTAGTTTCTCAATAAACAAAAGTAAGTTGTAGTTTTTATTCCTATTTTAGTTGGACTAAAAAGCCTTTACAAAGTTCCGAACAATTCCAAACCAAGAACAAATGAAAGCTCATTCACTTTAATGTATTTATGAATGTAGAAAGTCGGTTTAAACCGAATACGACTGTTAATTATATAAAATATATTCATTCTAAGGATACTTCTTAGCTTTAGGCGAGATTCGGCAACATTTTACTGAACTTAGTATGGATACCGAAAGTATCACACACAGTCATGTACAACATATCAAATGCAAAATATCAACATTTCTCTTCATATTATTTACACCAAAAAAGACCCTTCCTCAAAACCAAAACGTACTCCTTACCTTTGATTATTCCATTATCCACCCACGTTAATTACATTTCATTACAGCATGGGGTAGCTCCAAGAAATACGGGCATATAAACAATGCACCTTGAATAAATATATATATGTATACACTATACCAAATAGCTGGTTACGCCCTCTAAGTCGACTGGCGGATTAAGACTTCTAAGCCAGCTGATGCTGTCAAGAACATCTGCCTCAATTAAATAAATAGCGCAATCTGGCAACTCCAAAATTATTAATATACACATACACCTAAACAAGCCATTTACGCCTTTTAAGCTAGATTAAACCTTCTAAGCCAACTGGCGGATTAAGATCTTCTACTTCAACTGGCGGATTAAGACCTTCTAAGCCGCCTGATGCTATCAATAGCTTATTATGCGTCTGGAGGTCCCAGGTCTCTCTCTCTCTCTCTCTCTCTCTCTCTCTCTCTCTCTCTCTCTCTCTCTCTCTCTTACCTTCCTAAGCTAGGGAAACCCTTTTTCGGGGAGATCAATCTCCTCCTCTCCTATTTGGGTGGGATTCCCCCTTCCTTCCTTTTTTTTCTTTTTTCTTTTTATTGGCACCCTGGTGGGAGGGGGATTGGCACCTTGCAACAGGAGGGAAGGGGGTTGGCACTGGGTTGGCCCCTTGCAACAAGGGGAAGGGGGTTGGCACTGGGGGAGGTCATACTACTTACAATATTTATGAATATGACGCATTCTGATTGGCCCTAATTTAATTTTCTGTATTTCTCTATTTCTATGTTATGATTAACCAAATAATGTTCTATAACACAAAATTTAGCCGTGTTCCCAAACTTTTTGGCAGAACTGTATGATTTTGATCTAAATCAAATGTACGATGATTAGAGTTACTAAATTTTGCACATTTCCAGAATCAAGTTGGCGAATTTATTGATTGGACATCTTGCATGTACAGTGTATATAAATAAATAAATAAATACAGAGAGAGAGAGAGAGAGAGTGAGAGAGAGAGAGTTACAAGGAGTTACAAGGAAAAGAAGTATCTCATAAGGCCTTGCGGCCCATACCTAGGAGGTACCAATGGCAACGGGTGCCATGGAAAATTTTCTACACCCTCAAATTGTGTGCAAGATTTGGTCTAACCTTTTCTTGAAGTGATCCACAGAAGAACTGTTCACAACTTCTGAAGGTAACCTGTTCCACGTGTCACAGATCTTATAGGTAAAGCAATTCCCACACACACTAGTCCTAAACCGTTTCAAATCCAACTTCCAACATTGTTGCGAGTTAGGTTATCATTTAAACTAAACATGCTTCTAAAATCGACATCGTTGAACCCGCGTAGGAGCTTGAAAACCTCGATGAGTTGACCGCGCAGCCTCTGAGTTTCCAGCGAAAACAAGTTCAGAGCGCGTAAGGGTCGATTGTAACCCATATGCCTAACGGAAAGGATTAATTTTGTGGCCCTCGCCTGCACTCGCTCCAGCCTCTCAATATCTTTCCTGAGGGTGGGCGACCAGAACTGCACAGCATACTCCAGGTGCGACCGAACCAGGGAATTGTACAGTGAGAGCACAATCTTGTTCCAAAATCGAAATTGCCTCCTGATATAACCCAACAACTTCTGGGCTTTCTTTTCCACCTCTACGCACTGTTTCGTAAACTTAAGGTCGCTGCTAATTAGCACACCCAAGTCCTTTTCCAAATCGGTCGCCTCGATATTACTCCCCAACATCGAGTAGTTCGACTTGGGATTGGCGTAGCCAATGTGCATCACCTTGCACTTACCCAAGTTAAACGGCATTTGCCAATTTTCGGACCACTCTTCTATCCTACCAAGGTCCGCACGCAGTTGCTCTATCGCCTCGGGCGTCCCAACATTGGCCCCAAGCTTTGTCATCAGCGAATTTGGCGATCTTACTGACGATGCCAGGGTCGATATCATTTATGTAAATGATAAACAACAGTGGCCCCAAAACGGAACGCTGAGGAACCTCGCTAGTGACCAAGGCTCAACCAGACCTAGCCCCTTTAATTACAACCTTCTGCCGCCTATTCTTCAGCCAGTTTTCAATCTACCTACCTATTTCCCCACCAATACCCAGCGCGCGCACTTTGGCCATTAGCCGGCGGTGAGGTACCTTATCAAAGGCTTTCTGAAAGTCGAGATAAAGTATATCAATCGCCCTACTCTTATCATACTCACTCAACATGACGTGGAAAAACTCGAGCAAGTTGGTGAGACACAACCTATGCCGTCTAAACCCATGTTGGGAATCCCCAAGCAGCTTGTAGGAATCCAAATGGTTAACGATCCAACCCGCTATTATCCTCTCTAATAATTTACCTACAACTGAAGTGAGACTAATGGGACGATAGTTCCCTGGACTTTCGTGATCCCCTTTCTTAAACGCGCTCAGTTCGTCTATTCTATCAGTAACGACCGTAGCTGTACATCGAACACTATCCAGGCCAGCACCTTCGTACCTGACGCCTGGCTCGGGGATGACGCGGGTGTCCTCCCTGGTGAACACTCCCGCAAAGTACTCATTAAGCACATTAGCCATGTCCGCGTCGGAGGTCCGCAGAACGCCGCATCGGTCCTTTAATGGGCTTTCTATTATTAACATAACTGAAGAACTCCTTAGGGTTCCCCTTGCAGAGGCTTGCCACCCGTGGTTCTTCGTTACGTTTCGCTAGCCTAACCTTTGCCTTCACTTCCCTACATAGGCGGACATACGCTTCAGTGTTCTCATGGGAACGATTGGCCTTCGCCCTTCTAAAGCTACTTTCCTATTTCGAATAGCCGAAGCGATGTCACGACTCAACCACTTAGGCTGCGTTGAAGCAGGGGTGACCGGTACCAAGGAGGTACCAATAGCAACGGGTGCCAGGGAAAATTTTCTACACCCTCAAATAGTGTGCAAGATTCGGTCCAACCTTTTCTTGAACAGATCCACAGAAGAACTGTTCACAACTTCTGAAGGCAGCCTGTTCCACGTGTCACAGATCTTATAGGTAAAGTAATTCCCACACACACTAGTGCTAAACCGTTTCAAATCCAACTTCCAGCCATTGTTGCGAGTTGGGTTATCATTTAAACTAAACATGCTTCTAAAATCGACATCGTTGAGCCCGCGTAAGAGCTTGAAAACCTCGATGAGTTGACCGCGCAACCTCCGAGTTTCCAGCGAAAACAAGTTCAGGGCGCGTAAGCGTCGATTGTAGCCCATAGGCCTAACGGAAGGGATTAACTTTGTGGCCCTCGCCTGCACTCGCTCCAGCCTCTGAATATCTTTCCTGAGGGTGGGCGACCAGAACTGCACAGCATACTCCAAGTGCGGCCGAACCAGGGAATTGTACAGAGAGCTTTATAAAATCCATCTGAAAAAAACATGCTTCAATATACTGATTCAATGAATCCGTTACTATTTTTTGTTTTTTGTTATCAAATCAAAAACTATAGAAAAACCGAAGGTGTCTATTTACTTTTTTCAACTCTATGTATGTACAATGTATGTAGAGCGATTCAAAATAATGTAGACACATTTTAAAGTTATTTATTTTCGATACTATTTCACTAAAAAAAAGGAAAATTTTAATTTGTATCTGGTGATTTTTTAAACACTAAAACATTTGTATTTTTTATTAACTGAAATAAAGAAAGAAATTTTTACTGTACCTTCTCTACACACGGGGATTTAGTCTCTTAGTGCAACATGTGTTCTATGTGATGTCCTCTCAGCTCCCGGTCCGGTACTTTTTTTATATGTAAGAAGGCGGGGGTCTAAGTGTTGATGCTCGCAAAAGTGACCCCTCCACAGAAGGAGAGAGCCAAAAACAAAGTCTCCAAGGCTTTATAATTCAATTTTTGTTTTTTTAATCTATATTTTGAAAAGATTGAGTAGTGTGTAAAATGCATGTATGTGTAGTGAGGAATAGAGGGAGAAGTGTATGTTTGAGAGCATGCTGAACTGCTCACAGGGTAGATGAGAACAGGCATGGGGTAATTGTAATTTGTAATTGTAATTTATTGTAATTAATTAAATTTTTTCATGTAGTTGGTAAGTAATTGTAATTGGCTGCCTGAAATGTAATTGTAATTGTAATTTATTACATTAGGAAAAGAAGGTAATTGATACAATTACAGTTAATTACTTTCAATTTCATTGGGTCTCTCAAGTGATTGAGTCATACTTATAGTTTAAACTACTTGCTCATCATGTCTCAGGGAGCTTTCTTTTGAATTAAATGTTATTCTTTTTATTTGAAATAAATTATTCTATTTATTTCAAATGTTCCTAACTAAAGTGCCAGTTTTTGCCCTTATAATTTTGATGAAATAAATGTAAGTTCTTTTGTCTTATATTTGTAATTTTTTAAGTCTTATCTTTGGTTTCATTGACTATATCACATACATACAGTATGTCCAATCTCCAATTGTCCATAACAGGAACTGCTTGATGAAAAATACAGTTCCGTGCAGTGTTAAAAAAGAGCAAATCTTATTGACCAAATATCAATTAGTTTTCATTTAAGATGATGGCCAAAACTGAAAATGGAATTGAAACACGTCGGTAGGAAAGCATAACATAAATCAAATAGAGTGTATTTATAGAAAAAATGCAATTCTTTGTAAATGTAATTGTAATTAATTACTTTCCTAAGTAATTGTAATTGTAATTAAGTATTTCACCATCTACAATAATTGTAATTGAGAATATGACAAGTAACTCTAATTGTAATTAATTACATTGATCAAGATGAGACACGGAAAAAGATCAGCTGAGAAGGACAATGGCAAGAGAAACGAGTATTCCAGCACTCCCTGAATCTTGCCTCACATTTTTCCCTGGTGTACTTCCCTGGTCGACTGGTGTCTACAGTCTCCTCCTTAGTGCCAGCATTAAGCATTAACCACTTACATGATACTTTCGGCGAAAGAGTCCTGTCCAACAAATTTCCTGTGGTTTATGATAAAGGAATATCATGGCCACCAACACCATCAGATTTAAACATCTGCGACTTTTAAATGTGGTGTTATTTAAAAGATTGTGTTATGATTTGGAGAAGAAATTTCTTATATTTCAACATATATGTACTCTGTCCAGAGTAGAGCAAGTTTTGTTGTTCGTGTGCAAAGTGTTAATGAGCTGAGAGGACATCACGTAGAACATGTTTTACACTAGGGGACTAATTTCCCATGTGTAGAAAGGTACAGTAAAAGTTTCATGCTTTTAGTTCAGTTATTAAATAAAATACAAACCCTTTAAAATTTCAGATGTTTAAAAAATCCCTCAATACATAAGTAAGCATGTAAAAATCAATATTTAATAGTCATTTTATGCTAAATGTTCAAAATGTTCACCATTTACATGGTAATGTCCCAAAAGAAATCGGCACACAAGAGTGTTCGTATTAGTTGAGATTTTGGCCACTTTCACAACAATCGCTTCAGTAAGTGTTACACACTTTAAGGGTTATTCATACACTTTGTCCTTCAGAAACCCCAACAGAAAGAAGTCTAGAGTTGTAAGATCAGGTGAACTTGGAGGATATTCAGCAGTGGTTCTACGACGACCTACCCAGGAAATTCCGTATCAATAAAAGTTGTATGTTTGCATGTAAATGGTAAACATTTTCATCATTTAACATAAAATGAGTATTAAGTACTGCTTTCACATGCTTAGTTGTGTGCATAGTAAAGGTTTGTTTATTAAATGCAATTAGTACCGAAAATAACTAATTTAAAAATGTGTGCATTATTTTCAATCATCGTATCGTGTAATATATATATTAGGGTGGCCCTTAAGTGGTGCTAAAATTTTAAGTTACGATTTTTTTCCTCTCACCCTTCATTTGGATTTTATGTCATTAGAAAATTACAAAATTTTGGTGAGATATAAGTATATGCAGGGTGTTTCAGGAGGAAAGGTCAATACTTCGGAAGGTGATAGTATCGGTCATTGTGAGAAGAAAGGTTCATATGAACATGTGTCTAATTCTGAATGGTTATGGAGATAGAGCTGTTTGAATCTGATGCGCGCGCAGCTCTTCCTCCCCCCGCGGTGGTCCCATTCAATGGCCACCAAGGTCCCCAGACCTCTCTCCGTTAGATTATTGTTTGTGGGGGTGGATGAAAAGTCAAGTTTACAAAAGAAAGGTGGATACACGGGACGAATTGCTCGCGTGCATTTTGGATGCTGCTGCCCGCATAAAGGAACGTCAAGATCAACTCAGACGAACAACACGCGATCTTCGCACACGAGTTGCAAAGTGCATTGAAGTTGACGGTGGGATTTTCGAAAACGTATTGTAAACTGTAACAAATTTGTCATTTCTGGATCTGATACCATTCAAAATGCCAATGTTTAAACATTAAATGTTAGAAACAGTAATTGGTTTATCTTTCTTGATTACCATTAACAATGCTTTTGTATCTGTAGATTCAACCAGCTCTGTCTCTGTAACCATTCAGAATTAGACACATGTTCATATGAACTTTTTTCTCACAATGACCGATACTATCACATCCCGAAGTATTGACCTTTCCTCCTGAAACACCCTGTATAGGGTGTGCTCAAGGACTTCAAACTTTCTCTCTCGACTCTCTCATATATTACCAAATAGGCGTGATGGGTTATTGGTAGAATTTGCTTATTATATGACTTGCCATATTATATATGGTTAATTTGAAACAAATAGTAGCGATGATCTTATGTTCTTATATGCTAAACGACATTACGCTTTCTTTTTATCTAGGTATATAGATTTTTTTATGATGGCTAGTGGACCTCGAAAAAAACATACGGTTTATTTGCTTGAACATACTCCAAATTGTTTATCAGGTGCAAAATTGCCAAGTAATGGGGATGTTATGAGGTACTATCTACATTTGCTTCAGTCGATTAAGAATAAGCACAAGGCTGCTCAGTTGACGATAGCGGAAGTGGAGACTTTTTGGAAGAAGGCGAGGATTCCACTGCGGCCAGTTCAACATGCAGTGAAACAGTTGGAGAGTCTGATTCAGAAGTGGGATCTTTTGAAAAAAAATCAGTCTCGGAAGACGGATACACAAAGGAAGAAAGAAGAAGTGCTGAAATCCTGCTTTGATGACCTTTTCGACGTTGCTCACCAAAATGCTATGGTGTTGATGACGAATGAGGAGGATAAAGCGTTCCTTTTGGCACAAAGAGAGAAGGGCAGAAGAGGCTCCATTGCTGGAATTGATATGACTTTGGCTAAAAAGGAGGAAGCAGCTACGAAGAAGCGAATTCGGAATGCTGAATTTAAGAAGAGACATGAAATAGAGAATCTCGTACTTAACAGAAAAATCGTCCTGGAATCTTCTTCATCTTCCACAGGTGAGAACACCACAGATTCAGAGAATGAAGGAGCTGTTGGAGGAGTCGTACTGTCATCACCTCATCCAAAAAGAGGCACCAAGAATATCCTCCCTCTTCATGTTCCGCGATTCCAGATTTAAAATGTCGCAACGAGAAATCAAAGGCATGCAAGACTTCTACATTTTCGGTGTGCAGTTCTATGTAAAGTTCAGGTTCCTCTCTCGCTTGCCAGCATCTGCACCAAGCAATGATCTACAACTACTACAATCTCTCGCAGTCAGCGACACACCTGCAGCAAAAGGAGCTCTCAATAAAATCCTTGCTCACTTATGGTACTTGAGTGAAGATCTGGTGGGCCTTGCCTTCTTTGACAGAGACTTGGATTTGCAAGAAAAAAGAGCTATGGTTAAGAATCTACAACGGGGAGGACAACATGACGCACCAAAACGAATTCATCTGAATAAGAGTGACATCCAAGGTAAGAAACTCAGCGACTTCGTGTCTGCTAGAACGAAGGTTTTGTTCATTCTTCTAGGGCTTGAAGTCGAATTCTTGCGTGATGGAGCTTTGCAAACGATATAGGGATCTAATAAGCTAAATTTGATTATCTGCAAAGTCGTGCCCAGCTCAAATCACATTATTTTGAGTCCTATCCCGCGGAACTGCATTGGGATGATGTTCCAGGGTAGCGGTCATACCCACTATATATGTAAAGATTAATTTTATACATCTAGTTCACAAAATTAAGTAAAATTTTAATAGCAACCAAGCTTGTTGTTAGAAATATATTAATAAATATTGAGAGTACAACGTTTTTATATTAAATGAATACTGAATTTGAGTGTGAGTGAATCCGTAATGTATTATAAAAGGCAACTACAGAGTCAGGATGCTTAAAATTTTGGACAGCTTGAGCACACACTAAACATTGTCCAAACGCTATAAAATTTTGCATGAAAAACTTTCTCAATAGGAAGCATCTAATGAAGGGGTGAGAAAGAAAAACATAAACAGTGACAAAATAAGAGCCACCCCAATATATATGTATGTATCGAGGGGTCGGCCGCAGGTCGATCCTGAACCGTCGTTCAAACTCACCAACCGTATATATTTTCAACGAAAATCAGCGCGGATTCCGATCAGGTAGATCATGCCTATCACAACTAATAGAACACTACAATAATATCCTAGATGCACTGAAAGGCAAAGACAACTACGATGTCATATACACCGATTGTGCTAAAGCTTTCGACAAATGTGATCACGACATAATAGCACATAAAATGAAATATATGGGAATAACAGACAAAGTGGGAAAATGGATCTACAACTTCCTCAGAGAACGTCTACAGGACGTCAAAATTCAAGATATATCATCATCAGAATCGGAAGTACGCAGCTCAGTACCACAAGGGACAGTACTGGCCCCATTCCTGTTCATTATCATGCTAACAGACATAGACATAGACTCTGTACTCGATTCGTCAGCCAGACTCTGTACTGAACGGACGCATTTCCTGAGCTCCCTGGTATTGCATCTACTTTTGCATATTGCTAAGAATTTTACTTTTGGAAAGTTTTGAATTTTATATACTTGCTTTTATATTCACATTGTTATAGTTAAGTAATTGAATATTAGTGGTTTTTAGCGATTTAGAAGTTTTCATAGCGTGCCGGCTTAATTTAGCTTAAACTTGTGACGGTTATAAACTAATCTTCAACTGCCCGATGCCGTCGCAGAAAGCGTCGTGTGTTAGGTGTAGGGTAAACCGGTGGTATTCGGAATTTAAAGATTATAACGGCGGTCCTATGGCGATTACCGAGAGATCAGTTTGTTTCTTTTGCGAGTTAATGGAGGAAATAGTTGACATAAAACGCAGTGTACGTGAGGTAACGGAAACACTTGCAACGCTTGATGAGGGCAGGGGTAGGGCTACGGTTGACGAAAGCCGAACCAATACTAACGTTGAAGACGTTAGTAATTTGAAGGGTGAGGTGTGTAACCTAGTTGCTAGTTTAGGTAGCTTGTCGGGAAGGTTGGATAGAGTTGAGGAAGGGGTTAAGGTTGGTCCAAGATTAGTAGATGGGGAGGGATTTAGAGAAGTTAAGGGTGGAGCTAGTACGCGTACGTTAGGTGATAGGAATCCCCCGCCTATCGAGGTTTCGAACCCTTTCGCCCATTTGGAAAGGGACGTGAATGAGGGGGAACTATTTTAATTGGGGACTCTTTAGTGCGCCATATGGACACAGAGTTCGTTAAACGGCATCCAACCAAGAGGAGGAGGGTCTGTCTTCCAGGGGCCAGGGTTGACAGAGTTAGAGACGAGGTGTACAGGATTGACGTTGCCTCCCGTCACTCGATGTTGGTGACGATGGTAGGGGGCAACGACTCGTATATGCCCGATACGAGAGTGCCTGACCTTTTGGAGAGATATAGGGGGTTAATTAGGTCAGAAGGCGAGGTCAGATAGGTCTTTAGTTTTAGGTATTACCCCTAGGCACGGTTTGGGTCTTAGGATTACGTCTAAAACAATATTTTTTAATGGTGCTACTGTAGTATACGGTCTACCGTTAAGTTTCTACTGTAGTATGCGGTCTACCGTTAAGTTTCTACTGTAGTATGCGGTCTACCGTTAAGTTTCTACTGTAGTATGCGGTCTACCGTTAAGTTTCTACTGTAGTATGCGGTCTACCGTTAAGTTTCTACTGTAGTATGCGGTCTACCGTTCAAAATATTTAAAAGGAATTGAAAATGAATTGAAAGGAATTATAATTTAATTTACACAATTAAGGAATTATTAAAGAAGTTAAACGTACTACTACCGCATACTTAACGGTAGACCGCATACTACAGTACGCTCTTGATGATTGGTTAGGTTAAGTCGTGATATTTTCGTTAGTTTTAACGAAAATATCACGACTTAACCTAACCAATCGTCAAGGGCGTACAATTAACCTAATAATAAAATAATAAGAAGATAAGAAGCTATAATTAAAAGGTAGACCGCCGAATCGTAGGTAGACCGCCTACTACAGTAGCACCTTTTTAATAATAAATTAGAAGAGATTTGTGCTGAGGAAAATGTGCCCTTCGTAAAGCTGTGGTCAGAATTCAGTGATCCTAGCCTTTTTATAAAAGATGGGGGTGCATTTTAATGAAATAAGTAATGCTAGGCTAGGTAGGTTAATTGACGAAAACGTACGAAAGCTGTATATGTCGAAGCCTTCTTTAAACGTTGTGGGTCCGGGGAACGCGGGCCCGACGTGAAAAAGTTTAAAACGCAGGCCCGTGGTAAAAAATAACTTAAACGTCTTTTATTGTAACGCGCGTAGTATTAGAAATAAATTAAACGAATTTAAGGCGATAATTTATTCCGGCAACTACGATATAGTTGCTATCACTGAAACGTGGTTAAATACCGTGACTCGGGACTTGTTGGGGGAACTTGATATACTGGGAATTAAACTCTTTACTAATGATAGGTTACATAGGTTTGGTGGCGGCGTTTTGCTGTACATTCGTAATTCCCTTAGGGCTATCGAGGTTAAGATAGATTTTCCGGCAGCAATTAATGCGATATGCGTTGAAGTTAGGGCGCGTAGTATTAGTTTTAATTTTGTTGTTTACAGACCTTCCGTTCAACCCCTCGATACAGATACTAGATTTTAGGCACTTCTTGATAACTTTATTCACAATCGGAATAGTATAATTGTCGGAGACTTTAATTGCCCTAATGTTAATTACGAAACTTTTACTGGTCATGAGGAGGGTTTGAGATTGATTGAGTTCATTGAGGATAATTTTTTACGACAGATGGTTACTGATCCAACGCGCGGTGACAATATTTTAGATTTGGTGATGACGAACGGCGAAAATATAGTCGAAGGTTTAGAAGTAGGCGAGAGTTTAGGATGTAGTGATCATCAAATTCTTAGGTTTAAGTTATCGATAGAAAACACTAAGGATAGTAACGTAATAGAAGTCCCTGATTTTCGTAGGGCTAATTTTGATAGTTTTGCGGAGAGGATGGTAGTGGTGGACTGGAATAAGTTATTTATGGGTAATGACACAAATTTTCATTGGGAGGCGTTTCAAGAAAGTTTTATGAATACTGAAAGGGAGTTTATTCCTCGTAGGCCCATGCGCGCTAGAAATCATGGTAGGTCCAAATGGTGGACTAGGGAAATAGGCGAGTTCATAAACGAGCGTAACAGAGCGTATATACTTAATAAGCGCAATGACACGGGAGCTAACTTTAATAGATATATCGAGCTTAGATGTCAGGTTAAAAGATCAGTTAGAAATGCTAAGCGTAATTTAGAGATACTTATAGCTGCGGATAGTAAACATAATCCAAAAAAGTTTTTTGAATACGTTAATAATCGTAAGCCGATAAAAGATAACATCGGCCATCTAGTGGATGTTAACGGCGCTTTGGCTTCTGACGTTCAGGCGATGGCGGGTATTTTCAATAACTTTTTTGCGACAGTTTTATCGTAGAAGACGTAAATAATGTCCCCGACGTGAACGATATCGTTCCATTTAGTAGCGAGACTATTTTGGATGAAATAACTGTTTACGACTGTGAGATTGCGCATTATATCGATAGGCTAAAAGTTAGCAAGGCTCCAGGCCCTGACGCTTTTTATCCAAGACATTTGAAATATTTGAAAGACGTTATTGTAGGCCCCTTAACGAAGATTTTTAATAAGTCACTCGAAACGGGGATTATTCCTGAAGACTTCAAATTAGCTAACGTTACGACTATTTTTCAAAAAAGGCGACCGCACAGTAGCTAGCAATTATAGGCCAATTAGCTTAACGTCAGTTGTCGGTAAACTTTTGGAATCTGTAGTTAGGGATCGTATCATCGATCACTTAGAAAGTAGAGATTTGATTAATAGTAGTCAGCATGGGTTTCGACGCCATAGATCTTGTTTAACTAATTTGTTAGAATTTTATAACGAAATAGTGCGCGAATACGATAGGCATAGAGCGGCTGACGTTATTTATTTAGATTTTAAAAAGGCGTTCGATACAGTTCCGCATAGAAAATTAATTGCGAAGGTTAAAGCGTACGGTATACGCGTTCAGGTAGCTAACTGGTTAGAGGAATGCCTTCGTGCTAGGAGACAGAGGGTCGTTGTTAATGGTAGTGAATCGAGGTGGTTGGATGTAGGTAGCGGTGTCCAACAGGGTTCAGTGTTAGGCCCATTGCTATTCGTAATCTACATTAACGACATAGATGTAGGATTGACTAGTAACGTGTCAAAATTCGCGGACGATACTAAAATAGGCGGAAGTGTTGTTAACGAGGACGATAGAAATAGGCTCCAAGACGATGTAAATAGGATTATGGAATGGACGGTTAAGTGGCAGATGCAATTTAACGTAGACAAATGTAAAGATTTGCATATAGGTTCTCGTAACAATAATTACACGTACAGGATGGATGATAGAGAGTTAGCGAGCGTTGACGAGGAAGTAGATTTAGGCGTACGCGTATCTAAGGATTTAAAAGTTAGGAACCAGTGCCTGGAGTCTTGCGCAAAAGCTAATAGGTTGTTAGGCTTCATAGCACGTAATTTCGAATTTAAATCGAAGGATATTATATTGCCCCTTTACAAGTCCCTAGTCAGGCCTCATTTAGAATATGCCGTTCAGTTTTGGTGCCCGTATTTGCGTGAGGATATTGATAGGTTAGAAGGGGTTCAGCGTCGTGCCACGAAACTAATTCCGTCATTGCGCAACAAGCCTTATGAAAATAGGATTAAAGAGTTAGACTTGCATTCACTCGAAACTAGGAGATTAAGGGGGGAGCTTATTGAAGTTTTCAAAATCGTTAATAACATCTATAACTTAAATTTTGACAAACCTTTCACTTTCGATAATAGCAATACTCGTAATAACGGATTTAAGTTGCGTGGCAGACGTTTCATTACTAATATCGCTTAAAACGTCTTTACGTTTAAAGTAATTGATAAATTTAATAATCTTCCCGCGCCCGTCGTGAACTCTACCAGCGTCAATATGTTTAAGAACCGTATAGATAGGCATTTTAAAAGTATTAACGTTGTTTAAAATAAAATAAAAAAATTAGCAACAGGAGCTCTGATGGTGGTGGTCGAGGATGAGTCTGTTGACGATAATGCCAGCTTGTGACATGCCAGCGTGATATGCCAGCCAAAAAAAAAAAAAGTTAGACTAACTCGAACGTAGATGTAGCTCGTAGCGTAAACTAACCCACTTTTTGTTTAACTTTACGTACTTCTTTTTTTTTTCTTATCCTCTCCTTACTTGCATGTCTGTAGTTTGCATGTTATGACAGTGAGTTAAGACTGTGTTTGCATGGTTTGTAAGGGTTCATTTTACTTCTTTTCATCTTTCATCCCTCTCCTATTCTCTCCGACTATTTTTCCGACTTGTCGGCAGTGGCCGGCGGATGATGATGGTGAGTCTTTTTTCTCTTTTTCTGAATGAATGTTAACCTACGAGTGATTGGTGTTGCTACTTACTTAACCCCTTATTCTCTTCTCTTAACCCCCTATTCTTTCCTTTCTCTCGCGCTAACCTTAGAGTGGATCTTAGGGTCTTTGTTAGCCTTAGCTTCTGTAGATCTGTACATCCTTTGCAAACGATACAAAGATCAGCAGAAAAATCAGCGATGTAAATGAAGTGGAGGCCTTGCAGAGGGACACGAACAAAATATACAAATGGTCAGAAGAAAACAATATGACATTTAACACCGAGAAATTTCAGCTCTTGAGATATGGTAGAAAAGAAGAACTGAAACAGACTGCATAGTATGCTCCAGATAGACAGGAAATTCAGAGAAGCATGAAAGCGATCGATGTGGGGTTAATAATGACCGATGATACGAAATTCGAAACACAAAATCAGATAGCGATAAATAAAGCAAAAAGAGTCGGGGGACACGTACTAAAAACGTTCAAAAGAAGGGAGAGGACAGTAATGATTCCCCTGCTAAAAACACTGATTATACCAAAACTTGAATACTGCTCAGTTTTGACGTCCCCATATAAAAAGGAAGAAACTAATAAACTAGAAGAAACGCAAAGACATTTCACAGCCAACAGTGATGGCTGCGAAGAACTCAACTACTGGGAAAGACTACGTAAACTAAATCTGTATTCTCTGGAAAGGAGAAGAGAGAGGTACCCCATAATCTACATATGTAAAATGATCGAAAAACTGGTACCAAACCTCAAACTAAACCCAATTACCATTCAAACAACACTGGAAAATAGGGAAGGAAGAATGTGTAGTGTTCCCAAATTAAAGGCCCGACAAGGGACCCTCTCAACACTGAAGGAAAATAGCTTGGTTGTCAGGGGGCCAAGACTTTTTAACCAGCTTCCAAAGGACCTCAGAAACGTTACATGGGTCAAAGTTGAAGTCTTCAAGAGAAGCCTAGATGCCTGGCTCAGGACAGTACCAGATGAGCCGGGTGTATCTCGCTATGTACGGTGGAGAGCGCAAGAAAGCAACTCGCTCCTCCACCAAACCAGACCTAGAGACGGGGCCACCAGCATGACCTTCGTGTGAAGAGAGACAAACGCACGGAACAGCAAAGAGGTTAACGAGGTTACATATTATATTTATAATTCAAGGGCGGATACAGGTTTTTCTTCGGAGGTGGCGTGGCAAGATTTAAGGCGAGCGTAGGGAGTCCTAAACCTTTAGCTAGGGGGTCTTGGGTGAACGCTATCTCTCCCAGCGGGGTCCGGGGCGGAGCCCCGTAAGCGAACGACATTTTCTAACAATATCTGACCCCAAATCAGCTAAATAGCTTACTGCTTATGACACGTTTTGACATATTAAATATGAGACTTAGAACACGTTCCGAGATAGCTGTTTCATGTTTTTTAACTTAACTTAGGGAATAAAATAGGAAGCGTTCTAAGAAATATATGAAGCCTTGTTATAATGACCAGAAATATACAGCACACAATATATTTTTCATATATATATATTGTATATATAATGTACGAGTATATAATATATATAAAAATACAGTATATTTACTGTATTGAAGGCAAAAATGCAAAACACTAATTATAGTACTGTACAGTAAAGTATATAGAAACATTGACGATGAAACAGGTAAGGTTAGAACACTAATTTACGGTTTTTTTCAGTAAATTTATCCATAATATCATCAATATCAAAGGAAAAGTTTTGGTGTATGCCCATTAATGCTAATCCATCAAATCGTTCCTCGTTCATTGTATTCCTTAAATAGGTCTTCAATCGCCTCATTGGAGAGAATGATCGCTCTGCCGTTGCTGTAGTGCAGGGGTGGGGAAACTTTTCAGTACCAAGGGCGAAAATCGATAACATAAACACCTCCGCGGGCGTCTGGCAAATTTTAAACTTATATACAGCGTGTCCCAAAGAAATGTATACCCACTTTGTTCGATAATACCAGCTATGAGGATAATAAATATATTACTTTTTACATGTTTTTAATAAAGAATTTTCTCCTGAATCTAAATATGTAATTATTTTTATTAAAAATTGAAGAACAAAAAGGTTACAGATGTTTAAATTATAATTATTATTTTCGAGACTTCATTGCGATATTTCTAATATTTTAACCGACTGTTTTGAGATACTTATGTTTAGTGTTGATATTGAAGCATAAATGTTGTAATTATTAGTTAATTCAAAAAATTTACAAATTCCATGGTTAAATGACACTTTATCTAAGATGTTCGACGTCTTCCAGAACGTTGTTTTTGTAAGTTTTGCACAGTGCCGTCGGTTTCAAACTTATCTCGTATACGTGCAAAAATATTAGAAAAATATCGCACATGAAGTCTCGAAAATAATAATTATAATTTAAACATCTGTAACTTTTTGTTTTTCAATTTTTAATAAAAATAATTACATTTAGATTCAGGAGAAAATTCTTTATTAAAAAACATAAAAAGTAATATATTTATTATCCTCATAGCTGGTATTATCGAACAAAGTGGGTATACATTTCTTTGGGACACGCTGTATATAAGATATATTTTAAAAAGCTATTTGCTGGGCTGTAAATAAATAATTTTTAGTAAATAATAAATACCTAAGCGGGCGAATTGAAATTAGCTCGTGGGCGAAATTTCGCCCGCGGGCGAGGGTTTCCCCACCCCTGCTGTAGTGACTGGTAGAGTAATCAGTATCTAAATTATACAAATATACTTATTAATACTTACACTGGCCAACAAGTATTTTTTATCAGATATAATTATGGGTGGGCTTGATAGCTGTTGGGACGCTGATTCCAAATCTGTTTTTGGTTTTCTTCTAGCACGTCAAGTTTTCGAGATGAGACCGATCATAATATATATAATAAATATAAAATATATATAATATAATACTATATGTAATATATATAATAAATATAATATATATATAATATAATACTATATATAATATATATAGTATTTTATATATATATATATATATATATATAGTCATGCGGTTTTGATTCTACAAAGCTTCAATTTAATATTTAGGAGAAATCCAATGACAAGGAGGAATGTAAATGCCATAAAAAGTCTTCTTTAATGCGCAAACGTTCGAGCAATACGCTCATCATCAGGCTAGATAATAACAATATGAAATTAGAATCAATAAATATTATATATATATATATATATATATATATATATATATATATTTAGGGTGTGTTTATGGTATATGGTGAAAAATGCGAAATTAAAATGCAAGGGAGCGGAACCCTTTATTTTGTGAGGATACATGAGAAAACAGAACCGGCAAAATTTCTTTGTAATCCAACAACATTTAGAGGTTGCCCACAGCTGATAGATATTTTCAATTTATAGGGCAATGTAAATTTTAATTCTCAATTTAAATGATAAATTGCATCTCCAATATACATCTCCAATAAGTATTCAGAACAAATATATCGTGAGAGTATATTCACTAAATTCATAATTAACGATTAAAGTACATGACACCTCGAGTGTTGGCGTTCATTTTTTCATCAAAGTGGCTTTGGAGGCTGTCGGCAAGACTTTACGATGTTCTTCGAACTGATTGCCGTCGTCCCACGGCGATGTTTTGGAGCCGACGATGTAACTGGCTTTCTTTTGGGACTTGTTTCCTCACTTGATGACGCTGACGATGAGGTTTCCATAACAACGGTAGCAGAGATTTCTTCCATTTCCTGCACATGCCTGTCTTTCCGCTTCAATTCCTGAGCAGTTCTTTCTCGGGCCCTTGCGACTTTTTTGGCAATCTTCTTGTCGACATTTCCAATCCTTCCTCTCCGACCCTCCTCCCTTTCAGCAAGCAGGAAGTCCTTGTCCTCCTGAATTTTGATAAGATTTAGGGCATTTTGGTGACCAATGTCGAAAAGGTTGTTCAAGCTTGACCTGAACGCAGCCTGGTTGTCCAAATTGGTCTTCGTTTTCCGCGAAATTCTCTTCTTCAAACCCTGCCATTCGTCATGCAATTTCTGGACGTGCTTCTTGACGTCGTGCGGATGTTTCGTCGGTAAACCTTCTGTCACCCAGATTTCAATGATGGCTTGTGATGTCGAGGACACACTCTCAGCTAAGGATTTCTTCTCTTCATTGTGGAGATGGAAAGGTACTTCAATACATCACCTCTTGAAGGTAATTGCTGACCGGCAATAGTAGGACTTGATGACCCCACAAGCCAGATTGATTTCTTCGATCTTGTACATGCCGCCATCGTTCACCAGTTATCTGTGAATAAGACAAAACAGTGAAATTGGTAAGTTAATTTAACCCATTCATGGATAAAGTACCTCAGGAAAATGTGTAGAAATAAGCCACCCTCTTTGTAACCGTAATCTGTGTTCAAACAATGATTGGCTGCTAACCCATGAACACAATATGTATTAAAATTATAATAATTTTGCGAAATCATGCATACATAACCATTTACAGTATATCCAATCCATATATAAATTTAAAATAATCTACGGTACACTACACTATTTCATTCAGACGATGCGAAAAAAGATGATTGAAATACGCTGAAGCAGAGAGCGTCCAAAATTTTATACGCATAAAAATTAAACCTTATAACTAATTTGGAAACAAAAATATTGCCGGTAAAACAAGTCATTATACTTACAAACAATTCATAATACCATCCATTACAGTGCTAAGTAAAAAAAACGTTTGAAATATATGAATTATTTAAATAACACTTACCGTTATGAGAACTGTGATGCTTCTTGGCCACCATTACGTAAATGCATGAAAGACGTGAGTAATTAAGAGAAAACGATTTAGGATTAAAGAAAATTCATTTGTTGGTATACTGAAGTAAAGAAATATGGATTATCATAACGCAATTGACAAATGCAATTTCTAATTTTGGGGACGCTGTGTATCAATGGGTTAATAAACACTAGAAGTGACTTAAAAAGGGCGCATAAATAAATGAGCATATGGGTAAAACTTTGGGGTCTTTGGGCAACCTCTAAATATTTGATGATTTTCCAAAAAAATCATGTGCTTTATTTGCTCCCGGAACCTCATCATTTGCGGGGTTCCGTGACCCGAAATTCACACTTTCAGTTTTTAAAAGCACCCTAAATTATATATATATATATATAATATATAATACTATATATATATAATATATATTACTATATATACACAATATATAATGTGCGTCCTTTATATAATATAATATATATAATATGCATATAACTAGGAGGGTAATTCAATAAGTATCCGCACTTTTTATTTCCACAATTTTATTTTCACATCTAATAGATTATAAACACATCACTTCTCAACATAGTCTCCCTGTTTCTCAATACACTTAGTCCAGCGATCTACAAGCTTTCTAATGCCATCACAAAAGAATGTCTTTGGCTGTGTGCGTAGTCAGTCATGCACCGCCTCCTTCAGGTCATCCTCGCCTTGGAATCGCTGACCTCTCAAAGCGTCTTTTAGTGGTCCAAACAGGTAAAAATCCGAAGGTGCGAGATCTGGACTGTAGGCTGGATGGTCGAGAACTTCAAATTTAAGTTCTTGAAGGCATTTTCTAGTCTGTGCAGTGGTATGATGACGCGCATTGCCGTGTAACAGAATAACACCTTCCGACAATCTCCCTCTCTGTTTTGTGCGAATTGCTTGCTTTAACTCATTCCGAAGCATGACAGAATACGATGCACTTGTTAATGTAGTTCCAAGCTTTAGATAATGTTCAAGGATAGGGCCTCGTGTATCCCAAAACAGTGTTAGCATAACTTTACCTACTGACGGCTGCGCTTCGAGCTTCCTTTCAACGGGAGATGTTGGATGCTTCCATTGCATTCTGTTACACGACAATGCGCGCCCTCATACCGCTGCACAGACTATACAGTCCAGACCTCGCACCTTCGGATTTTTACCTGTTTGGACCACTAAAAGACCCTTTGAGAGGTCAGCGATTCCAAGGCGATGATGATCTGAAGGAGGCGGTGCCTGATTGACTACGCACACAGCCAAAAACATTCTTTTGTGATGGCATTAGAAAGCTTGTAGATCGTTGGACTAAGTGTATTGAGAAACAGGGAGGCTATGTTGAGAAGTGATGTGTTTATAATCTATCACAGGGCTTCTCAAACTTTTTCCACTTGCGACCCCTTTGGATCAGACAAATTTTTTCGCGACCCTTCACTCAATGTCATAAAAGCAATAGGTACTAACACTGTATATTTATGGAAAAAATAATATTTTCAAATGTTTCTGCGACCCCCAATAATATTTACGCGACCCCCTGAGGAGTCGCGACCCCTAGTTTGAGAAGCGTGGATCTATCAGATGTGAAAATAAAATTGTGAATAAAAAGTGCGGATACTTATTGAATTACCCTCGTATATATAATACTATACACACACACACACACACACACACACTATATAATATGCGTCCTTTATCCATGTAGTGGAGTATTTTGTCGTTGCAGCTTAGGTGTAGGTTTTTGCTTTACCGTTTCTGTACCCTCATCTGTGGCGGATCCAGGGGGGAGGGGTTCGGGGGGTTCGATCGAACCCCCCTAAACCAAAATTACTCTAAACCAGAAAGCCCCGCTCCCAAAGCTAACTGACTGAACATACAAGTTATTTTACAAACAACACTAAAAGCATGTAATATACCCTTTTGTTTCATTTGTTTCAGATCGTTAGTCGACCCTATGTCTTACTTTAATACTCAAAAGTCTAAAAAGCAGTATTCATTCAAAGTATTTATTCAATAGAATTTTCGGTTTACAATGTCAAGAAGAGTTAAACAAAAACAAGAATTGACCGATTTTTTGGTCCATCAAGTTTGGTCCATCCCACATCAGTGGCAAGGTTAGTAACTGTATTGTAAACTAAAACAATGACTTTAAAAACTAGTTACAGTTACTGATCGATTGCTCATATTAAATTCATTCTCTCTCGTTTTGACAGTGATGAAGAAGGACAATCTACCCCGACTGCAAAGAGGATTCGCAGTAGCGCCAGTGATACCGGTAGGAACACGTGTTGTACGATAAGCTGACTCACAGAAAACCATTTTTCTTGTTTTGATATATTTTACGGTTAAGACTAAAAACTAAATTAAGCTAAATCTTATTTCATTTACTTAATATAATTATAATAGCTCCGCATTTTGTTTTTACTGCAGGTAACCCTGCTTGCCATGCATCGGTACATGATATTGACGTTGGTGCCCTGTTGCGTCAGAAAATTCCTGTTAGATCTCTGCAACAAGCTGGAAAGTTCAATGTCATAACTAACCATTTTCAACCAGGAAAGGATTATTCTTTCCCCAAAGTGTTTATGAATGGTTGCAATCAGTCTTTTCAAAGCTCTTGGCAGCAACGCTATCCTTGGCTGGTGTACAGCAAGGAATGCGATGGTGGTTTCTGTCTCCCATGCATTCTATTTGCTACATGAGAAAACCTTGGTGCTCTCGTGAACAGTCCATTTACACGGTGGACAAAAGTAAGTACGGTGTGCGATCAACATGAGAACGCCCTTTACCACGTAGATGCTATGGTCGCTTATGACAATTTCATCGCCACAAGTCGAAATCCTGAAAAAAGTATCCAGGTGCAAATTGAAAGTCAACGTACCTACACAATGCACAAAAACAGAGAAGTTATCAAAAGTATGACAAAAATTGTCCATCTTTGTGGCAAACAGTGCATTGCCTTAAGAGGTCACAGAGATGACAGCACAGCCACCCAAGACGCAAACAGGGGCAATTTTCTTGCCTTCCTGGAATTTCGTGTCAATGCTAGTGATGAAATCTTAAAAAACCATTTATCAACATGCCGCGCCAATGCAAGATATTCTAGTAAACCAATTCAAAACCAAATTATTGGTCTAACTGGGGATCAAATTAGGGAGTCGATCATCAACGAGATAAAAGAAGCAAAGTTTTTTTCAGTTCTTTGCGATGAAGTGACGGACAATGCAAATCTTGAACAATTATCGCTTGCTTTGAGGTTTGTTGACAAGAATTATTCGCGAAGAATTTCTAGATTTTAAAACCACTGAACGCATAACTGGGCAAGTCACCTCTCAATTGATCTTAGGGAAACTGGAGCAGTGGGGTCTAGACATAGCAGACTGCCGTCGACAAGGGTATGATGGCGCTTCAAACATGTCCGGCCAAGCCCGAGTAGTGCAACGCATAATAGTTCAGCAAAACCCCAAGGCAATATATGTGCATTGCAATTCTCATGTCCTCAATCTCATCATCGTTAAAGCTTGTAGCCTACCATCTGTAAGCAATATGGCAGGAACCATAACTGAGATTTCTAACTTTTTCAATTATTCTTCAAAGCGACAGAGGTGTCTGGAGAAAGTAATAAGCTTGGATCAACCAGAATCTCAAAAATCAAAGAGAACTTTGACGCCCTCGTTGGGTAGGACACCATAAAGCATATGAAACATTTGCGCTCTTCCTGCCAACAATTATTAAAACATTAGAAGTTATTACAAATGAACCGCAGTACCAGCAGTATAGTTCTGAAACACATTGGAACTGGGATAGAGAGACACTCCAAAAAGCATACAATTTCTATCACACGTGTTGTTCGTTTCAATTTCATATTTCCTAGACTGTTGCCATGAAAACTTTAGCAATCATCAAGCCGTTAAGCATGAAGCTTCAGAAGAAATCAAACGACATCGTGAAGGCTTACATGATCTCGGACACACAGAAAGAGCTGAAGGAAGTGAGAGATAAAGCTGACGATGTGTTTAGGGGATGGTATTCGCAAGCTGCGCAGATCAGTTCTGATATGGGTACTGAACCCAGTGTACCAAGGACAACTGCCGGACAACAGCACAGACCAAATACTCCTCATGACACCCCTGAGGAACATTATCGTCGTACTCTATTGCTTACTTTTCTGGACCATATTATGCAGGAGATGTCTACAAGGTACGTTTGTAAAACAGGAACTTCTAAATTCTAAAAATCTGACAGTTTTCCGTAACACGGTGGCAACGCCAACCTGTCTGGATCCGCCCCCTGCATTCTCCACCTAATTAATGAACTCTTTTTATTATAGATTCCTTCCCGCTCAGAAGATGGCTGTTCAGTTACTTGGTCTTGTTCCCAGAGTCACCGTTGAGCCAGCAACAGACATTACTGACATTACTGAGATTTCTGTGATGCACGAGTCAGACCTTCTCAGCCCTGGGACTCTTGACATCGAATATATGCGATGGAGGAGAAAGTGGCAGTCAGAGAACGCCAGACCAGATTCGTTTCAACCTGCATTAAAGGTAGATTATAATTCTTTGTATGCCCATCTTTGGGTGACAATTCTTCGTATGCTCCGATTATTTAATATTTAATATTTAGTGTAAAATTTTCTAGCTTAATTGTAACTTTATCACTTTTACTTTCCAGGCTTGCGATGCCGATATATTCCCAAACATCAACTGCTTGTTGCGAATTGCTTGCACCATACCCGTCACTTCTGCTGACAATGAACGTGCCAACAGTACCTTGAAACTTGTGAAGGGGTACCTTAGGACTACTATGTCCACGGAGAGATTGTCGGGCTTGGCGTTGATGAGCATTCATTACGACAAGCCCGTGGATTACGAAGCTGTAGTTCAACGGTTCGCTGAACAGCAACCCCGACGAATGGGGCTCGTCGACCCAGTCTTTGAGAGTCGGGAGATTAACTGATACCTCAGTCAACACAAAACTTTGTCAAGAAATATAATAACTTCAGTTATACTAATAAACAAATCTAGAATGATAAAGTATGATTTTCAAAAGAAATTTAGGTTTTGATATTGTGAAATTTTCGTAAACAGTGTTTCTTTAAGACTTATCACGAATTTTGTCTTTCCTTGTATAATTTTCTTGCAAATCAGTACATAATTTAGCTGTAAAAGCAGATAAACTTGAACAAACACCCCGCAAATTGCTTAAAAACGCGTTTCTGAGAGCCTTAATGACCCCCCCACTAGAAGCCTTTGGCGCTCGTACCGAACCCTCCTCCTGCAAATCCTGGATCCGCCCCAGCTCATGTATGGCATTTTGTCGTTTCAACTTAGGCTTTCCGCAAGTTGTCTTCTGGTATTTTAGGTGAGAGCAGTTGCTGGTCACAAATTTGCAAACGTTGCACATGTACACTCTTTTATTCTTTGGCGTAACAGTCACATGTCTAGTTGTGTGTTTTGTTTTGTTTTGTGTCGCCCACTTACATATTTTATTTTTTTAGGTGATTTACATCAACTCACTCATCGATCATCATGCCTCGAAAGTGTAAAAATCACCCCGACAATTTCTGTTACGTGAGCGCTCGTTCGCAACTAAATCACAACGGCGTACAATCACGATGGATCTTCGAAAAACTTACCGGTTATACTTCGGCTGTCTACTAGGCGACGAAGATAAGGCGTGGGCGCCACATGTTATCTGTACCGCTTGTTCGAATGGATTACGTGACTGGTTGAACCAAAGGAAAAAGTCGATGCCGTTCGCTATACCCATGATATGGAGGGAGCCGAGAGATCATGATGGTGACAGTGGTGGACCTACATTTTTGGGACCCTGAAGCTTGAACTGTTATGGGGGCCCCTTCGCAACCAGCAACAATAGGGCAACATCCAACAAGGTTCAAAGGGCCTTGCTGCCCTTGCAAGGACCTCGAGGCCCAAGTGGCGGAGAACGGGGTGGTGGGGTGGTGTCCTTGAAAATGGGCCAAACAGTGAGCCCCTTCCCACCAGCAACGAGGTCTGGGTAACCGCTGTTATCTTCTTCAATGGGGTTGTTCTATGGCAAATCACCACAATTTTTTTAAAAATTTAACCACTACATCTCAGATTTTGATTAAAATTGCTGTACTGGGTTATCTCACATGTCAAAGTCACTGGTGTGAATAAAAATTTCCTAGGCTATGCCTTATAGTTTTCGAGTTATGGGGGGATGAAAATTAGGGAAACGTTATATACATGCATGATGCATCATAGAATGATGAAATAAAACATAGCAAAGACCACAGTTAATATAATCTTTTATTTTAGACACTTATGAGAATACATACTACAATTTAGGGTGTGTCGAATTTTTCAACTTTCAAATTCCAAATAGGAGGGGTGTTAAAAAGTTGCAGCATGACTTAAGAATTCTAAAGATATTTTTGTTAATTTAATATAATTTAGTTTTGCTTGGTAAGAAGCTACATAAAAATAGTGACTTTTTTGACTTTTTGGTGGAATTATATAATAATTATTATATTAATAATTATATATGCTGTATATATAATGCACTGCTGTTTTTGCTTCTTTCACAGGTTGAAACATATTCATCAGTGTGCTGAAGATTACTTGTCCGTCAGTGCTACCATCCTAACCAGTGGGAATTGACCTACAATGGCTTCTAAAAGGAGGACAAGACTGGAGACATTCACACATATGAGCAACCTAATTGGAACTGGTAGAGAGTTGTTGCCCTCTGAACTCCCAACTCTGCGAGACGTTCTGAAATATGGGCTACTGCTAAGAGAACAAAGTTGTAAGGATGTGAGAAACTACCCAGCAGCCAGTCTTGCAAAGGACATTTACCCTAAAGTGCTTGAAAAGTGGGAACGAGCAAACAGTTCTTTTGTAGCCCCCGTTGTAAATTCACGAGTCACAATCTTAAACAAGATCCAAGAGAACTGGGAGCAGGCCAAAAACATATCTCTTGGGAGAGGAAAGCTACATGTCAAAGAGGCTTTCATTGCAAAACTTGACAAGCTTTTTGACATCCTCAGTTGCAAGTGTAAAATTGTTCTCTGCTCTGAATTTGGCTGCCTTGCAGATGCTGGTTGCAAAAACGAAACTCACATTAACTGTACATGCCCTAGGGAGATGAAGATCCCTGTGAAGGAACTTGCTTTCATTAAAGGTCAGAGAGACAAGTCTGGTTCTATTGGACCACATCAGATTGGCTTGCCAGATCAACCTGAGCACAACAGACAAGTCAAAAAGCAGAAGCGGCAAGAAGACGAAAGAAGAAGGCTTGCTGATGAAAATGAAGAACAAATAGCTGATGCTCGAGATGGAAAGGATGGAAGTTATGAAGTGACATTAGAAATACCAAGCACGTCTTCAACTTCCAATAAAAAGCCAGAGTACAACACATTAGAAATACCTAATGTTGCTATGCATAGCATCAGATATGGTGTTGGCCTGCGTGCCACAGCTGCCATCACCACTGCTGCCTTTATGGATGCTGGCTTGATCACTGAAGAAGACAAGAGACTTGTAGTTGATCACAATAAAGTCAAGAGGGCCCAAGAAAAAGTTATGAGATCCCTGGATCAGGAATTTGATGATCTTTGTAAGAAGGGTGAAACTGACTGCATCTTCTTTGACGGCCGTCAAGATACAACTAAAGTTATGCTGAAAGCAGACAATTCAAATCGTCAGTTCCCCAGCATCATCAAAGAAGAGCATTATTCTGTGTGCAGTGAGCCAGGTGGAAGATATCTCTACCACTTCACTCCTGAGAAAGGCTCAACGAGAAAAAAACCTGCTGAAGTTATTGCTGATAATCTTGTAGATTTCATGAAGAAGAAGGGCATTGATAAAAGCCTGCAGGCCATTGGAGGTGATTCTACAAATGTTAACACTGGCTGGGAGGGTGGTTCCATGCATTGGGTAGAGGTCAAGCTTTGCCGTAAGCTGATCTGGTTGGTTTGTGCCCTCCACACTAACGAGTTACCCCTGCGACACGATCACAGCACTGGATGGGAAGACCTTGTCTAACAACAAGTGGACAGGTAACATTAGCAAGATGCTAGACACTGCAACCGAACTTGAAATTGATCCTTCATTCACCAAACTCTCAATTGGAGAGCCTTACTTCACTGAGTGACAATGTCGTAAAGGATCTCTCTACTGATCAAGCGTACGGGTATAGGATCACACAGGCCATAAGGACAGGAGAACTTCCCACAGATCTGGCCCTTCTTGAAATTGGTCCAGTGAGCCATTCAAGGTGGTTGACAACAGCAAACAGACTTTGTCGCATATGGGTTTCAAAACATGGCCTTAAAGGCAAAACCCTCAACAACTTAAGACTGATAGTGGAATACATTGTTGGTGTGTACTACCCCTGTTGGTTCAACATCAAAGTAAAACACTCTTGGGTGGAAGGCCCACGCCACATCTTGTTTCAGCTGCGGCTAGTTAGGCTGCAAAAGAAGGCTGTAGTGGATGCTGTTTTGCCAACCATCAAGCGCTCAGCATGGTATGCATTCAGCGAAATGATAATCCAGACACTCTTGTGCTCAGATGACAGTGAGGAGAGGAGAGCTGGTGTCCAAAAGATTGTTGACATGAGGGGTGGAGATGATGACACACTTGGAGATCTTTCTGTACGTCCCAGGAAGACACCTTCCATCAACCCCAGTGCTTCTTCCGTGTTGGAGCTGACAGACTGGTCTGACGGGGTATTTGAACCTCTTTTGACATGTAAACTGACTACAGCGGAAGTAAAGAAGTTCTTTGACAAGCCTATGCAAGTTCCACAGTGGCCCTGTCATGCTCAGTCAATAGAGAGGTGTTGTAAGAGTCTGATTTATTATTATGGACCTTTAAAAGTTTACGTAGATAATTAACTAAATGCCAGGGTCACCAGCGCCCAAATACTAGATTGGCATCCAGCACTGCGGCGCAAAAATTAATTTTAATAAAAAAGGGAAGGACTGATTATAAAATCATCAATATGAATTTTGTATTTTATTGACAACAATTAATAAATTATATGCAACAATTATTTATAAATGCAAAGGGGAATTTTACCCGTAACAACTTTGACATATAATGGAGAATTAAATAGTGGCACCGTTTAGCTAACATATAACAGTCTGCAACTAATACTGATAAACAACTAATGGAACTAATATTAATATACAAATAATTATTGTGCAAATAATATACAAATAATATTAATATATAATTAATGTAACACTAATAAAAATAAACAACTAATAATAGCCACAATGACAACCTTGTCACGAAGAACCTTTGCTTGCTGGCGCCGTGTTTTCAAATAAATAAAATGTGTGAACGGCGTCCTTTGTGTTGTTGTACATAAGCTTGTTTTTACTATACAATTTTACCAACAAGCCAAAATAATCCTTAAAAGCCAATTCATGTCTAGTCACACCACACTGAATGCTTAAGAATTAAATTTGATCACTGGACATGTTTAACTTGTATTTATTTATTTATTTAGATTTAAATATTTCACTCATGCCAATTTGTGGCAGTTTTCACTAATAAAAAATAATCTTGTGGTGCAAGGCACTACAAGTACTGCCCCCCAAAAACATGGTTGTCAGGGGTAAAAAAAAAAAACACTTAAATGTCAAAGCGCACTGGCTTACGAATGACTCTTCCAGAACGAGTCATTGTTTGCTTTTGGACGGCAATATCCTGCAGCACTGGTTCTGAAGGCATGGATGGTGCTACAGGTGCAGTAGGGACATTGGGGGAAGGGGATTCTTGGTGCCTGTGCAATGGGGCCACTGGCTGGTTCAAAGACAGTTGGTTGCGATAATGAAGGAGAATTGGAAGAGGGATGATAGATTGTTGTACCCTCGGATGAGGTGGTGGTACATAGGATTTAGGAAGGGTAGATTGCTGTACCTGTATATGAGATGAAGGTACAGAAGATTGAGGAGGGATAGGTTGCTGTACCTGTATTTGAGGTGGAGGTACAGAAGATTGAGGGAGGATAGGATCTTTTGTTGGAGAAAAATCAAGGTATGCTGGTTTCAAGCGGTCCACAGAAACGGTTTCACGCTTGCCCACCTTGTCAATGATGAAAGTTTTGGGTCTACGGTCTAGCACAAGGAAGGGACCATCATAGGGACAGTGAAGAGGGTAGCGGTGAGCATCATGTCTCAAGAAAACATGTGTGCAAGTTTGTAAATCAGGGGAAACGAAGGTAGTTTGTGAAGTGGAAGTTCTAGGTGCTGTGGGACGAATTTGCTTCATAACAGAGCGTAATGTCTTGACATACGAAGCAGGATCACATGTGGGGTTAATGGGTGTAGGTGTGAAAAATTCTCCGGGTAACCGGAGTGTGGTACCGTAAACTAATTCTGCTGCAGAGCATGCAAGATCAGTCTTCAGAGCAGTACGAATTCCGAGTAGGATTAGGGGTAGCCTGTCCACCCATGTAGTAGATGGATCAGTGGCTCGCAAGGAACTTTTAAGTTGACGATGGAAGCGTTCTACCACCCCATTGGATTGCGGGTGATAGCTTGTTGTTCTGATGCGCTCAGTCCCAAGAAGGAGCATGAGTTCCTTCCATAAGGCCGATTCAAACTGGGCACCTCTGTCTGTGCAAATGGTTGCAGGTATTCCAAAACGGGAAACCCAACATGAAACAAAGGCATGAGCTACTGCAGAAGCAGTACAAGAAGTCAAAGGAACAGCTTCTGGCCATCTTGTGAACCTATCAATGACAGTGAGAAGATAGGTATAACCTCGAGAAGAATAGAGGGGCCGACTATGTCTAGATGTATGGCCTCAAAACGAGCCTTCGGCAAAGGAAAGGTACCAATTTCTGACTTTGTGTGTCGGTGAACTTTGGCACGCTGACATTGAAGGCAAGATCGAGTCCAATTGCGGATATCTTTGTTCATACTTGGCCATACAAACCTAGCTGCAATTAATTTTTGGGTGGCCTTAATTCCGGGTGAGAAAGGGAATGGAGTTTAGCAAAAACAGCTCTTCGCAGCCCTTGTGGGACCAACGGTCGAATATGCTCAGTCGAGACGTCACACAAAATTTGTAAGTCTGACTTGGGTTCAACTGGTAAAGAGCGGACTTGCAACGAAGTGGGTGAATTAATAAGAGCTTGGAGGTCTGTATCCGTGGACTGAGCCTTAGCCATCTCTGAAAGGTTGATGTGAGAGTGTCCAGGGTCAGAAATTGCTGAGATGCGAGACAGCGCATCCGGCACAACATTCAAAGAACCTGAAATGTGTCGAATGTCTGAAGTAAATTGAAGAATAAAATCAAGGTATCTTCTCTCAGTAGGAGCATGAGAGTCTGATTGAGAATGGAGAGCAAATATTAACGGACGATGATCCGTAAAAATGCTAAAGTCACGTCCTTCCAGGAATGACCTGAAATGACGGATGGAGAGGTATATCGCCAGCAACTCTCGACCGAAAGTGCTGTACCTCATTTGTGAAGGTGAGAGCTTGCGTGAAAAGAATGCGAGAGGTTCCCAAACGCCTGAAACAAGCTGCTGGAGCACTCCTGACACGGCAACGTCAGAGGCATCAGTGGCTAAGTTCAGAGGAGCGTCTGGTTGAGGGTGAACAAGGCATGTAGCTTGTGCTATAGCCTCTTTTGCTTGTGAAAAAGCATTGGTAGCTTCGGGGTTCCACAAAACTACAGTGGATCTGCCCCTTTTTGATTGGCGAAGAAGAGAGGTTATGGGTGCAAGAATGTTTGCACACTGAGGAATGAAGCGATGGTAGAAGTTTACCATCCCTAAGAAGCGGCGAAGTTGCTTTTGAGTTTGCGGTTGTGGGAAAGACCTTATCACAGATACTTTATTTTCGAGAGGAGAGATGCCCTTCGAAGTAACCTTGTGTCCTAAGAAGGTGAGTTCATCTACAGCAAAGACACATTTTTCAGGGTTTAGCAATACACCATATTCTGCCAACCGAGAAAAAACTAAGCGTAAATGTTGAATATGTTCTGAGGGAGAAGAACTTGCGATGAGAATGTCATCGACATATGTGAAAGTGAAGGAGAGACCTCTCAACACTTCATCAATGAAGCGTTGAAAAGTTTGGGCCGCATTACGCAGTCCGTATGGCATTTTTGTCATTTCAAATAACCCAAAAGGGGTTGTTATAGCAGTTTTATGTATGTCTTCAGGGTGTACAGGAATTTGATGAAAGGCTCGCACCAAGTCAAGGCGTGAAAATACTGTGGTGCCATGGAGAGCAGAAGTAAAATCGTGTAAGTGAGGAAGGGGATAGCGATCTGGAATCGTGTTGTCATTCAAAGCACGATAATCTCCACATGGACGCCAGTCTCCAGGTGTAGGTTTTGGGACCATGTGTAAAGCAGAGGCATACGGGCTACTTGAAGGCCGTATAATACCGAGTTCGAGCATGTGTTCAAACTCTCGTCTCACAATTGCAAGACGATCTGGAGCTAAGCGACGTGGGCGGGTGAAAACAGGTGAGCCTACCGTATCAATACGGTGGACAACAGAGTGTTTAATAGGGGTATCCTTAGAACAGGGTTGAGTAAGGGAAGAAAATTCATTTAGGAGCTGCTCTATAGCAGGTGAGCACTGTGGCAGAGAACTTGCCAATAATGAAGAGGGGTGCGCGGTAGGAGAACCAATTACTGAAAGATGTGTGGCATTATCAATTAATTGTGCTCTACGAACATCAACTAATAAATCATTAGCAGAAAGAAAATCAGAGCCTAACATTGGGGTATATACATCCGCGACAAGAAATATCCAGCGGAAAACACGTCTAAGTCCAAGAGAAACTGAAATAGAACGACGTCCATAAGTGTGAATAGATGAAGAATTAGCTGCACGTAAAATGAAAGGAGAAGGTCCGTTTGCACGGTCTGCGGCTGTTGCAGGAATAACACTGTATTGAGCTCCAGTGTCAATAAGGAATGCATAGCCTGAAAGTGGATCATGCAAGGTGAACGTTGGACCAGGTGGTGCAGTAGTTTGTGAATCATTAAATTTTTGTGGAGGAAGGTTAGTATTGCTGTGGGAAGGAGTTTGTGTTGTATTTGAAGGATTAGTTGTAGGTATTAAATTAGTTGTGGTTGAATAAGTAGGTTGCAATTCTTTAACTTTACTTGCATACGTATGTGTTGGTTTGACAGTGTTAAATGAGGTAGTTGAGTGCGTAGTAATAGGTTGTTGATTATTTGTGGTAAAGGTTGGGTTGGTTGAGCTAGAGTAATACTTAGTTAAAATTGAGGTAGAATTAGATGGAGTAGTGGTAGGGTTAGTTGAAGAAAGGATAGGTTGAGAGGCTTGAGAGGCTGTAGCGTCAGACGCCTGTGACACCAGCCTAGTTAGTTTAAAGGAGGATTAGGAGTCCATGGACAAGGTGTGAGACAGCGCGTTGCACGATCTTTAAACTTTTCATGATACCAGCAAGGGGGGGTATGAACAGTAGACTGAGGTAAGGAAATAGGTTGAGAATGAGGCTGAGTAGTGGGGATTGAGGATTGAGGTGAGGTAAGGCTAATAGATTTGAATTAGGAGCAACCAACTGACCTGTTTGCGGTGGCTGTGGTTGTAGTAGAACGAGGCGTTGTCCAGGTTCATATTGGGAGGCTCTATTTGGACCAGAGGGTCGTCCTCGTCTTGAAGAACTTCTCTCTCGTTCCCTGTTGTTAGCTAGCTCTATTCGGAGAGCTTTAAATTCATCTTTAATTGTTTGTAGAATTTCGTTGGATACTTTAAGACATTGTGCGGCCAGACTCTGAGTGTCGTCCTGCGTGGCACAGATTTGGGGGTGATGGGTGTGGTTATCTACTTGGCCAAGGTGGATTTCAATCATCATCTTATCAGCTGTTTTGGCCATAGTGAGGAGGTCTGTATCTTCTGGCATACAACGGAGCATTGGTCGTAGGGCAGTGGGGAGACCATTGAGGAAGCGGCGTCGCATTAAGGGTGAGTTTTTATCGTCTTCATTGGTCTGTCCAGCCAGGTCTTGCAGATGCCTCAGGAAGGCTGTTGGCGTTTGATCCCCAAGAACTTGGTCCTTGAGTAGAGCATTGAGTCGCTCTTCTTCTGATTGGCCGAGTCTCCTGACTAACTCGCTGAGGAGGCTCTCAAAAGCTTGGTCAGACGGAGGCAATAGAGTCACATCCCGCACTACTTTGTATACTAGTGTAGGCAGGAGGTTCTTTGTGATAAGGAACTTGGTTCGTGGGTCCGTAATTCCTTTTATCGCGAAATAATCCCGCAGTTGACTCACAAAGATTCCAGGCTCTTCAGCGGTGAATTGTGGAGTGGTAGGCTGATACATTGTTAGAAGGTCTGTTATAGGTGGTGAATTTGGAGTACCACCGTTGGATGATCCTAGGTTGTTGTTGTTGTGGGTCATTGTGGCTATTATTGTTACAAGGTACTAAAAAAATTAAAATGTGTCAAAAACTGACAAGATTTCAACAAATGTTGTTGAATGTAAATAATGGCTTCAGGTAAGCTTGGTTGAGTATGAGACTCAATTGGAGTTATGAATGCCAATAACAAAAAGTTACGTAAAAATTTTTTTTTTATGATGTAGCCCAATATTAGCAGAAAAATAGTCTGCGTATAGGCTGTTTGCAAAATATAAGTAAATTTGCAAAAAAAACTTTAGAAAACGCTGATTTTATAAAAAGGCAAAATAAAAGGAATATATTTTGCAATAGAATACACTTCCAGTACAGGTGAGTGCTTAGTACTAGTGAATTTAATAAAATTATAGATGCAGACTGAATATATTGACAAAAATTGAGAAAAAACTTTTAGAATTTTTTTGTGCATAAATTACGGTGTTTGGTCACGGAGGGTCACCAATTGTAAGAGTCGATTTATTATTATGACCTTTACAAGTTTACGTAGATAATTAACTAAATGCCAGGGTCACCAGCGCCCAAATACTAGATTGGCATCCAGCACTGCGGCGCAAAAATTAATTTTAATAAAAAAGGGAAGGACTGATTATAAAATCATCAATATGAATTTTGTATTTTATTGACAACAATTAATAAATTATATGCAACAATTATTTATAAATGCAAAGGGGATTTTACCCGTAACAACTTTGACATATAATGGAGAATTAAAAGTGGCACCGTTTAGCTAAATATAACAGTCTGCAACTAATACTGATAAACAACTAATGGAACTAATATTAATATACAAATAATTATTGTGCAAATAATATACAAATAATATTAATATATAATTAATGTAATACTAATAAAAATAAACAACTAATAATAGCCACAATGACAACCTTGTCACGAATAACCTTTGCTTGCTGGCGCCGTGTTTTCAAATAAAAAATAAAATGTGTGAACGGCGTCCTTTGTGTTGTACATAAGCTTGTTTTTACTATACAATTTTACCAACAAGCCAAAATAATCCTTAAAAGCCAATTCATGTCTAGTCACACCACACTGAATGCTTAAGAATTAAATTTGATCACTGGACATGTTTAAATTGTATTTATTTATTTATTTAGATTTAAATATTTCACTCTTGCCAATTTGTGGCAGTTTTCACTAATAAAAAATAATCTTGTGGTGCAAGGCACTACAGTGTGTGAAACAAGTCACAGAGGCAGCAGGCAGGGTGTATACACATGAGAAACGTGAGGGCTATATCAGAGGCCAAGAAGCAAGTCGGCGGCTGATGTCCAAGAACGAATCAAAGCAAGACTTGATGAAACTTGTTGTTTAAATATTTTTTTTCACTGATGTCATTATTTTCTAATGTTGTTTTATGATTACAAGGATATGTTTTATGATTACTAGGATATGTTTTATGCAGAGAAACTAAAATTTTTATAGCATTACCTGACATTTTGAGAAGCTAAAATTAATAAATGTTGTTTTCCGAGAGGAATTTATGTGCTTTTTAATCAAACGTAGATTTACCAAGCTAAGTGTTGAGCAATCACAAAAATAATAGCAGATTTGAATTCTTCACATCCAAAAACATATTTTTAAAACCCCTCAGTGAAGGAATTGGCAAAAATTAATTTTCACCTCCCAAATTGACACATCCTAATACTACATGAAGCACATTTTACAAAATACTCTTTTTTCTGTTTTTTATAGCAACATATTCACATACAGTTTTGTCATATGAGAGCTTCCTTGCAATGTCATTTTCTAGAGACAATATGCATAAAGAATTTAAGCGCTCTTCAGTCATGGTAGACCGAAATTTGTTCTTTATAAAGGATAGCTTTGAGAAATTCCTTTCTGCTTCACAGCTCGTGATAGGGATTGTCAAGTACAACTTAAGCGCAGTAGTAATATTAGGCCCCTCCTGGATTAGGGGCCCTGAAGCTTAAGCTTCATTAGTTTCATAGTAGATCCGCCACTGGATGGTGATTGTTATTTTTGCAATGTTAACATAACTGGATTCTCCGTGAAGAACAAGCATAACATCGTTTATCCGAACGTAGACTCCGCGATCAGACCGATCCCTCACGATGACACGATGCCGATTCCGGTACCTCTACAGCATGGACTCGATTCTTTAGAAGACGAAAGGGAATCCGACGAAGGTGCGATTGGCAGAGATGCGGGACCTTCGGCCGATCTTGACTACACACCTGACGAAGAGCAATCGGAGCCGTAGAGGCTTACCAAAAACGAGTGAATTGAATGACCCATTAGAGACCTAGCCCTCTCCAAAGAGAAATCAGAACTTCACTCCTCGAGACTCAAGCAGAAACACTTACTTGAGAAGAACGTCCGCGTGTGTCACTATCGAAAACGAAACCATGATTTGACAACATTCTTTACAGTAGACGGTCCGCTCTGCTATTGCTATGATATCAATGGACTTTTCGAGAACTTGTCACAGGTACACACCATCTGAGTGGCGCCTCTTCATTGATTCCTCACAGCGAAGCTTGAAAGCGGTTCTCCTGCATAACGGGAACTTAAAGCCGCCCATCCCGAACGCCCACTCCGTTCATCTAAAGGAGACGTACGATAACATGAATATACTACTTGAAGCAATCCACTACAGCACTCATGAATGGAATATCTGTGGTGATCTCAGTCAGTGGTATGTTAATGGGTATGCAAGGAGGGTTCACGAAATACTGTTGTATCCTATGCCTATGGGACAGCCGTGCTACCGCGGATCATTACATCAGACGTGACTGGCATCAAAGAAACACATACGAGCCAGGAACGGGCAGTGTCCAGTGTGTTCCTTTAGTTGATCCAAAGAAGATTTTCGTACCACCTTTCCACATTAAACTCAGCTTAATGAAAAAATTTGTGAAAGCGATGGGTAAGGCGCCTTCGAGAGGGTTTCAATACCTTGTTGAGAAATTTGCAAACATCAGTGCCGCGAAATTGAAGGAGGGAATCTTTGTGGGAGTTCTGCAGGATGAAGGCTTTGAAGAAAGCCTCAATGCCTTAGAACTAAAAGCATGGCAGACTTTCAAATGGATTTGCGGAAACTTCTTGGGCAACCACAACTCTCCCGCATACAAAGATAGAGTTCAGAAAATGCTCGATGCATATCAAGAAATGGGCTGTCGCATGTCCTTGAAAATACATTTTTTACATTCGCATCTACAGTAGATTTCTTTCCCGAAAACCTTGGCAGCGGTGAGTGATGAGCAGAGGGAACGCTTCCATCAAGACATCCAGTCAATGGAAAATCGCTACCAGGGTTTCTGGAACTAAAGTATGCTGGCAGACTACTGCTGGATGTTATAAAGCGACGATCCGGATGAGGTTTACAAAAGAAAATCATACTTGCAACGTTTTCAGGTTGGTGTACATTTCTTTTTATGAATAAAGTTGTACTTTTACAATAAATTGTCTGAAATTAACACCAATCATATTTCAATAACTTGATGTGCTAGAGGAAAACTGAAAACAGATTTGGAATCAGCGTACAACGCTGGTCTAGAAACGTGTGTATACATCTTTGATAAGAGAAAAAGTTCGATTTTGTCGACCAGTGTTTTTATTCTAATTGATTTTACTTTGTTACTAGATTTATATTAGATCATAAAATTTGGGTACACAATACCTGTAAAAGCTTTTGGAGCAAGTGTAGTTTACGTCCCCCTGACGCAAAAGGGGACACAAACTACACTAGGTCAAAGTTTACTTTAGAAGTGGAACAAGACAACTCAATCCCGTTTTTAGATGTGCGTGTACATAGGGAAAGCCCAGGTTTTAAGTTTAGTATCTATCGGAAAAAACAAACAATTTGTCTTACGTACACTTTTACTCTGGACATGACACCCCCATTAAGAAGGCCATATTTTCTTCAATGTTTCTCCGCACTCTTAGGATCGCCAGTCCGGAATACATCGATGCCGAATTGGAAAAAATCAACGGTATTGGAAGTGATTTGTGCTACTCACCTGCGTTTATGGAATCTTGTCTTAACAAGGCAAAACGAACCTTCTATCGTGTGAATAATAACACTCGCACTTTGTCAAAGAATATTTTAGTACTTCCATTTTTCCCGGGCTTTTTAGGCATTACTAATGTACTTAAACTTTTGGATATTAATGTAGTATTTTCATATAACAATATTGTGAAAAATATCAGAGTAAAAAATAGCCCTACCAATAATTCAGGCATTATCTATAAAAATGGTTGTAAACAATGTGATTCCTTTTACAAAGAATTTGCACACGCGTGTAAAACAGCATCAATATTCCGTTAGAACGGGACAGTCGTCCAGTGCCCTTTTTGTCCATTTGTCAGAGTTATCCCATTGTATTGATTGGAATAATGCTTCAGTTTTGTTTCACTCTAGCAACATTGTTAATAGAAATATTCTTGAGTCTGCTATTATCCAACTTACAAATAACTTTAACACGAGCAAAGGTCTTTTTCAACTCGATCCCGTTGTTTTGAATTCGTTCAGAATGGATTTAGACAAGAAGGGCAGAGTGCTAAAACTTTGGTAATTTTCTCTTATAAATTTGTATGCTCTTCTTACAATTTTTATTTTTCAATTTATTTTTATTTTTTATTTTTTTTGTGACCTATATATCATTCAGGCATTATCTATAAAGTTGGTTGTAAACAATCCATTTGATCTTGTGTTGAATTCGGGAAAAGTGCTAAAATTGGTAGTTTTCCTTACAAATTTGTATGCTCCTCCCACAATTTTTATTTCTATATTTATTATTATTATATATATATATATATATATATATATATACAGGGCGTCCCAAAAAAATGTATACACACTTTAAATAATTATAAAGGCAGTGTTTATTAAAATACATTTCATTTTCAAAATGTAATAGAATCTACAGACATTATTTAATTGTTTTGTCAACGCCTGTTTTCAAACTGACGTCCGTTCTGGTCCAGGCACTGCTGATAACGCGAAGCAATGGAATCGCAAACATCACGAAACATTTCGTTTGGTATTTGTGTGCATTCTCGTTCAATGGCTGCTCTCAATTCAGCGACTGTTGCAGGTTTTATAGCGTAGACTTTGTCTTTTAAGTATCCCCATAAAAAAAGTCTAGTGGTGTGAGGTCTGGTGAACGCGGAGGGTATTCTACGAAACCCCTTCGTCCAATCCACATCCACATCGTGCCAAGTACCACTCGCAATACTCCACTCTTCGGTCCGGATCATCTTCATTAATAGCATGGACTAATCTTGGAATGTAACTTTTCCATTGACAGCGCTTCAAAATGCGTTGGACAGACGATTCTGAAATTCCTACCTCACGACTCGCTTGCCGCACAGATTTTCTTGGACTTTGGTGATACGTTTCCAGTACTCTTTCTTGCTTTGTGGGGATTGTCGATGTCCGTGGTCTTCCGGAACGCTTCTTGTGGACATTCTGAACAGTTCCATCGGCTTCAAACTTATCTCTAATTCGAGTGATGGTAAGTCGCGTTGGTGGATCTGTTTGAAACTCCCTCCTAAACTGTCTTTGCACTTCAACTGCGTTTTCACACTTCCAGTAGCATTTTAGAATGAATTTCCTTTGTTCAAAGCTTAGTCTGACTGCCATTATTAATTCTAATGGGTTTAACTTGGAAAGAAAGAAACATCAATTGAGCTATCAGCTGTTAAAGTGTGTATACATTTTTTGGGGACGCCCTGTATATATATATATATATGTATGTATTTTTTTTTGTAACCTATATATAATCTTGAACTCTTTATTTACTTCAGTGTTCCTGAGGATGTTATTGGACGAAAGCGCTTGAGTACCACTCTGTGTTTCCTTTCCTTCGTGGTTTTATTCATCATAAATATTTTTCACGTGTTACTTTCGTGAAATAACTTTCATTTATATATATATATATATATATATATATTATTATATATAATGAAAGTTATTTCACGAAAGTAACACGTGAAAAATATTTATGATGAATAAAATATTATATATATATATATATATATATATATATATATATATATATATATATATAAAAATTAACGATTGGTTAGGTTAAGTCGTAATATTTTCTTTAGTTTTAACGTTTTATTTGATTTGGTATACTCGGATAATGTAGGGGAACGTAAACTACACTAGGCACTACAGGGGACGTAAACTACACTTGCTCCAAGCTTTTTGATGTTAGGAAAAAAGTCGTCACTACATTCCATGTACGCATCCATTGCAGTATCAGGTAAACTATCATTATTGCTCCACTTTAACTTCCAACGATTGAACTCCGCTTTCATTTGATTATCACTGATAAATGGCAGAAGCTCCTCATAGAAACTAATTGCTGGTACCAAATCTTCATATGAACGTTAAACTATAATTTAAATACACCAAAGAATCATCTATTACTAGTACTACTATTAATGTTTTTATTTTTATTAATAAGGATGTTATGTATATAATTTCATCATTCTCTAATAATGTATTATTATTATTTCAATATTATTATGCAATAATTACTAAGTAATTTAATGGTTGTTGCGGCCGCTCAACATCCACTCCAGTCAAATATGGCTTGGGACTACAACCTAAGCTGTACTTGTAGAAGCGGTGGTATTAAAAAACTAAGTATTTATCTATTATTATTTCTCAAAGGAATATAATATACATACCGACTGATTTTGGGAGAATTGAATTTGAAGCAAGAGTGAAGACTTTCTGCTTGTACGCACCGAATTTTGCTTCTATTTGACTAACCATATATTTAAAAAATGGGATGTATAAATTAGTATGAAAATATTCAGTCATGTTCATTTCACAATCAGGCCGTCTGCGTGATCTAGAAACTTCTAATTTTATTCCAATCTTGTTTGCGAACTCTGCAAGTGATAATTTTAAATGGCCAATAAATAATATTGTAAACAACAATAAAAGAGAAAGAAAGAAGAAAGAGAGATAGAGAAAAGAGACAGAGAAGGAGAAAGTTAATATTATTATTGGTAATAGTAGTAGTAGTACTAGTAGTATTATAGCTGTTGTCATTATTATTATTGTTATTCTTAAAATATTATAGTAATAATATCATTAAAATTTTATTATTCTATCAGAGCGTAAAATACTAACCTTGTGACTTGAATATTATTGTATCCTCAAATAGTTTGTGGTTCATCAAGTTTTTGCTTCAAGTTTTGTAATATCAACTCCACTTGCTTTAATGCAGCGCAAAGATCTATATTTTTCTGTTGTAGGTTGCAGGAGAGAGGATAGGTTACTGATAAAATGTCATCAAGGTTGAAAAGGCTGACGATGAAGCAACTCGATTGTAGATGAAGAATTAATGATCTTGTTGTAGAAGCTGTATTATCAACCTCTTCGCATGCAACCTCCTCTAAGTAATTTATCATGGGATCTATCAGAGAAATCAATGTAGATGTTGCATCATGACGAGAGGCCCACTGGTCTCACATAGTTTCACAAGCTTTGTTTTTCCACTAATTGGCATCATTACGCTGTCAACTTTCCTTTTAAATGATGCCGAACGTTTGGTAGAAGACTGTATAAAACTCTAAGTCTGATATAACTGAGCGGCAATTGCTAAAGTCGTTTATTGTACATGCTTTTATGAGGCACAGATTTAAAGCATTTGCACTACAATGCACACAGATGGCTCTAGGTTGTAAATTTCGAATTAGAGCTTGGCATCTGCATAATTTTCCACGTAATGCTGGTGCACCATCATAACCCTTGCCTATCAATTGGTTTAAGTCTAAATTAATTTGTGTAAGTTGGTTAATTATGGCTGCAGCAATTGACGCAGCTGATTGACTTTTCAATGCTACGAATTTAACAAAATCCTCACATATTTTATTTTCGTGCATGTAGCGAATACACATACTCATTTGTTCTAGGCCTGATATATCGGATGTATCATCAATTAGTATAGTCCATATGCCACTATTACGAACTTTCTCCAATATATTGTCTCTTATTTGCTCACCACAGTAATAAATAAGCTCATTTTGGGTCGTTTTATTAATATAGGTTACTGATTTAGCTGATGATTTTAAATGGTTACCTAGGACTACATCACCAGCTTGAACACGAAACCTTAGAAGGCGTCTGAACAAACCTTCACTCGTAGCTGCAGAATCTCTCAAAGCACCATCACCTCGCTTAACGCGGAACAGTAAATTATTTTGTCCAGCAAATATAATAGTTTCTAATATGTGCTTCAATTTTTCACAATTATTCTGAGCTATCTTGGATCTATTTGTATCAATTACACAGGCCTGCGATGGTTTTGTTGTCGGAAATATTTTATCACTTATATATCATAGTAGGTTTGCACACTGATTCCGAAAATAATATTAATTTTTCGCTATCACGTACAGATTTTTCACAAAATGTCATATTTCATATTACATATGTAAGTAATTTTCATTAAAATTGACTCATTTAAATTTTGATTAAAAACTACTGCTTATGAATGTTTCCAGATCAGAAGTGACGTCATAGCGTCTTCTAGAACATTCGAGAAACGCACCGCTAGTATATAAGTGATTGACAGGCCACGAGATGAGTCAGTCTGTCTAGTGCGTGCGAGGTTATAGTTCTTTATTATTCAAAAGTGCGCGGTGACTATATTTCTCTTTTGAAATTTGTTTATTTGTTACTATGGCAACCAGAGGGTGTGTAAATAGCCCAAACGTTTTCTGTTATATTTGTGAAAAATTTACTGTAAAAAAAAAAGGCAAGATATTACAGACTTCGTCAAGAAAGCATACTATGCGTACTTCGAAATGAAACTTGGGGATCAAGACAAATCATGGGCTCCACATAAAGTTTGCAGTGTGTTGAACAACTTAGACTGTGGAGTAAACTAAAGGTAAAAAGGATTCTTTACCTTTTGGGATTTCAGTGGTCTGGCGTGAGCCTAGAAATCAGCAATGACTGCTATTTTTGTTCATGTAACGTGCAAGGCTACAATACAAAAATAAAAATAAAATTTCTTATCCAAACTTTCAGTCTGCTATAAGACCTGTTGCTCATGGACCTGGTATACCTGTACCTACTAAACTAAATACCCTTGGTATAACTTCGTCTGATTCGGCGTCTGATGACGATGGAAACGATGTTATTGATTGTTTTCAAACCGAAACATCTGGTGAACCCCAATTGTTTACACAAAGTGAACTTAATGATTTGGTAAGAGATTTATGTCTCCCGAAGGATTCTTCAGATATTTTGGGATCCAGACTTCATGCAAAGAACTTGCTTTCTCCCGGGACGTCATTTTACTGGTACAGAAATCGAGAAAAAGAATTCATCCAATATTTTTCTCAAGAAAATTGACTGGTATATTGCAACAATGTTTCAGAACTAATACTTAAGCTAGGCGCTGCAGTCTATGACCCAAATAAGTGGAGACTTTTCATTGATTTCTCCAAAAGAAGTCTAAAAGGCGTCCTCCTTCACAACGGTAACTTGTATGCATCGGTTCCTGTGGCTCATTCGGTTCACTTGAAGGAAACGTACGAAAATCTTGAGCTTTTTCTAGCTAAGGTTAAATACAAAGAACACGGTTGGCTACTTTGTGGAGACTTAAAAGTGATTTTATGTTGTTAGGTCAACAACCAAGTTATACGAAGTTTCCATGTTTTTTGTGTGAATGGGATAGCCGGGCAAGAACTCAGCACTGGATAAAAAAGGAATGGCCACGCAGAGTCAACCTGACACCTGGTTCTAAAAACAATCAACGTGAAAGTTTGGTTGACAAGAAGAAAGTCCTTTTGCCTCCGCTTCACATAAAAATGGGCTTGATGAAGCAATTTGTTGAGGCTTTGGACGAAGATGGAGATTGTTTTAAGTATCTGTATAGTAAATTCTCAACTCTTTCGGAAGCAAAATTGAAAGAAGGAATTTTCGTTGGTCCCCAGATTAGAAAACTGACTTTGGAGGAACACTTTGAAAGAACAATGAACAATCTTGAAAAAAAAGCGTGGATTGCTTTTAAGGATGTTATCAGTAAATTTTTGGGGAAAAGCAAGGACCCAAATTACCAAAACATTGTGAACAATATGCTAAATAAGTTCAAAGAGTTGGGTTGTAATATGAGTTTAAAATTACATTCCTTACATTCACACTTGGATTACTTCCTTGAGAATCTCGGAGCACTCAGTGAAGAACAAAGAAAACGGTTTCACCAAGACATCAAAGAAATGGAGAAGAGATATCAGAGAAGGTGGGACATCAACATGATGGCTGATTACTGCTAGATATTGAAACGCGATACTCCAGAATTATTACATAAAAGAAAAGGAACAGAGCGTACATTCGAGACTAAAAGGCATAGATATCATGAGAAAACTCAGGACAAATAAAGATGAATATATAATTGACGTTAAAGCCGGGTTTACACGAGGCTAGTTTCACGATGGTGAGCACGCTTATTCCACGCTTTCGTAATGTCTTCGGTCGTGGTCTAGTCGTGAAAGTGTTTACACTATGAAGTAATCACGACACTGAAAATATGTCAGTGTTTACCATGGACTCAATGGTGTCGGACGCATGCAACATTGTCAGTGCGTTATTAGCTCACGAGCTGCTTCTAGATATCTCTGGTGCAAGGAAACGACGTTGCAGAAGAAGAATATGGCAAAGAGATTGGATTTCTAGGCAGAATAGTTTAGGTGCCTCTGAAAATCTATGTAAAGAATTGGCTGTGGAGGATCCATGTGACTTTCGGAATGTTTAGAATGAATTCAGATCAGTTGCAATATCTACTCCATCGTGTTTCGCCAATGATTAAAAAAAAAGAGATACTAATATGAGAGAAGCTATTCCAGCGAAATTAAAACTTGAAATAACATATAAATCTAAAAACTTCAATGTTGTGTCATCACTCATTTTTAAAACGTTTACTTTCACAGTGGTATTCATTTCTAATTATTTTTATGAATGATTTATCTATAACCAATCACCCCAATTCACGACACACGACTTAAAATTTCTAACATGTTGGAATGCACCCGAAACAGTCGTGAAGGAGTGTTCTTGAAAGCGTGGTCAACGATTGGGTAGTTTACACGGGGCGTGGCATATGAAAGTAAGCACCACGATCGTGAAACTAGCCTCGTGTAAACCCGCCTTAATAGTCTCCTTTCCTTTTAAAGTTGTTTGCATTTGTAATTAGTATAACAAAGCGAAATAGGTACCTAATGTAAATTGAAATAAATAATATTTATTTATGTTGTTGTTTTTTCCCTTCCATTTTGCAGAAAATCCTTACGTGATAGAAAAAAATTGACACCTTATTCGAAATCAGCGTAGTTGAATTATATAAAATAATATAACATAATTAAAACAATTATCTACCGTGATATAAAAACAAATGAAAAATTCATCACTTTCTGTGCGGAATTTTGTAAATAGTAGTATGTAATGGAATTTCTAATCTTCAGCAATCACCCTTTCTCTCTTATATTAAAATAGTTACAGTATCTTATAAGAAATGTTTTAATATGTTTTATTATTATTATTATTATTATACTTATATATTATTAAAAAGAAGAACTGAGACCAGAATAGTTTGTTATTTTCGCTTTTACCGCAAAATATTTTTACTTTCCGAAAAAACACATGGCGATATTATTCTAAAGAGGAGCAGATTCAGGTATGGTCTGAGCAGCGATTCTGTATTTGGACAAGGCCACGTCGTAATCCTGATGGCTCTGGAAAGACGAAGTGTTTGTGAAATACACTGATGAATATAGCTGCACTCAGCAAAAACGGGTTCCACACTTCAGCTATTCATAAAGTCCTCATTCGCAGGCCTGTGTTATTTGAGTAATACAACGATCAGGGTTGGTGCGAATCCTCTCAAACTCTGCTGCTTTTATCATATTTGTTTTATGATGCTCACGATTCTCACGTACAGTAATAGATCCGTCGCGGCCGAACATCCTCCCAAAATTCCGGCATGGCTTAGTAATTAACGTTGCAGCAGCCTCATGATTTCCTTTTCCAACTTCTGACTAAGAAAAAGTAACGCATGGGGCGCAGTATAATCCTTGGTGAACATGAGAAAATGCTAACCATGAACGCCTCTCGAGATGTTCTAGTCGCAAATACCTCCTACTTTCTCCTTCAGGCGTTTATCTTGTCTACAGGAAAATGGAAAGGAATAATTTATCTGGTTTCCATCTTTTAAACAATATATCTGACCGTTCGTCGTCAGAAAGAATTTTCAAATATACAAGTCGATGTGCTTCGTATTGATGTAAAAAATCGTATCATTATTTGAAAGATCAGTCGAATTATTAGGCTGAAAAGCAGCAGAGGAACTTGGCTGAGGTTCGGCTTGACCTGATTCATTGGAATCAAATCTTTAATTTCGAAACTGCCCTCCTTCGGTTTCTATGTTTCTATATATGCCTTCCTCTCTGATTTCCTTTGTGGCCGATCTATAGCTGCTGTTGTAGATGGCCACTGTCTTCTAAAGCTATCAACAGTGGTGATCTTCAGGGTTCTGTCCTGTCACCCACTCTTTTCCTTTTATTTATTAATGACCTTTTAATTACACTTCCTGTTATCTCTGATTGGGACAGATAAAACGTTGTGGCTTTGAATGCCTCAAACACTCACTTCCTCCATCTGTCTCCTCGTCATAGTTTTCCACACGACTATCCCATTCCCTTCAACAACACATGATTATGCTGAATCTAAAAAATTACTAAGTAATTTAAAAAAGAAATAATTCATCAATTATTTAACAAAAATAAAATAGAAAGAAAATAAAAAAAATTTCCAAAGCTTGCGTTTTATATACAGTTGGAGTGTCACGCGAGTTTGAACTTTATATGCAAATATGAATATAAGAATTATTCATTATTCATTTTTACAAAAATTAACTCAAGAATTATTCATTATTAATTTTTGCAGGGCTTTCCCTTCTAGAATGATATCAATACAGTCATATAACATCCTAACTAATCCTAACTAGATGATAACTAATGGTTTTATACTACAGATTTGTACACACAACATGAGTTCGGGTGGTTAAGACTAGTTCAAGTAGTACGAGGACGCACTCTTGGCCGGGCCTAAATAGTTTGACATAGTCTTTTGATTTTTGCCATTGTGAGAATAGTCTTTTCACTACATATATACTGAGGATAAAAACACACACAATGATAATACTGATTGCAGATGTTGAAAAAATTTGCTACCGGTTGCAGTATTTGTAAAAGGTTATTCTGTTATCATTCGAAATTTTAAAACGACTCAATTGATCATTCCATTTAGGAGCATGAAGTTCGGGTAGGATGGTCACCGGCTTCATGAGAAGATTTAAGATTTCTATAGTAGGTTTGAATTTAGTTTGAGACGGGAAGGGGTATGAGTTGTTAATAGCAATTATAAGGGGGACAGTTTTATTCATATCTACGTCTTAAATTATACGGAGCTGTTGGTGGTCGTGTGGATGTTTGTGTTTGTGTACGGAGTGGTCGGCCTCGCTTAGGTGATAGTGGGGTTTGAACGTTAAGCTAGGATTCTGAATGTGTTCGTTTTTTACGGGAAGGTTCTAATTCACGTGGTTGATGCATTTGTGGCCGGTATGTAGGTATGTAGGGTCCGTGCGTCGATCATCAATCGGCGAAGGTGGTGACGGAGAGATGGTGGAGATGGAGGAGATGGTGGAGATGGACCACTACCCGTGGCGAAGATTGGTACTTCGTAATACCACCAGTACTCGAACCAATCTCTGAACAAGAAGAGGTCCGAGGACCAAGAGTCCCATCGGAACCAGACCCTGGAGAAACCCCTTCCACTGAGTGATCCTCCAGAAGGGGTTTCTCCAGGGTCTGGTCCCAATGGGACTCTTGGTCCTGGGACCTCTTCTTGTTCAGATATTGGTTCGAGTACTGGTCAGGGGCGTACCTAAAGTATTTGGCACCCGGGGCGGATCCTTCCTTTGGCACCCCCCATAAATAATTTTAAAAACACAGAAAAATATATTATGTTTGCAAGTAGATTTTTAAACAGTACAGTACTGTCATAAGCAAATTGGAAATAAGAAAAATGCAGGACATTAAAAATTCAGTGAACAGGTAATACTGCATTTTATTTTATACAAAAAACACAGGAAATCCAGTCTCAACGCTCAGCGGCTGAGCATGAATCCTCTCTATTTACCTTTGAAGAATAGGCTGAGCCTCAGCCTATTCTTCAAAGGTAAAATAGGGAGGATTCACAGTCTCTGCTTTCGAGCCTTAATTTCTGAAAATTGATCAATGACCTCATCAAAATTCACCTTCTTTGCTTATTCATGTTCAATTGAAAGTAAAGCCAGATTTGTCAATCTTGTCTGACTCATGGTCGAGCGAAAGAAATTTTTTATCAATTTCAATTTGGAAAAACTTCTTTCACATGAAGCAATAGACACACACACAGTCAAATAGAATCTCAAACACAGTGACAAGCTTGGCAAAGATTCACAAAAATCCCATTTCACAATAAACTCCAGAAACTGCAATGCTGTCCATTTCTTTGCCTCTTCAACGCTGATTTTGGCAGCTTCCAAATGCCTCCGAAGTCGTCCAATTTCTACACTGATAGCTTCATCAGAGAATTCATCGAAAATCTGAGTCAAATTTGGAATATACTTCCGAAGTTCTTCTGTTGCAACAACCAAAGTGTTTGGCTGAATAACAGCGAAGATTGACAGAATTTGATCCATTGCTTTAAAACGAATCTCCAATTCTTGATGAAAGCGATCAAGACATTCAAACATAGCCCTTTTTACTTCCTCTGGCAATGTGAGATTAGCATCCTTTGCCATCTCTCCTGGCATCCTTTACCGGAGCTTTACTCTCCCTCTTCTCTCCATAAAAATGTCCATTTCCTCACACTTTGTAGTTGCATAATGAATGACCCTCTCCACAATTTCATTGCGCTGATCTTCACGAAACAGTTTTAGAGCTTGGAACTTCACAATGCACTTTTCAAGGCTGATTCCAACTGTTCGCAAATACTTTTGTGTGAGATTAATTTCTTCCAGGACTTCACACCAGAAAGAAAGGTAACTCAAAAAAGAGAAATCACATACAGCAGACAGCAAAATCTGAGCTGATCCTCTTGTGTCCACATTTTCTTTGGGATCGCACAGTACTTCAAGGGTTGAGGTCAGCTTTTCAAAATTTGCCTTCACTGCTTTCACAGCGTCATAATGAGCACTCCATCTTGTCTGGGAAAGTCTTTTGACTGTCATGCCTACATTCTCCATCAGCACTTCCCATCGATGAGTTGAGACTGAAAAGAAGGAATAGACTCTCTCCAAGATTCCAAAAAAAGTCACACATAAAGAAACGCTTCCAAATGAGTGCACTCCGCAAAGGTTCAGAGGATGATTTGCACAAGGCACAAACAAAGCCTTGGGATTAATCTCTCTGCTACTCAGCCATAGTTGCGGCGTTGTCATATCCTTGACCACGGCACAGGTTTATGTCCAGTCCATCTCTCTCCAGATGTCTCAAGATATCCCCTGTGAGCTCAGCAGCAGTCTTTCCGGCAATAGGGAAGAAGCCCAAGAATGATTCCTTTACTTCAACTTTGTCACATTCAATATGGACGTATCTGGTCACTTCACACATCTGATCAGTGTGGGATACATCAGGAGTGCTGTTAAAAAGAATTCCAAAATACTTTGCTTTCTTGATATCAGCCACTATTTTCTCTTTGACGTAATTCTCCTAAAGGCAAATGAACTCATTCTGAATCTTTGGAGATAAATACGAAGCCACTCTCCTCCCAGATGGAATAGAATGCTTAATCCTTACAAAATGTTCTTTCAAAACTGGATCATAATTTGACAGCAACTCTACCAATTCCATGGAGTTTCCTTTGTTTGCTGATGACATGTCCTCTTTGTGACCACGAAAAGGAAGATTCTGGTGAGCCAGAAATAGGGTTACGTCCAAGAGGCGATGTAAAATATCCCTCCATTTCTTTCTCTCCTTGTCCATTGTTGCTTGATGTACTTGATCAATGGTTTTTTGAAGCTTCAACCCTGCTCCCAAGGTTTTCCATTTCTCCAGGTATGAGAGATTCTGCTCAGAAGCCTCATGGTCAGACACCTTTGGGTTTAGCTTCCACCATGCTTGAAACCCAGTGACAAAGCTGGATGTTCCAATTCCTTTGTCATCAAGAGCAAACAGTCTGCAGCAAAAACAAAACAAGCTTTCTTTTGATGGAGAGTAAACCATCCATGTTCTCAAACCTTTCTCGCCATTTGACAGAGCCTTATAGAACCATGCACTGGTCAGCTGTCGACTCTTCCCTTTGGATTTCTCTCCTTGTCTTTGAACTGCACTGAAAGGTCCATCCCTATTTTTGAAGGGTTCACTTCCCCTCTTAACAAGATCAACTCTCGAGTCATTTGGAACCGGGATTGGCCAAGCAGCGACATCAGAATGAATTGAAAATCTATCCGTCTCCTCTTCTTCATCAGAGTCTTCCTCCTGTTGGTGTGGACTTCTGCTGGCGTCTCCCTCCTCTTCATCAGTTTCACTGCTTTCAGAAGATGAATTGCCATCCTCCAATCCTTGCTCTCTCTCATTTGAATCCTCTTGTGAAGATGCTTCTTGTATTTGCCCTTCAGATTCACCAGGCTGAATCTCTTCAGGACTTTCTCCTATTGCACTTGATGTTGAAGGCGTCACATACTTCAAAATTGATCCGGACATTGCCTGAGCCCAGTGGCGTACTAAGTGGGGTGCGATGGGGGCGGTCCGCCCCGGGTGACAGCCAGGAGGGGGGTGCCATCGGGAGAGTTGAAATACCAGTACAAGTTTTCAAACCAAATGAAAAATTCGCCAAAGTAAGAAAAAAAATTAAAAATGTTCAAACTATTACAACAGCTTAATGTTAATTTCCACTATAAAATAAATTTTTATTTTTATTGGTAATACAAAATTTACAAACGAAAAATTAAATATGTTATAAAAATTACATTGAAAGGCGAACGTTTGTTGACGTTTTAATCATCAGTTTGTTGAGCATAGCCAGCTGACTGCAACTGACATTCCAAGTCTTGTTCACTTGACACTGTGACTCCACATACATGAGGTATGTTTCGTTAAATAATTATGACAAAGGATAAAGTGCTGGTGTTTATAACAATATCATGGTACTTATACCAGTGTCCAGTAATTTTTGACAATGTGGAGAGGGCCATTCATAATGCAACTACAGAGTGTGAGGAAATGGACATTTCTATGGAGAGAAGAGGGAGAGTAAAGCCCCGAAAAAGGATGCCAGGAGAGATGGCAAAGGATGCTGGTCTCACATTGCCAGAGGAAGAAAAAAGGGCTATGTTTGGATGTCTTGATCGCTTTCATCAAGAATTGGAGATTCGTTCTAAGGTAATGGATCAAATTCTGTCAATCTTCGCTGTTATTCAGCCAAACACTTTGGTTGTTGCAACAGAAGAAGAACTTCGGAAGTATATTCCAAATTTGACTCAGATTTTCGATGAATTCTCTGATGAAGCTATCAGTGTAGAAATTGGACGACTTCGGAGGCATTTGGAAGCTGCCAAAATCAGCGTTGAAGAGGCAAAGAAATTGGATTTTTGTGAATCTTTGCCAAGCTTGTCACTGTGTTTGAGATTCTTTTTGAATGTGTGTGTGTCCATTGCTTCATGTGAAAGAAGTTTTTCCAAATTGAAATTGATAAAAAATTTCTTTCGCTCGACCTGAGTCAGACAAGATTGACAAATCTGGCTTTACTTTCAGTTGAACATGAATAAGCAAAGAAGGTGAATTTTGATGAGGTCATTGATCAATTTGTAGAAATTAAGGCTCGAAAGCAGAGACTGTGAATCCTCTCTAGTTACCTTTGAAGAATAGGCTGAGCGTTGAGACTGAATTTCCTGTGTTTTTTGTATAAAATAAAATGCCGTATTACCCGTTCGCTGAATTTTTAATGTCCTACATTTTTCTTATTTCCAATTTGCTTATGACAATACTGTACTGTTTAAAAATCTACTTGCAAACATAATATATTTTTCTGTGTGTTTAAATTTTAAAATTATTTATGGGGGGTGCCAAAGGAAGGATCCGCCCCGGGTGCCAAATACTTTAGGTTCGCCCCTGCCTGAGCCACCTCTTCTCTTGCCTTCTTCATTTTTCTTTGTTGGAATCCACTGGGTCGATTTCGCTTCATTGTGGATGTTTTCTGCAAAATTTTAAAATCAAAAGGTATAAATAAAGCATGAAATTAGGGTGGCCCACTTTTCAATTTTTTTTTTAAAATATAGGTGATCGTGGTTTTTCCCATTATTTGGCACTATACTAGCACATTGGTACCATTTTTACAAAAATTGATCAATATTTAGGGGTCTCGCATCGACCTTGAAATTACTAGTTTTTTTAAAAAAATGCGTACTTTTTAACTTTTTACTGAATCAAGATAAATCATTAAGTCGGGATGTTTTCTGAATCCTCTTAATGAGAGAAGTCGTTTGGTGTGCATGCCAATGTCATACGACTAACGGTTTAAAGGTTGTACCTGTATACAGGTAATACCAATGTGCTAGTATAGTGCCAAATAATGGGAAAAACCACGATCACCTATACTTTTCAAAAAAATGAGTCACCATACCCGGGCGGAATGTATAATGTATATAGGTAATTAGAAAATGCACTATGCCTGTGCCAGGTACCTAACCTATTTCTTTTTTTGCAGATCATAACATTTTGAAATTCTGTCTGAGTTCCTCATCCTTTGTCATGGACAAATCGATGGCAACCATAACTGGAAGAACTCTTGAAGCTACAAGTAGAGAGTCATCAAAAGGAAAGGCGAAAATAACATCGCTACCTTCTCTAAGATCGGCCTCGGAAATTTTTTTAGTTGGCCAACCGTCGTCCTCCATCAGTGGTAGCAAATTGCCAACAACACGGCAGGTGTTGTTGGCAATTCTTGGCAATTCTTGGCAATTCTTGACAGTTTCCTTTCCACTTTCCATTCTCTACATAGGTAGTAAGCATTGTGGCTGCTATCACACGTTCGGCGGATCCACCAGCAGACCTCAATCAGTTCAGCATCTCGAAAGAAACGGCTCACCGGGGAAGAGTGTCACATCGCCGTGAAGTGGCGACGGCTGTGAAGGACTCCTTCACGCCACCGAGGCACACTGTTGTCCACTGGGATGGCAAAATGGTCAAGGTCAGTTGTTTAAGTTTTCATAGCTATCAATTTAGTAATGAGATTCATGAAGCATAATGTCAATTAAAAAGAGAACTGAATGTGAACAAAAATAGGTTACTTTACAACTATGAAATTTAAATATATGGCATGTGTTTCAGAACTTCCTTGGAACGGCGGAGCACCGCCAAGCAATTCTCATCTCCGGGGCTCCTCATTGCACAGAAGGAAAGTTGCTTTAATGTACATGTACATGTTTAAGACGTTGTTTACGGTTTCCTTGAATGCGTCTTTCCTGTTAGCAGTGTACTGGATAACACTGAAGAAGTATTGCAAAACCTGCCGTGTTGTTAGCAATTTGCTACCACTGATGGAGGACGACGGTTGGCCAACTAAAAAAATTTCCGAGGCCGATCTTAGAGAAGGTAGCGATGTTATTTTCGCCTTTCCTTTTGATGACTCTCTATTTGTAGCTTCAAGAGTTCTTCCAGTTATGGTTGCCATCGATTTGTCCATGACAAAGGATGAGGAATTCAGACAGAATTTCAAAATGTTATGATCTGCAAAAAAAGAAATAGGTTAGGTACCTGGCACAGGCATAGTGCATTTTCTAATTACCTATATACATTATACATTCCGCCCGGGTATGGTGACTCATTTTTTTGAAAAGTATAGGTGATCGTGGTTTTTCCCATTATTTGGCACTATACTAGCACATTGGTATTACCTGTATACAGGCACAACCTTTAAACCGTTAGTCGTATGACATTGGCAGGCACACCAAACGACTTCTCTCATTAAGAGGATTCAGAAAACATCCCTACTTAATGATTTATCTTGATTCAGTAAAAGTTAAAAAGTACGCAAAAAAAAAAAACTAGTAATTTCAAGGTCGATGCGAGACCCCTAAATATTTATCAATTTTTGTAAAAATGGTACCAATGTGCTAGTATAGTACCAAATAATGGGAAAAACCACGATCACCTATACTTTTAAAAAAAATTGAAGTGCAAACACGACTCCTTAAAAAGCAGAAAACTATGAGCATTACTCACAAATAACTAGACCACTGACAAAATGAAAATTAACAGTATATCCAGTAAATAAAGAAGTAAAAAAAATTTATTACAACAGAAAAGCTTCAAACAAGTGGTTCTCAAACTTTTTCCAACCAGATACCCATTGAGTTATCAGATTAATTATCAACCCAGACAAGCAGAGACAATTAATTATCGTTATTATTATCATTATTAATTAATTATCATTAATTATCATTTATAAACACTTAAACATCATTATGATACCACATTGTCAAAAATGATATTGTTATAAACACCAGCGCTTTATGCTTTATCATAATTACTTAATGAAACACACCTCATGTATGTGGAGTCACAGTGTCAAGTGAACAAGACTTAGAATGTCAGTTGCAGCCAGTTGGCTATGCTCAACAAACTGATGACTAAAACGTCAACAAACGTTCGCCTTTCGATGTAATTTTTTTCAAATACTTAATTTTTCATTTGTAAATTTTGTATTGCCAATAAAAATAAGAATTTATTTATAGTGGAAATTAATATTAAGCTGTTGTAATAGTTTGAACATTTTTTTATTTTTTTTCTTACTCTGGCGAATTTTTCATTTGGTTTGAAAACTTGTTCTGGTATTTCAACTCTCCCGATAGCACCCCCCTCCTGATTGTCACCCGGGGCGGACCGCCTCCCTCGCACCCCCTTTAGTACGCCACTGTTATGTGTACTCTTAATGTCAAATAGACACCTGATTTTTCATTTTGCGTAAGTTGGATGTCCTCTTAATGTTAAGAGTACCACCCGTAAACCTTGAGATTTTTCTTGGCACCTATCCATATATGAAAAAGTATATCTGCGCCAAATTTGGTGCTTTTATCAAAAAGTGGACGATTTCACCAAAATTTGTTGCTTACGCGTTAGACTATAAATCTCGCCTAATAAAGAATAGCCCAGATAATGCTGTTGGTTGTGTGTATTCGATCGGATGTACACAATGTAACAGTTTATATAGGTGAAACGGGAAAAACTTTAGATGTTAAAGTAAAACAGCATAAATATGCGTGTAGAACAGCGCATAATTCTAATGCATTGTTTAACCATATGTATAGCAGGCGCGAGTCCAGGTGGGGGGCAGAGGAGGCCATGGTCCCCACTGAACCCACTAAGTGTGCATGAGCTCAAGAGTAAAGAAAAAAACGCCAACACGTTATCGTGCGTTGGTGACAAAAATAAATTTATGACCAAAATCATAAATGAGACAGTGATCTCGTCTGAGCTAAATATTTAAATTTTACTACCCTATTTACGAAAATAAAATCTAATTTTTTTAAAAATTTAACTGTTAAAAACTCACGAAATTATTTAAAATCAATTATTTAATAATGGTAAATTTGAATGATTAAATTATTTTGACAATATAATATATTGTTAATTGAACCTATATATATACACACAGTAATAACAGTATATATATATATATATCTATACACAAATTATTTCACGAAAGTAACATGTGAATAATATTTATGATGAAAATAACCACGAAGAAAAAGAAAACACGAAATGGTGCTCAAGGGCTTTCGTCTAATAACATCCTCAGGGACACAGTATATATATATATATATATATATATATATATAATATATATATATACACTGTATATAGATTGCGAATCATGTTTGCCCCCACTCTAAGAAATTTCTGCCCACACCCCTGTATACTGTAGATGTAATCATAGTATTAAGTGGGAGAGTTCTGAAGTTCTCGTTAAAAACAAAGCTATAATTGAAAGGAATATTCTAGAATGTGCTTTCATCCATTTTAAAAATAATTTCAATAACAGTTCGGGAAAGTATAAAATTGACAATATCTTGTTAAAATGTCTTTTGTTTTTTATTATTACTTGTTAATTTTATGTTAATCTCTTTTCACTTTTTTGTTTTAATGTACATAGGCATATATTTTGGTCATCTTGCATTTTCCCTTCATTTCCTGACGAAGTGTATTGTTGAATAAACGAAAGGACTTGGAATAATTTTTTATTTTCCCTTGTGCAGAAACCAATGCATTGGTTTCTGCCCTATGTAGGAGAATTACGACTTCTGACTGGTCGAGGCCCGTGGTGTAGTGGATAGCATATCTGACCGGCAATCGGAAGATCCTGGGTTCGATTCCCGGGCGGTTACCTCATTTTTCATTTGTTCGTTATTTCTCTTCCTCGTGTGCAGAACACTCCTCTATACTTACGTCGTTTCTATACATTAATATACTGTGTGGTCATTGCAGTTAAATGTACATATTCACGATTTGCGAGGGTGCCCTCTCAAGGCATTGGTTTCTGCCCTATGTGGGAGAATTACGACTTCTGACTGGTCGAGGCCCGTGGTGTAGTGGATAGCATATCTGACTGGCAATTGGAAGATCCTGGGTTCGATTCCCGGGCGGTTACCTCATTTTTCATTTGTTCGTTATTTCTCTTCCTCGTGTGCAGAACACTCCTCTATACTTACGTCGTTTCTATACATTAATATACTGTGTGGTCATTGCAGTTATATATATATATACACATATACACACACATATATACAGGGCGGCGTAAAAGTCGCGTACCATAGAACAAATTACCATGAAAGAAGTACGGACTGATAAACCGAACGCTCCATATCGCTCCATATCGCCGCTCACACCATAACCCCCAAAACTTGTGAATCATGTTGCACAAGAGTCGCTTCCATCCAATGTGGGTTGTCGTTGGCGCAATAACATGCACAGTGGCGTAGCGATGGAGAGGGGAGTATGTCGCCATGGCCACCCCCTCTTTGCTTTGTACTGCAAAAAATCTAAATCTACGGATACAGTCATACAAACTGACTAACCAGTCATCAGCCAGTGTTGCTGTGTATTCGTGAATTGTCGGGAAAAGACGCTTCTGTTGAAGTTTTGAATCTGAACCAGTTAAAACTCTGCAAAAGTCATTTTAACGAGAATAATTACGAGATGAAAATTTTGAATGTGACTTAGTCACTTGATACTGTATGTGCTTGGTAACGATGCGATGTGTTGAACACGTTTAAAAACCCGCTTTAGTCTCGTTGTACTGCTCAGGCGTCGCCGTCGCATCACAACACCTCTCGGCGCATGTCCAGAGGTGGAGAAAAGCATCTACCTGTCGCCTACCGTAACAACTCCCCTAACTATGTCATCAGAAACACACACACACACACACACACACACACACACACACACATATATATATATATATATATATATATATATATATATATATATATATATATATATATATATATATATATACAGTATATCGAGTTGCGACGAAGAAATAGTCAAACGTTTGAAATTGGCATAAAATCACAAAGAATGGTCACTCCAAGACTGGCAAAAGCGGCTTTCTCGTAGCAACCCACCCAACCCATTAAACCAACCTCCTTTGACGTCTATTCACTGTTGAAGTAGAAGTGCTGCCGTTGTGTGACGCATTCACTTCAGCAGCTATTCGAACGCTAGTATGCTTTCTGTTGAGTTCGCTCAATAAAATCCTATATTTGTCATCTTTTTCCGAGGTCTTCCTTTTTTTGCCGTCGGTCTATTTTGTTCATTACAGTCCCAGTTTGAAAATGACGAGAGAGGGTTTTGCTCACCGTGGACAATGAAACTCCCACTTTATTGGCTACTTGTCTCTGTAGTTCTTCACCAAGACGGTATTAACCAATCTTGAGTCTACTTTTGCAAGCTATTTCCTTTGTTGGAGTCATTATACAGAGATACCCGTAAGAGAAAGGCACAATGTCACCAAACAATGTTCAGATGCAGGAAGCCCCGCACACTGCAGCGACCCAGGGCCGTGCCGATTGGTGAGGCGGCGAGGCGGCCGCCTCAGGCGCCTTTGGGAAGGGGCGCCAAATGATGAAGTAGTTGTTGATCCCAAAGAAAAATTCAAAATAGATTTCTTACATTTTTTACTGGGTGTCACAATTAATTCTTTAGAAGAAAGATTTTCAAGCATAAATAAACAGAGTGAAATATTTCAAATATTTTACGATGTTTATAACATCAGAAATATGGATTCAGATACTCTTAAAAAAAATTGTAGAGACATCCACATTGCTCTAATGGATGGAGATGACATGAATGTAGATGGAATGGAGCTTACAGTAAATTTGAATTGGAGAATCTTTCGCCGTTTTTATCTCCACGAATGACTCCATTAGAAGTATTAAATTATATCTATTCTCATGATTTCGTCACTATTTTTTCGACTACATTGGTTTGTCTCCGTATCCTCTTAACTCTGCCTGTAACCATTGCCAGTGGAGAAGAGTTTTTCTAAACTCAAGATAATAAAAAATTACCTAAGAACAACTATGGGCCAAGAAAGGTTAGCAGGTTTGGCCATATTGTCCATTGAAAGTGAGATGGCAAATTCTTTGGATTATTTGGATACAATGATACGTTTCCCAAATTGAAAGCTCGCAGAGTACGTTTTTGAATTTCTATCTTTTTCCCTTCTTTGATTTTCATAGGTAAATTAATATTTAATTATATACCGTTCTTAAATTTAATAATTTTGTAACAATATTTATCACGTCTTAATTTTTTCTCTTAATGGAGCAGATTAAGCACTTGTTCCTTTTAGTTGTAAGCTTCCTAAATAAATATATATAAATATGAAAAAGAAAAAATGTACATGATTTTTTGATTTTGTTTTTGATAAATGCAAGTAATTATATTATATGAATAAATACATTTTTTATTATTTCCTACTTTTTTAACACAGAACTAAATGACTTAGTTTAGTAAAATAAATAAAGGGGCGCCATATTATATCTCGCCTCAGCGGGCCCGTAGTCACGGGAAGGCAATGAGGGGCACTGCCTCCCCAAATTTTTTCTGTGCCTCCCCAAGCACTGTTGTCCAGTGAATCAGTCGTATTTCTTCTAGTTACCTAGATATTTACTTCAACTGTAATTATTTGCATATTGTATATTATGTTCCCTATTTCAGCTGTGATGGATGCTTTCAGTAGAGAATATCTTGTCAGAGTTTAAAAAATAAACCCGGAAACTAATGGTCTGATGTATTACATTGTTTCTTACTTAACTTTGTATTATTGTATAGTGTTTTCGCGTTGTGATTTTTTGTGAGGTATTTTTAATACATGAGTATTTTCTGATAATATGCATAGGGAAAAATGATAAGTGTTAGTTTCCTTTAATTTCTTAATATCAACCACATAATTATGGTACTTAAGTCTCAATTAAATTAGTACCCAAATGTGTCCAAGATTTATTATCACTACATTTCTATGGCAAGACAAGGTATAGGGAAGGTTTATTCGCCACTTAAAAGGATGACAATTTTTGTGCCCCATCAAATGTTTTGGATGCCTCCCTAAAGGTACAAGCTAGGGATTGTTTCCCGGGATCCCGGTTGATTTTATGTGCGGGATATATCCCGGGATTTTTTCGTTCATCCCGGGATATCCCGGTGCTAATTACTTACATAATAATTAGTATATATACTTTAGTATAAATACCCTGTTTACACGATCATACATGTTGTATCATGATCATACAGTAATCGCAAGTGTCGTCACACACCCTTAGTGTGCGGCCACACTGTTTATAACTAAACTTAGAACTTGGCTGAGTGATAAGAGTGTGAATTGTCTATGTTTTCTACGTTCGTATTATAAGTCAAATTAGTTCTTTTCAATGCACTAAGTTTTGCATTTTCATATGTTTAGTTGTTTTTGTGTTTTTACGAGCATGCTTATTCTTTACAAGGATATTATTCTTTACAAGTGTTGATTTTCTTACAAATAGCTGTCTTGTTGCACTCAACTGTCTTTTAAGCTAGTTATTTCACACTCATAGTTACCTAATGGAATATGTTTAAATAAATAAATGATGAAATCTTTATAACTTTTATATTAATTCCTTTTTAAAAGTATAAAAAATTTAAATACATATAAAATAAAAATTTAGGGAAATCCCGGGATCCCGGGACGAAGACAGATTTTATCCCGCAATTCCGGGATAAACAAAATGACTCAAAACGACAATCCCTAGTACAAGCCTGGCTACGGGCCCGCGCCTCAGGCGGTAAAATGTTTGGGCACGGCCCTGCAGTGACCATTCTGTCAATTTAAAATCAATGTAATGTAAAATCACGCGCGACTCGAGTCGTCACGACCAGAGTCGTCAGTCGTGAGTCGCAAGACGATCCTGCGTGCGGCCGGCCTGAGAAATGTAAATTAAGATCAGCGCGTCTACGATTGTACAATTTGTGATCAACCAAAAAAATTAGTTTAGTTGCTCTGGCTTAAACATTTTCAAGCCTTTGTATGTCTTTTCTCAAAAATGGGAACCGGAACTGGACAGTATATTCGACGTGAGGCCTAGCCAGTACATTATTAAGGGGGAATAATTTTTTTGGTATGAGAACTTACCTTTAATATAGCCCAATATTTTATTACACTTGAACCTCAACGCAGCGTTTGGTAAACTTCAGCTCACTGGTTATAAATACTCCCCCTCTGCCCCAAGTTCTTCAAGTTGGTCATTAGAAGTTCTTTCCCATGCAGTGAATACTTAGCACATCGGTTCCGGAATCCTGTGTGCATTTGTTTACGTCAAAAGGCATTTGCCAAGTGGTCAACCACTCAGCGAGCCGATGAAAGTAGTCTTGAATTTTTAGGAGAACTTACTGTTTACACAGTGAGGAAGTAGTACTTAAAAAGTCAGTTTCTATATCGCTTATGTAAATAATGAATAAAAACAGTGTTGACCCCTGTGGGATGCCACTTGTTACTGGTACCCACCTTGACGATTTACAGTTCATTACCCAGCCCCCCGTTTTCTATTATTTCCCGTTTTCCGTTTGCCTGCTCAGTAGTACCTGGCTTTTTCTTAACCATTTACCATTTAATTTAACCGAAGTGGAGATTTGATGTTTAAGATATTAAAAAGGGAATTTACATCGTAAAAAGTGACGCCACGAAATTTGAACTGGTTTAAGAAAACTTAATATTGTGAAAACGGAAAATTACATCTTTTCTTCAGTTGTTGAACATTTAAAAAAATAAATTAATTATGAATTTTTCTTCTCCACTCCATTATTTATTCGTTCTTTTTCTAATTCTTAGAATATCACGAGTTTAGTATTTTAAAACTTTATGGATGAATCATTTTTTTTTTACCACCGCGTTTGTCTCCCGCCTGCCAATTTTCCATCTTTGACGTAATGAGCTTTATTGATTCGTTTAGTATTATCGAATTACTTTTTGTAATTATAGACCTGTTAAAGAGTTGTTCGCTGCCTCCAGTGATTCAGGCTCCAGAAGTCGTAAAACGACAACTAACACCCCATAGTGGGTATTGCTTGCCGTGATTTTAGTCAGGCCCGGTAGCAATATACATATATATATACTTTTTGGTATCGATAAGAAAACAATCTCTTTCATAATTTATATTTAATTAATATCAAATAATAATTAACATAATAAACACTTATTTAACCTTAACTTTATTGTTAAAATATGAATAATAACAAATTGAAAAAAAAAATTTTAATATAAATATTAATTTTAGTAAATATAACATTAAAAATAATTACAAATTTTCATAAATCATATGGATGGATATACATTCAACTGTAATAATGTACTCCCTTATTTACAAGGAAGTGTACACAACTGTACGATACGCAATGTCAAATAAACATACGCTAATTGTACAGTTTTTTCTGTTATTTATTACAAACATGTACTTTTGCTCTACAAATTATAAACAAATTTCGGATCATGTCAAGAATAGCGAACCCAATTTTACCATGTCAAGAATAGCGAACCCAAAAATTCCCTTGTCAAGAATAGCGAACCCAAAAGTTCCCATGTCAAGAATAGCAAACCCAATATAAATATCATGTAAAGGAAAAAGTTTGGGTTCTTCCACATAAGCTAACGTAGTCTCTATTGAGATTGGTAGTCCTATTATTGTAAAAATACTTATTTTATTTATTTGCATTTATAAATTTGTTTATATAATAAATATTAAAATATTACAATTTCTCTTATGTTACAACTAGCCTAAGACCCGCCCTTCGTGCGGGTCGCGGGTAGCAAAAATTAACCAAACTATCACGACTTAACCTAACCAATCGTCAAGGGCGTACAATTAACCTAAAAAAATAAATAAAAAACAATAAATTTTTTTTTATTTATTTATTTTTATATATTAAGAGAAGAGGATTCTTTATACTGTACGGCATTAACGATTGGTTAGGTTAAGTCGTGCTAGTTTGGTTAAATAAAAAAAGACTAATATAAAAGCATTAAATACGTCCTTAACTAATTACTTAAAATTGGGAAACATAAACCTACCGTCTGAAGTTATGAAAACGTCCTTGAGAACTTCCCATGTCAAGAATAGCGAACCCAAAAATTCCCATGTCAAGAATAGCGAACCCAAAAATTCCCTTGTCAAGAATAGCGAACCCTGCAGGTGTTGGGTTCGCTATTCTTGACATGATCCCAAATTTCATACAGTCTTCTGTATACATGCATATGCTACGCCCGTATACAGGGAGTCCCAAAAGTTCTAACCCATAATGTATGCAACTATGCATGATATTATTTTTGGGGGCATGACTACTGAAACACTGTGTATATATACAATTTGTACATTACCTTACAAGTTACATATATGTACAATTGTAGTTAAAAAAAAAGGGGTTTGTCAAAGAAAAATATATGGAAAATATATTAAATATTTCAAAAACTCAAAAATAATATGCATTTGGTTGGGAATAAGTTATCTTCTGGATTTTTTTAATAAACTCGAAAAAAGTTGTACAGAGTGGCCACAAAGTCCCTTTGCAGTGAACGCATAACATATCTGTATGTTGCCCTTTGTTTTTTTCATGCAGAGGGACTTTGTGGCCACAGCATTTTTTTTTTTTCACTTTGTAAATGCAGTCATTAAGTAATATTTGCTAAAGAGTTACAAATATAGATATTATATTTAAAATGTCGTTTGAAAATAAAACACACAACCACCAATAACACACCAAACTAAAGCCAATATTCATTTCGACTCCGTAAAAATTTGCCTGATGACCTTCAGCGCAGAATCTGGTTGTGACGTCATCAAAGAGGACGGCGTTATCGTGAATTAAAAGCGGTCTTAGGTTAATGCTCTCTCTTATTTCAATGTCTGAAATAAAATAGAAAGACGGTAGTGAAATTTTAGGAGGCCTGAAATATCTCCATTGCGTCTCTCCTCCTCTATCAGACCGTCTGTAAAAATTCCAAAGGTGATTTAATTACGTCATCCTTTACCGTTATCCATAAATGGTATTAAAAAAAATAATCTTTTCTTTTAATACAGGGTGTTCTAAAATGCATTTACCAAAAAAAAAAAAATTATGTCCTGCTTCATTTTAACATGTATTGAAAAAATAAAAACGTGATGCGCCTCGGTGGTGTTGTGGTTAGCGTCGCTGACTACGAATCCATCGGCCCCGGGTTCGAGGCCCGCTGAAGGCAGCCGGCGCGCAGAAAAACTCGGGTGTTCATCCTTCCATACAAAGAAATTGGTTGGTAGATAAATGGGTACCCTGGGTGGCATAGTGGTTAAGACGCTGGGCTGCTGGTGAGGCGTGGTTCGGATTCCACGTTAAACTGAGGTCTAAGGTGGAGTGAAAAAGCTTGACCTTCGTCAGAATGAACAATTCGGGTGGAAGCTAACCAAAGGTAACCCTTAATTCCTACCCGTTATAAAAGTTACGCTAGCAATATCCTGGGTATTGGGGTACACCAGTACCACAAAGTTTATTACATTTAAAAGGAGATAAAAACTGAATAATTGGTGCTATTTTGGGATTTTTAGTTTATCTAACGTCGCAAAACCTTGTTTCCAGCCCACGTTTTGTTTTCAAAAAATTAAAATCTTTGAAATATAAGTTGTAGAAGCGTGTTTCCTAAAACAGTTTAGCAAGAAAGGGCTCTTACAAAATTAAAAATTTCTAATTATTTATCAAATAATATTTCCTTAAACAATAAGTGTATCACAAAGTTGTTAGAAGGAAAAATTAATAGAATTCAGTTGCCTCTCAGATCTTAAAAGAACTCGCTGAAGAACTCACTCCACAAGAAAAAATTAAGATGTAACGTAATGTAAGAAATCTCATTTCACGTCTTGCCATCACACAAAGTGAGCGATCGGAGATTAATTAAGAAACATAACCTGAATATGGGATTGGCCAATCCTCTTCTCGTTCTTAATAGTTTTCCTCGATGTCTCCTGAAACTCGAAAGACAAACGCATTTCGACAAACCAAAATATGTAACAGCGATAATAAACTTCATAAAGGATTGAAACATGGTGCCTAGTAGTATGACCGCAAAATGGGAGAGTGTAGGAATATTGCAATGCAATGTTGATCAATGTTGCAAAGGTGTGTGCAACAAAGGGGGAGGGGATGTTGCAAGGGGTTATGCAATGGAGGGGAGGGGGTTATGCAATGAAGGGGTTATGCAACAAGTTAATGCTACAAAGGGAGAGGGAAGATGACCTCCTCCAAAGGGGTAACCTTAACCTAAGAGAGTTACAAGGAAAAGTAGTACCTCAGAAGGCCTTGCGGCCCATACGAAGGAGGTACCAATTGCAACGGGTGCCAGGGAAAAATTCTGTCACCCTCAAATAGTGTGCAAGATTCGGTCTAACCTTTTCTTGAACAGATCCACAGAAGAACTGTTCACAACTTCTGAAGGTAGCCTGTTCCACGTGTCACAGATCTTATACGTACTGTAAAGTAATTCCCATACACACTAGTCCTAAACCGTTTCAAATCCAACTTCCAACCATTGTTGCGAGTTGGGTTATCATTTAAACTAAACATGCTTCTAAAATCGACATTGTTGAACCCGCGTAAGAACTTGAAGACCTTGATGAGTTGACCGCGCAGCCTCCGAGTTTCCAGCGAAAACAAATTCAGGGTGCGTAAGCGTCGATTGTAGCCCATATGCCTAACGGAAGGGATTAACTTTGTGGTCTTCGCCTGCACTCGCTCCAGCCTCTCAATATCTTTCCTGAGGGTGGGCGACCAGAACTGCACAGTATACTCCAGGTGCGGCCGAACCAGGAATTGTACAGAGAGAACACAATCTCCTTGTTCCGAAATCGAAATTGCCTCTTGATATAACCCAACAACTTCTGGGCTTTCTTTTCCACCTCTACGCACTGTTTCGTAAACTTAAGGTCGCTGCTAATTAGCACACCCAAGTCCTTTTCCAAATCAGTCGCCTCGATATTACTCCCCAACATCGAGTAGTCCGACTTGGGATTGGCGTAGCCAATGTGCATCACCTTGCATTTACCCAAGTTAAACGGCATTTGCCATTTTTCGGACCACTCTCCTATCCTACCAAGGTCCGCACGTAGTTGCTCTATCACCTCGGGCGTCCCAACATTGGCCCAAGCTTCGTGAGAGGGAGAGAAAAGAGAAGGAGGAAGGGTGCTCGCCTGGTTCCAGTCAGTCGCATAATGAGAGTTCATCTGAGCGCCCGCTGTCCTTTAAGGTGTAAATCCGCCAGTTGGCTTAGAAGACGTAAATGGTTTGTTCAGGTGTACATTATTAGGGTTGAGTTGCCAGATTGCGCTATTTATTTAACTAAAGCATATATTATTGACAGTTGGCTTAGAAATTCGTCAGTCGGTTTAGAAGGCTTAATCTGGCGCAAATGGCTTGGTCAGGTGTACATTATTAGGGTTGAGTTGCCAGATAGCGCTATTTATTTAATTAATGCATATATTCTTGACAGTTGGCTTAGAAGTCAGTCAGTCGTTTAGAAGGTGTAACCAGCCATTTGGTATAATTAAATAATAATATCGTTTAAAACCAAAAGAATTAAATAAAACACCATTACATCATGTAGTGCCCAACCCGTTTATTTATTTATGGTACTGGACACCCTTTTAATTACGTTAATTCACTTCACGGACACCCTTTAAGTTGGGCGTACCCTGTGATTTTATTTCTAATTATTTCTTATTTTCGTCCGGGATGACTCGGCCTATCCAGACGGATGGCCCTTTAAATTGATAGGCTAGGTTCCTTCGGCTTTCCAGAAGCCTACTTTGAATGTTAATTCACCTCAGCTAACAAGAGAGGCCTATTGCAAGGTATCTAAAACAACACACGCCCTCTTATAAAGTTTATTAAATGTCACTCTAAACAGTACATGAATTTATAAATTTGTTCTGAAGTAAATTTATCAATTTCCGTACAATACAATCCAATTTTAAATTCCAAGACAAAGTTCACAGTTATCTGAATTTAAATCGTTTAAATTTACCAATTTTTCGTAAAATACAATCCAATTATAAATCCAAAGAAAAAGTTAACAGTTATCTGAATTTAAATCGTTTAAATTTACCAATTTTCCGTAAAATACAATTCAATCATAAATCCAAAGAAAAAGTTAACAGTTATCTGAATTTAAGTAATTTATATAGAGGGGCTTTATATTTTAGTGCAACAAAACAAATAACGAGAAATGAAGTGGTCGACATCGACCAGAATATTTGAAGAATTATTCTACTTACGACTGCAGATGACAAATGGCTCTCAATTGTGCTACGTACGGACCGCAGATTTACGGCCTGCCCAAAACTTTCAAAACGACAATCTACCAAATAACGGGACTTACTTCCGAACCCAAATTGACGGATTCAGGAACTAGGGCCCAGACGTACCCCGTTTAGCATTTAATTGGAGCCAAATTAAATTAATGGAAAGTTCACAAAACTCTTGGTCCGTTGGTTAACATTAATTAAGATACAATCAAGTTCTCGCTTAAGGTCGCTAACAATAAAATTCTTATGCACAAGTTTCCGCGTAAACGAATGACATGCAATACAAGTTCTTAATTTCAATTTAGTGACAATTTATACTTTCAGTTTTAAATTTTCTTACACCTCAAGTCTACATGGGGTTTGTTTAGCCACAGTTAACTTCAAGGAGGACGACTACCAACTGACTTAACAATTGTCGAATTTACTTTACAATTTTGAAGGACCCCGCCTTCCAATGTTCTGAAAGCCTATCAAACCATTTGTTTTTCCTAAGACCGTCCCCCCAGAAGGCTATTACCCATACAAGAGGGAAAGAAGGCGTCTTTACTACGTTTCCCAGGATCCTGGGCCCCCTGATTGGAGCTGGACCTGATTTCCGAGTATAGACCCCTCCTTCTTCCCAAAAATACATTTAAATATAGTCAACAGATTCGAAGTCCCAATTTTATGACCTCCTCGTGGTTCCAACTTTAGCAAGCGTCTTCGAATCTGCCTTACAAAAGTCGCACCATCCCGCGACATGAATCCAAAAATTTTCGACCCAGCGAAAGAGGAACCCAACCATTTGCATATACATCCAAATCCGTTGGATTACCCTTCCCGTTGGGGTCGGGTCTCGGTGATAAACCTCTGTCCCCACGTGGTTTGGCTTTATTACTTCTCGGAGAATCCGAATTAAGATAGAACAAACTTTAAACAATCTGAAACACTTCTGATTTATTCGTTCATGAATGTTTATAAGCCAAACCACACTGCGTTCAGAGACGTACACCACGAAATCTTAAAACTAAAATTCCTGCACTTATTTTATAAAAGATTTCTGCATGCAAACTTCATGGTTACGACAATCATTCTGTTTATTTAGACGAATTATTGGAATGAATTTCATGAAATATATATAAAATAAATATACAATCCTATACAAACGAGGAATACATGCAATAAAAAATAATAATAGTATAAATGCAAAAAACTTATTTTTTTCTACGTGAAGGTCAAAATATGATAATAAAAACGCACTTTAATAGACAGAGTTTATTTCCATAACAGTTTCGATGCCCACTGGCATCCTGTTCGGGTGAATACAGAAAAACGAATGAACCAAAAACAAGAGGGAAAACAGTCCAAGGACCATTAAGAAATTTGCACCTAGGTTAGATCCCGTTCTCCCGACACTGGAAGGGCATTTTTATTAAAGGGACCCGCTTATAAGTACATTCGCACAAATTTAAAACTATCTTCTTGTTCTATACATACAGATTCTATTATTTTTTATTACATAATTATTACATTTATTATTAAAATTATTACATTTAATATTGCATTATTATTTATTACAGAGACCATTAAGAAATTCGCAGCTAGGTTAGATCCCGTTCTCCCGACACCGGAGGGGCATTTTATTACAGGGTCCGCTTATCAGTACATTCGCACACATTAAAACTATCTTCTTGTTCTATACATACAGATTCTATTATTTTGACATAATTACTGCATTTATTATTGCATTTACAGTTTTTAACATTTATTATTATTGCCTTTACACTAATTATTACATTTATTTTATTACCTTTATTATTACATTTATTGCATTTATAGTTATTTCCACATTTATTACTTCCATTATTACATTTACATTTACGTTTATTATTCCATTTACATTTTACCGAAAAAAAACGAATGAACCAAAAGCGCGTAAGGAAACAATAATAAATGTTAAAAAATATAAATGCAATAATAAGTGCAGTAATTATGTCAAAATAATAGAATCTGTATGTATAGAACAAAAAGATAGTTTCAATTTGTGCAAATGTACTGATAAGCGGACCCTCTAATAAAATGCCCCTTCGGTGTCGGGAGAACGGGATCTAACCTAGGTGCGAATTTCTTTATGGTCTCTGGATTGTTTCCTTCTCGCCTTTTTCATTCGTTTTTCGGTTTATAATTTCTGTATGATAAACAACAATGTAATAATCAATGTAATGATAAATTTATAATTTCTGTAATAAATAATAATGCAATATTAAATGTAATAAATTTAATAATAAATGTAATAATTATGTAAAAAAAAAAAGAATCTGTATGTATAGAACAAGATAGTTTTAAATTTGTGCGAATGTACTTATAAGCGGGTCCCTTTAATAAAAATGCCCTTCCAGTGTCGGGAGAACGGGATCTAACCTAGGTGCGAATTTCTTAATGGTCCCTGGACTGTTTTCCCTCTTGTTTTTGGTTCATTCGTTTTTCTGTATCCACCCGAACAGGATGCCAGTGGGCATCGAAACTGTTGTGGAAATAAACTGTTTATTAGAGTGGGTTTTTATTATCAAATAATAGTATAAGAAAAATGAACGACGAATATATATATAATAAAAAAATATAAAAAAATAATATAATACAAAACGATGGAGTATAACCATCAATATAACAGTACAGGAGAAATATATATATATATATATATATATATATATATACACAATTATGTTAACTAATTAAATATATTGAAAATAAATATACATCAAAAATACATTCACTTTGTTCTACTACGCAAAACACTAAACTCACACGTAATCGAGTCTACAGTCACATCATTATTGCTTTGCACTACACAGTCAACACGGCTTAATATTATTTCACCGCTCAAGTTATAGGGATACGTATAATCTATGTAAATGGCTTTTATATCGTTCAATACTATTTTCGTGCCCACTTTGCATTCGGTTGGCAAGTTATCTTTAAATACGACTAGAATACAATCAAAAGCACGCACAAAGTGGTCATCGTTAGCCACAACATCATTATTAAATACAAGTTCATAAACACTCCTTTCCAATCGAGGGTTTATTCTTACGGACCCGAGCTTTTCAATCTTGAACTCTCCTTCACACTGCATAGCGGCAGTTGAAATAATTTTCTAAGTCGTTACGACAGTTGCTCATTATATAAAGAAATAGTTCTTCAGGGTGAACTGTGTAGGTGAGCTCAGCTCTGTACCGCCCAAGTGCTTTGTACCAAAGTTCATGATATTTCAAAGCGTCTAAACCTTTTAAATAAACATCCAGCTCTAGACCATTCTCGCCTTGTTCAGTCCTACACTCGGTAAACCCATCGAGCAGAGCGGTGTATGCGCATTCAAGAACCGTATCAAAATAAGGCATATCCGTAATACGCGCGTATAATATAGGCTTCAGCTTGCGGAATCCGACGATTTCAAACATTCTGTCGAGGATGAAACTTTCGCGTAGGGACAAGAACGTTATTATCAGATGCATTCTTTCACATCAGTCGTATATCAATGCATGGCTGATCATTATTTATACACAATGTACAAACAACGGCATATGAGGGAGTATCACTAATCTGCTCTCTTCTTGTACCTACACTTGCAGGAAATTTATAATGATCCTCACTCCACTTCTCAACTACCACGAAGATTCTATACATCTCAACACTTAAATAAACAACATTCCTGTTGTTTGTTTGTCTACAATTCGTTTCCAGTACATAGTTAATGGCACCGGTTTTACGCCTGAACACGCGCAACGACTTCGTCACGGACACATCATACACGGCATTGAGAATGATGCTCAAAGATCGTTCCAGCGTATTTGAGGCGTGCACGTACAGTCGGTTCAAGCTCTGAGATAACTATGAGCCACATGCAACGGATCGGCTCGACGGGAGGAGTGACTCCCACCAGAAGCTAATGGAACGTGTACGGCGCTGTTCCAACGTGATTTCTTGTATCCCATTATATTGGGTAGTGGGTAGGTATTTTGAGAAATTCTCCGATACATGAAGTAATACCGGTTTTAATGTTTTATCATTCTCACTCCCCAGAATACGCACCAGACATTTTTGCATAGGGGGATTTTCACGAACTAAACATTTTATTCACACTCCGGCGCACTATTTGAAAGAAACATATGACCATATTTTTCCTTCTTGCTTAGTATGCGATACTCATCCTAAATTCTGTTAAATACTCACGCAGACCTTTAGCCACAACCTCACTACAAACCTCGTCATGATATATATTAATGCAGTGGTAAAAATACTTAAGATTCTCCATGATGACAAGATTTACATTCTCAGACGCAGGGTACGAGTACTCGGTATGATGCAACATGACATAATATCGCTTGTCGCACCACTCATCAATAAGACTCACTACCCATATCCGTTACTTCTCTTCTGCACGTGTTGCTTCTTCTACTTCACGGTATATGTAAGCTTTTATAAAGTTTAGTCCTACAACATAGTTCAATACATCACTTGTACTACGAAACCCTGTAATGCTCTCGCCAGAATAGCCGTAGAGTATATGTACTTCTTGTTCTTTCGCACGATTCAATGTAGCCTTAAAAGTATCAAAGGAGGGTGGAATAGGGAGCCATTCAGTAACCTTATCATCACACTTTACCGAATACCACTTCATAAACATCGAACACGCAATATTAAAGGTAGCCATTACTATTTTTCGTCTATGTGGGGAAATGCACGTCTGGGACCCAGGGCTTGCAGCGGTCAACTGAACACGCAGAGAAGAGATATGCCTAGCTAGTAGTAGGAGTCATGTGACCAATCATACAGGTGGGCGGAGCTTAGAACTTTCTCCTGTACACACGCTGGGCGGAGCTTAGAATTTTCTCCTATGTACGCACACGCGCACACACACACACAAGGAGAGATTGAAACGCTAATTGAAATACGATTTATTTAATAAACGAAATATTCAAGGTGTATATATATATATATATATATTTACAAATTCCTGCAATAAATAAGTTAACAATAGACATATCAAAGATTATGGTATCCAAAGGGTACGATATCATAGGTATCAGGAACCTGGTAACGTTTACTATAGGTATTACGGCACACCTTTGTACCCCTAAGTTCCTTCACGCCCTCCAGCTTCTGCGCCCGAAAATTGTGGGTCCCTACAGTTAGTTGGGGTGTCTGATCGCCCTCATCATCATCCAAGCCAAGCACACTAGATCCTTCAACGAATCAAAGTTAACGACCCGCCGATTCGCCTGGTTGAGCGTGATACCCTTAGCCTTCACGATATATTTCATATCCTCCCCCACCCTCACCCATATTCCATAAGTTTTTGGCCCTGTTGAGACAAAAGAGTCGGCGTATGCGATGTCTCCATACTCATCCTTGATCCCATCAGTTAACTCCCAGAGGAATTCACCAATAGGAGGCATGTATTCACACTCCCTTGCTGTGAATATCAAACTGTCTGTATTGGCGTACAAAACCCTCCGACCAAGAGAATGCAATAGACCCCAAAGTTTGATGCGTGCGTAGGCCGTTGTGAAGCTGGCTACAGGTATGTTTGTAGCCCATGAGGTATCTGTGGCCAATTCGGTATTGTTGTACTTTATTATGTAAGTATTACCTACATTCACAATCGTCATGACCTCTTTATCGGGAGCGTTGGCATAATCCCAGATTCACTATAACTTTGTGCCAAATGAACGTTCTCTTTGCTAGTATTCTGTGCAAATTTTCCCCAAAGACTGTTTAGGCACAACTTTGCACTAAAGCGCTTGCCTGGGCTCTTTACAATTTAGGAACGGTCAAGCTGTATACCTTCACGGTCATGGTAACGTTGAACATAAGCCGATTTTTCATCTTCGGTAGCAACTCCTCGCGGATACCCTGATGCTTCGACCTTATCCTTCAAAAAAGCGTTTATATATGGCGTGAAAAGGTTGGGTAGCTTCTGAAACCTCCACACCTGATGTATCTTCAATATTCTGCAGCCATGGCGAACAGCTAGATCCAGCTCTGGGTTTGTACATACACACCTCTGATCTTCCGCTGGTTGGTTGTATGATTACATTCCCCATTGTTCTCCTCTGCGCACTTCACGCACAGGGGAAACATGAGCTTGTGATCGATAACGACGGGTAAGATCGGCATCCATAAATCGCGTGGGGGAGCACATCTACGAAAGAAAGGCCGAAATACTACCCATTCAAATTTGTTGAGAACGCCTCGATGGTGGATAGGTCAGATCCCACCAGTTTCCCCCGTGCACCCACGGAGTACGGATTGTTCTTCATCATGTAGGGATATAAAGAGCAGAAGTCGTAGTAATGGAGTTTCACGCCCTCCGTAGGCGGAAAGTATAGCTTGAAGGGATTTGTACGCCCTCCGAACAAGCTATCACCCCATTTGAAAGGATCCAACACCATTGAACGTTTGATCGTGCTTATTTCTTCACGATACTCCCCATCTGTCTCCATCCGTGCATCATACTCATGCTCCCACAAGACTTTGTGAGTGAACTGGGAGTCTATAAGTTGATTGCAGGTGCGGGTCCATGCGAGGCTGTCGGCAGGAGTTCTCCCGTGGATATCTCCTACGATTCCACACTCAGGACGGGGGCATTCTGCCACCAGCAACCGTTAAAGGAATACACAGTCTTCTCACCAGTCGGACAGTTTTCACTTAGACCATCAACCCAAAAAACACGACCATTAACCTTAATGGGTACTTCCCCCGTGTTGCGGGCATGTTTTATGTATACCCCAGTCTGTTGCTGTATGTGTATGAGCCAGTAAATAGCCTTGTGCCCATAACTGCGGGGATTGTTTCTGTGAATAACGGCTAAGGTGTCTTTAGGCATGAAGTTATTCTTGAACACCGTAAAACATAATGAGGCGTTCGTGGTTGCGACTTGCAACGGATTGCATTTGAAACGGTCTATGTACATCCTTCTAAAGGCTTGAAAGCATACTCTAAGTACACGTACGTCATTCACACAATAACGCTTACATTCATCAGCTAGATTGTAAGTATTAGCTTCATTAAAACTGTTGTACTAGCGGTCAAAATCTTCACGTTCATCTCTACTCATACATTCATAGTTAAAGTAATGTTTCTGGGTGGAGGTAGTCCTATGTAATTTAAAGTTTCGCTCGTGAGGAATGTGTAAGGAAAATATCCTTTTGAACCTTCGGCGGCTACACCCATGACCTGAGGTCATTAGTTTGTTGCCTCTTTTCAAGGGATCACCTGTAAATATCTCAGAGGGCTCGTGCTCAAGCAACTCCTTATAAAGGAACTGTGTGTCAAATTTTGCCCCATTATGGGCAAGAATATACAGTCATTTTTTTAACTTGTCCGCTAACTTGACAATATAGGATACAAAGAGTTTCACAGGGCTATCGTGGGCAATCGTTTTGAAAACGTTTGTCCGTTTATCACATTTGTGACACTCATCACACTCGATCTCCATACACTCATCACAGATAGTCTGGCTTACAAGTAAATGTGAAATAACCTCTTTGGTTTCAGCTTTCGTGTATGTTTCTATATCGTAGTACACAGTTATACAAGGGCTATTTTTAGGTTTAGCGTCTTTCATATAACATACATGTTTTATTCCAACCGCCTTATATTTCTCATGGCATGTAGAACAGTGAATTTCATCACATTCATGCGTGAATTTTCCCCAATTATCCATCATATGAAACATACCACATTCACAGATTCTCATTTTCTTGCACGTGCCAATTGATTTATGGAGCTCAAAAGAGTTATTATTGAAAAATATGCGTCTACACACATCACAATCCCTCTTCTCAGCTTCAACTACATGGCTTTCACATTTGGAGCTATTACACTGCTCACATACCATGTGGCAATCTTTACAATGTTTCACTGTTTCATCCGCAAACTCGATACACCCCTTACACAAATCATGATGTCCATTTTTTCGACTTTTATCATAACTCGCGTAAAGGTCTCTTATATTACGGATGGGGAGATACGTTGTTCCTGACAACCCTAAAATAAGTAGGGGTCTTGTACGATCTCTCACACTGCTTTTAAAAACACACACAGTCCTACGACGATTATCCAATCCAAATACAACTATACGAACATTCATTTCCTGTTCTACCCTTCTCAGCTCCTCAGGACGCATATTACAGTCAAACTCAAGTCTACAGTCTACAGCTAGTTTACGGGCACGCTCGACTACCATAGGCAACCAAATTATTTGGGTCCGTGTATTTAGTACAGTAAACATACGAGCTGAGACTACTGCTATAAAGCCGCAACCACGATCGACGTTTATATGCCGTCTATAAATAGCCTGAGAATTGAGATTAAGAGTATAAGGTGTGGCACTATGACCCGCAACACGGAATACACGGTCAATATTTCCCGTGAAGTTGTCCATATTGAAGGCTATACTACTTTGAGAGGCCTGCATTATACGGCGAAATATATACCCTATATCTACAGCTGCCAAGCGTCTGAATGGTATTATTACCCAAAAATCATCTACATCTCCGTCATCTGACCAAAACCCGAAGGACAGCCGCGTTCTGACTTCACGTTCGTCGCGGTTCTGAAGGGTAAACTCTACAATCGTTCAACTACGCGCCGTAGTCCTTGTTCAACACCATTGCTATACATGGATCTAGGATCAAACCTAACTACAGTATATACCGATTTCTAGTGAAGGCTGGGGAGCGGGTAGCGGTGGGCAGCAACTCGAGTGTTATACCATCCTCTACAGAACGAGAACATACGCTTTATATATTACCTAACGTGGAGGGCTCTTCGTTATGCATCCGCTTTGAATTGTCGCTTGCAAAACGTATTGTTGGTGTGGACTCGGCAAACGGGATGGAGTCTGTGATCACAACTACACTGGCGTCGGGGTCATCTGTAATATCGATGATGGGTTCCTGTACCTCATCGTCATTCTTGGTTCTGTGGGAGAAGAGAAAAGCAATAATGTACAGTGCCCGCGAAAAGTATCCGATCACTCAAGAAAATACAATATTTTCCCTTGATATTCAGAGACACGTAATTCACTTTCTATTTGTTCTAGCGACATCTGGTAACTTTGAGGTTGCTCGCTGATATGAGAGCTATCCAACGCATTCTCAAATTAGTGTTCTGGTAGCCTTCGTTGCGGGTGGCTGTGTCTCAAATTTGTCAGATTTCACTGTTTGTGTAAATTTCTTGATATTTTTTATTTTTTTACAGAAAGTGGTGTAAATAAAATTTATATATAATGTGTGCTAAAAAACAACTTAAGAGTGATTGTCGAGGTGCTATTGTTGCTTTGCATGCATGTGGGAAATCACAGACAGATAGCTAAGGAATTAAACATATCCCAAAGTACCGTTAATTTATGGGTTTCACGGGCTAAGAACAATGGTGGCCTAACCACGCCAGTCCCTAAAAAAACGATCTGGCAGACCGAGAAAAACAAATTCGCGAACAGACAAACTTATGAAACGTTTAGTATTGAAAAACCCAACAATAACTGCGAAAGAAATAAAATTTAATATGAATAATTTGTTATCTGGTGTTTCTGAACGAACTATCCAGGAGCGGCTCCAAAAAGAACTCGGATTACCATCTCGCCATGCTGCTAAGAAACCGTTCATTAATGAAAAAATGCGTAAAAAACGTGTCGCATTTTGTAAAAAATACATTCATTGGACTGTTGATGACTGGAAGAAGGTTTTATTTAGCGATGAGTCGACATTTTTGACATTCAGAAGTTGTCCAAAAAAGGTTCGCCGGCCTATTGGCTCAAATAGGATGGACCCTAAAGACAATGAAACACCCTCCAAGTGTGATGGTTTGGGGTTGTTTCGGTTACTATGGGCGTGGAAACTTATATTTTCTTCCGAAGAACACAACTATGAATGGTGCACGGTATTTAGCAATGCTACAGGATAAACTTCCAATGGCAATGGCAATCCAAAGGACAAAAACATACATGCATGATGGTGCACCATGTCACAGGGCCAAAATAGTGACAAAATGGATTACTGACAATAAATTTGATATTTTGGATTGGCCTGGTAATAGTCCAGATCTTAATCCGATAGAAAATCTGTGGCTAATAATAAAAAATAAGGTTGAATGCCACGACACTGGCTCAGTCGAAAAATTACAAGAGGCCATCAAAAAGGTATGGTGCAAGGAAATATCAGTGGAAGTTTGTCAAAACTTGATTAAATCCATGCCAAAACGTCTAGAACAAGTCATCCAAACCAAAGGACAGATGACAAAATACTAATATAAGGTTAGTATACATTTAAACATTGTTTTTTATGTAAAAAATACAAATTTCCAGGGTGATCGGATACTTTTCGCGGGCACTGTAGAATATAAGGAACATTACTTAAATATCACTGGTATGCATATGAAATTTTTTTGTCTGCTGTGAGGGTTTTTTCAACTCATATTATATAATTCGACCATGCTGAATTCGAAAATGACATTGGTTTTCCTCAATCAGGTCAGGTTTTTTCTCTATTTGCCATTTATTATAAGTCCAATTTTATCCCCAAATTTATTGATTTTTTTAGCTTAAACACTGTAGATAAGAGTAATATTATAAGAACACTCGTGAAAAATGAAAACATTGTGTGAATAAATACTTTTATTCATACAATGAATATGGAAAAAAGTTTATTGAGGAAGGAATGAAGTTTTTTTGGCTTTCCGTCTGTGTTTTTCTTCGGGCACGTCTCGCTTCAAACACCAGCAATAGTCCGCCAGCATATTGATATCCCAGTTTCCCTGGTACCTCTCTTCCATTATTTTGATATCTTGGTGAAATCGTTCACCCTGTTCCTCACTATAATCCCCGCAATTTTCAGGAAAATAGTCCAAGTGGGACCACAAAAAGTGCATTTTTATGGACATGTGCGACCCATGAGCTTTGAAAGCTTCCATCAAGTTTTCGACAACGGACTCGTATTCTGGACTTCTACGCTTGCCAAGAAAATCAGTGACAACTGATTTGAATGCCTGCCAGGCATTCTTCTCAGTTGGAGTCATTGCGTTTTCGAACTGAGTATCCTTGATCAAAGTTCGAATTTGAGAACCATCAAAAACCCCAGCATTTAGTTTAGCATCAGATATATGAGGAAATTTACTCTCGAGATATCGGAATGCTGAACCCTCCTTATTCATTGATTTGATGAAATTTTTCATCAAGCCCAGCTTAATATGAAGTGGTGGGAGCAAAATTTTTGTTGGTGGTACAAGGGGCACTGAAACGACATTATGCGACCCAGGTTCAAAATTCTCTCTGGATGCCCATTCACGCTGTGCATAGTGCTTCTCATCCGCTCGGCTATCCCATTTGCAGAGGAAACATGGGTATTTCGTGTATCCCCCTTGCATTCCCAATACAAATGCCACAATCTGAAATAAAATGAAAATATTTAAAGAATTTAGAGAATTTGTTCTATCAGATAAAAAAATCTATGCATTGGACTGTATCACTTCTGTGGGGAAGTTAAGTGTTCTTATACGCTCTCAAATAACCTTTGGAAAAACAACATAGTCAACAGCAATAGTTTACTTATGAAATTAGTATTACCTTCAAATCTCCACAGATCCTCCAGTTATGTTGGTCGTATACGAGAGCATCCAGTAAAATTTTCATGTTATCGTAGCTCTCAGTAAGTTGTACGGAATGTGCTACAGGGACTGATGCAATCCTATTCCCAATGTTGAGAAGTACTGCTTTCAAACATCGTTTAGACGAGTTTATAAATAGCCTCCATTCTGATGCGTTATATGGCAGGCCCAAGGATTCGATTAGCCCCTCAACATTGCAGCAGTACACTAAGGAAGAGGTATTTTCGTGCACTGCAAAAAACTTGCGGAATTCTTCCTCTCGTTTCCTATACCAGGAGAATGGAGAATGTTGTTCCCGGAGCCAGCAAGTTGTCCTCTCGAAGTCGTGAGCCCAAGATCTCGGCAGCTAATTTGGAAAGTCATAAATTCCTGGTAAGATCATTAAGTTTGGCCTGGTTGAGAGGCCTCGGCTCATTTGAAGCGGTATTTTGAGGTATATATACGACTGGGACTGGTCATTGGCATTGGTCATTGATTCATCATCAGAATCATCGAAGTCCAGGGTTTGAGGTGGGTCGGGTATGGAATTCCAGGACCATGGGGTACAGGTCTCATAGCAGAAGGAATGTCAGGGTATACAACAATGTGTTTATTCTTCTTGTTAACTCCTGAAAATAGAAACACAGAAACATGGATATAAAACTTGCATATGAAATAGAAGAAGCATTCAGACAGTGGCGGCTCGTGAGGGAAGGCTGCGGTCTGTAAGATATGAAATAGGTCGATGGAGTCTGTATATTTTCTTTCTTTGTCATTCATATTGTCCTTTCGGACAATATGAATGAAAAAGAAAGAAAATATACAATCATTGTATATGTAAATGTAACTTGTATAACAATATGTATGTGTAAATGTATTTTCTATAACAATATGTATATGTAAATGTATGATTACCATTATGGTGAATATTATGCTATATATGGTGAATATTACATTATGGTGAATATTATGTCAAGTTTCATACGAGGATTTCAAAATATTTAAGAAAAATAAATTTATAAGCCCACCTTGGAGGTTTGTGATGCAGAAATAGCAATCTGTCACGTGATCCTTTCCTTCTCTCCAAATCATGGGAATTCCAAAAGGCAAAGATTTCGCTCCGCCTTTGCTCCATCTTCTCAAATTTTCAATGCACGTCTTGCAGCACATATGAGGGGCGAAATTTTTGTCCTGGTCCCCTATCTTAATTCCAAAGTATGCTCTATACATTGTCTTCACAAATTTAGTGATTTGGGACTGGTTATTTGGCATGGTAACCGTCCCACATATGTAGCAGAATCTATTGGGATCATTTTTACACGCTCTATTCATTATGAAATATTTTATCTATATGCCTGAAAAGTAAAAAAAGATATTATACAAGTGAAACAAGTGATGATAGATGTTACTGTTCCAATTCCGCTTTGACAAAATCACGAAAAATTCTATTTTACTTATGAGGCCATAGCCGGATAACCTGAGCTGATTGAGAAAAACGGATTGCAGATTCGAAATCAGCAGGAAACACTCTATAAGAATCACTTACAAAACCCTTGGCAGCAAAATTGATGCATACCAGTGTATTTATTATATTTTGTAAATGTTCCACTTAGGAGTGTGACGTGTTAGAAATGGATTCTGCAGAAAAATTCAGGTTGACGAGCCCATCCACATGTATTATATTCGGCCCTACAGGATGTGGTAAAACTGTGTTTATGCTTAAAATCATTAAAGAAAAGGGAGAGATGTTCTCAAAATTTGTGCATAAAGTTATATAGTGCTATTCGACGTATCAATCACTGTTCAACGAGTACCAAGATGATATTTTGTTCCACAGAGGTGTATATGACGTTAATTTGTTAAAGGGAAATGAACATACAGTCATTGTAATTGACGATCTCATGTTGGAGATGGATAAAACGTTTGCCGAGACATTTACAGTATTCTCCCACCATCTTAACATAAGCGTGTTCTTCATCAATCAGAATCTATTTTTCAAAAATAGATATATGGGCGATGTGTCGTTAAATACACAATATCTCGTCTTATTCGCGCAACGTAGAGATGTATCACAAATTGGGGTATTAGCCAATCAAATGTTCCCGAATCAGCATGAGGAGTTTTTGGAAGTTTATAAAAAAGCTACAAGCCCACGTTACGGTTATTTGCTTTGCGACCTTTAGGGTGCTTCTAAGAACGAATATATTTCCAAACGAGCCTGAAACATTGTATATTTTAGAATAACAAAGAGGGTAAAGAAATACCATGAATTAATAAAAATCTATGATCGACTGCCCTGGGTAATGCAGCAGACGTTTGCTGAAAATATCGACTCCGACTTTTTAAAATGCATCTGTGAAATCTGTCTTAACGTTATAAATTGCAATGTATCAACGAAACCTCCTCAGAAGGATCGCCTACTCCGTTACAAGAACATAATACGTGCACTCGCTCGTAAAAGTCAAACTGTAGGGAAGAAAAACGAATTATTGTACAAAGAGGAGGGTCATTCCTCCCCATCTTATTTTCAGTTTTGGGCCCTTTACTGACTAGATTAATATAATGAAGAAAGTGGTCGTGATTCCAGAAGAGGTGTATGCTTCACTGCAAAGTTCAAAGAATCCAGACACGGATCTAGATCCCCATAATAGCAGGCTTAAAAGAATGGAAAGCGAATTGCTAGCCCTATTAAACAGTGAAAAAACACCTGATGAGAAAAGAATCTTATACCAAGAAGCTCTGCAGAAATTTCTTCACGAGTATGAAAATTATAAGAATCCGACAGAGATTCCCATGGTTATTAGGCACAGCACGGGGAACGATGGACATGGTGACATAGGGCCTGTGCCCGACGATAGAGCTGACCAACCAAAGATTAATGAGTCGGCCACACAACATATCGAGCATGTATTAAAAAGCACCCTCCCACATACATTGAGGAATAAAGGTTTAAGTCTTTATAATCTACTGAATGAGGATCCCAACATACAATGGACCGATACAGGTGAGATCATTGTGGAATGAGCAAAAGTACAGGGATCGAATATCGTAGACATCGTCCATGATCTGGTGAGAAAGTGGGATAGGCCCTCACCATCAACAAATAAATGTCCTCAAAACAATGATAGGAAATCTGAACAGGTTAAAAGACTTGGAACATGCATCGCACGTGACACAATTGAAAACGACAACCCCCGGCAGTAACACCTCTGAAGAGGCGAAAGAAGAGGTTAAACAACGATCAACCCTACCCACGTGCCTCTAAAATACGCAAATGGCTAACATATTAAGAAGACGCTATTATGATATTTCTAGCCTAGCCTCCTACGGAGGCGGAGAAAGACTGTACAGAAGTGTTTACAATGATGGAGTAGGGAAAAAAATGTTGAGAGGTTTTGCGGGAGCAGGATGCTTATACACTTCATAAACCTGTGAGAAAAATGTTTAAAACCGTCAAGACAACAGCTGCTTCGATTGACTCTATTTGGCAAGCAGATTTAACAGACATGCAAAGATATTCAGTGTATAACGATGGTTACCGCTACATCCTATTCATAATAGATTTATTCTCTAGATATCTATGGTTAATTCCTCTGAAAAATAAATCGCCTGAAACAGTTTCTAAAGCCACCAAAACGTTGATGTTGAAAGAAAACAGGGTTCCTGGCTATTTTTGTACGGATATGGGGAAAGAATTTATAGGCCGAGCTTTACAGAACATGTTGACAGAGTTTAATATCAGCTACTACACTACCAATTCTATACATAAGACATCTTTAGCTGAAAGACTTTAACGTACCATAAAGGAACGCATGCACCGCTATTTTACACATAAAAACACATACAGATTTCTAGACATTCTGGAATCATTGGCTTCATCTTGCAACCGCTCACACCATCGCACGATTGGGACAACACCTAACGAAGTTTTAGAAAGAGGTACGCGCCCAGAGGTGAGAAGAGATGGAGCACCACCACCACACACTACACATTTCAAAATCAATCATTATGTAAGGCTTTCGCGATCGGGAAATAAATTCGCGAGGGGATTTGAGCAAGGATGGACGCGCGATATTTTTAAAATTAGGGCTATGAAATCTAAAGACGAGATAATGTTGTATTACTTAGAAGATTTGAATGGGGAAGAAATCGCAGAAGGCTTTTCCCGCGAGGATTTGCAGAAAGTGACATTTAATTTAGGAAAAAATGTGTTTAAAATTGAGAACATTTTAGGAAGCAAAGGTTCAGGAAAGAGAAAAATGTACCTGGTGAAATGGCTACGATACTCAGAAAGCTTCAACACCCATACAAAAGCTGATGCAATAATGAAGCTTAAATAGTATGCAACATGGCTCCTAACCATTTCTAAGTCACACTCCCGTCCTCCTTGTCCCTGTCTGTACACCCTAACAACACACTAGCCAACTTTGTAACAGAACTCCACGGACCCATTGAATTGGGTCGTGATACGTATGAGGTGGGTTTATGCGAAATTCAGTTGAATACCCTTTTTTTAAGTATTGATTATAAAGAACCCGTTTTTACGATTCTTAGAGACTGTAATGAGTGTGAAAAAGCCAGGGTAACTCGGGATGAAACCATGCCTACCGCCCTGACTGGAGATGCACGGTATTACAGTACAGAAGTAACACAGGACCGGGTCACTATTGTGAGGCCGAGGATGTTGTGAGAAACTAAAACGTAAATTTTAAAAGCTCAAATATTACGGGCGATATAGTATATGAAATCGTAAACAATGATCCACATGCATGCACTGTGGCCCTAAAATCGCAGGCTAACCGAAATATTAAAGACCAAAGAGTGTTCAAAATTATGACCGATGGACGATATCGATCAGTCATACAAAGAGATACATTTCACGAGGCACAACACGACTTGTCCAGTCTAATGTATCAGTTGAAATTGAGAAAATGGTTGACGGCTATAAACCCCCAGACATGTGCTATATTTACAGCAATATAATGGAGCACTATTTTGTTGGGGATACCCAGGCACGCCTGCTGCGCATTGCTCACATTCCCAACCATAGAGAAAGGAGTTTGAGTATTACATATGAGAGGCCCCATTATGTGAATGTCGCCGCTAATCTAATAACCAATATCTCAATATATATATAAGAACGATTGAGGTTAAAGATTTCTCACTCGGTAACGGGAGCTTAAAAGTGAATCTGCACTTTCGACGCACTGAGTTATAATGGAGAGAAAGCCTTTCACAGTCTATCGAGGATGAGATACCAGCGTGGTAGTGGACTTGGATCCATTTTTTCAACCATACTACGTACGGCTGTCCTCTTGCTGAAGAGGGGTGCCAGATACCTTGGGGGGAAAGCGTTAGAATCAGGTCTTAACACAGCAGAAGACATATTGGCTGGGGATAAACCTAAAGAAGCTCTAAAAAGACACTTAAAAGGTACACGGGACGAAATCGTCGAAGATGCAGAGAAAAATGTGTGGTGGTGGGAAGAGTAAGAGGGCTGTCCGGAAGAAGGGATTACCACCACGTGGTATTAAACGTAAAAGGATATCAAAAAAGAAGTGTTCTAAGCGAATGAAACCTATGGTTGATCATTTTTTTACTGATATAAACTAAGGACATTGATTTTATGAATCATAGTTTGTTTACTACTTGTCGAGAGAGGAGGCACTATTTCTAACTCGTCATGGCACGCTTCATCCATCCGTGTAGTTCACAATATTGTAAATCGGAGCTGTCCCTCTTTGACATGCCTCCAACTCAAGTTTCTGTTGAACACAGTGACTTTATTACAATTAACCCTTTAAACACAATTAGTTCCCCGAGTACCCCTATAGAATTTGTGATACCCAGCTCAGGCCCTTCTTTTCTAACCCAAGATGTGTGCACATGTACGCTAAACTACGTATAGCCCATTCTGATGGAACGGACTGCGATAATGAATATGCTGTATACCCTGAAACAAACTTTCTGCACTCCATATTCAACCAGTGTGACGTATATTTAAATCAGGTCAACATATCGGCAGGCACGGGGTACTATCACCTACGAGCATATCTGGAAAATATCTTCAACTTTTCCAAAGAAGCGAAGGCTATCGTTTTAAGTGCCGAAGGCTATTATCAAGCTAAAGACGAAAGTAGTATAAAGGACAAATTTAAAAATTCTGAAAAGAAGATATATGAGTGTTTTGGACGCCTGTATACAGACTTCACATTCCAGGAAAAGCTGCTTGTGAACCGGGTGGATATTAAAATAAAGCTCACCCGCACGAATCCTGAAATCTGTTTAAATCTGGATGCTGATCAAGAAGAGGGAGCAAAACCCGTTGTAATTCACATTATGGAGACATACTTCCGCGTACAGTGAGTGAAATTAAGTTCACCAAAACAAATAGAAATTGAGAAAAATTTACTACACGCCACAGTAAAATACCCAATTAACAGAGCACAGATCAAACTATACACGGTGCCAGCAGGGTTGGTATCGAAGCAGATAGAAAATATCGCCCTGGGAAATCTACTTAAAAGGATATTAATCGGAATGCAGGACCATGCTTCGGTGAATGGAAAATATAAAAAGAATGCCTTTAAATTCGAGAATTTCTGCCTTAAAAACATAACTATACGTTAATGGCATTGCGTTGGGCGGGGGTATGGATATGGATTATTCATCAGACGCTGTGTTCCCGCTTTGCGCGAGAGCATATAGTAATCTGGCCTATATTGTAGGTGATTGTGATGAGCTCGGGAATGGGGTAACGCAAAAAGAATTCATCGATCAATTTAACCTTTATCCGTTTGACATCACACCTGACTTATCTGCTAGTGTAAATACACACTTAAGTCCACAACAGAGTGGAAACATCTCAGTCAGATTGGAATTCGCCAAACCTATGGACGCGCCTATAAGTGTACTAGTTTACCTCGAGTCACAAGCCCTAATAGAAGTAGACAGATTTAGGAGCGTTGTCACTAACTTTTAAAATGGATGCGAATATACTTCAGAGAGTAATGAATAGTGAACGAATCACACGTTCCAAATTTATCGGTTTGTTTACGAAGAATGAAACATTGAAATTGCCATCTACGAGAAATTGCGGTAGCTTTATTGTGAACACAGATGTTATTGGTAATGAAGGGATTCATTGGTTTGCAATCTATTTTAAAAATAGGGACCGCATGTACTATTTTGATTCACTCGGCACTCAACCCTGGAGTGACCCTGTTATTGTAAAATTTTTCGATCAGATGAATAGCTCCGAAGTTGTATGGAACCCCTTCCGCCTACAAAGATATTTTAATAATACGTGTGGGATGTACTGCCTTTCCTTTCTTATGCATATGTCACGTGGTAAAGAATTTATAATTTCTTAAAAATTATTCGACCCGTGTCACACTCGACGAAACGACGAAATGGTATGCAGATAGATAAAAGGCCGTTTTCAGATTGTGCGTACTCGTTGTATAGTTTGATGTTTTGTTCGTGTATATATGTATTTGTAACCAATAATGTTAGTTTGTATATTCTGTAGTTTAAGATGGTTATTATGCTAAAAACATGATTTCTTTCATTTAATAAATTGATGAAAATATATTGTCTTCTTCCCCGAAATAAAAGATCGAAACATAAAAAAAAATACTTTCATTATTTCGGTAATGATGTGACAACCGTTGGGTTGACTGCTCGGTAAATTTTCTACCTCCGTATAAATATGGGCTTCTTCAAAACGAAAAGATTGTATAACACGTGTCAAATCCTCATCGGACCTTAAAGGAGAAATAATAATTAAATAGTTCATACTGAATCTTTTTTAATTAAAACCCAATTGTTTAAAACATGTGCAGAGTATACATATAGTAATAGTATTACAATGTGAAGATATCTTTGAACCGATCAGAGAAGTTCCTTTAAGAGAAAATGCCGAATAACATTTATTACGGAATTTATAAAATTATTTAAAACATGCAAAAGATTGCTATAAAAAAATTCAATAAATCAAAGCAGGACTTTAGCACAATATTAATTGCAAACTAATCTATAATTGCGGATACCTAAATGAAGCATTTTTAATGTGATGAGCTGAATTACTACAACCCTCCATATATATGATGAAATAATCCAGAACAGTGCTCTTTATCCTAATGACAGGCACATTAAATAAATAACAAGTTTGCAAATAATTGGCTACAAAAAATAAAATTACAGGCACATAATTACTTACATTTGTACGGCAGTCCCTTGCGTCGGATCGTAAGGAGCGTCATTGCAAATATCATCAACGGTTTGCGTTGGAAATAATCCATCTCGGTCGGCTGCGTTAAAAAGATTAATTGTGGACAACGCTGCAATGTCTCCATCTTGATATAAATCCGGTAAACTGTAAAGTTCTTGACTCATGGCGGAGGGAATGTTTATTCACTGGTGAAAATAACTGCTGTGACTCCCAGTGAAAATATTTCCTTTTATATGCATGATTCCCAAGCACCACCCCAAAAGACTAATAGGCTTTGGACGTCCTGATTGGTCGACTAATGGTGTCTTTATCTTCTCTCCGTAGATTTAATGCTCACATCGTGTATTGCCACTTGCAATCTCTACCTTGACAATATTTGCATTGTATGTGCGCCCATACTATTCTCGGTTTTCCCATTTTAGAACCCACCCCTTTATACAATATCCATCACCCCTTTGCAACATTGATCAACATTTGCAATCTCTATCATGACAATATTTTACATTATTATTGTTATTTGCGGTCATACTATTCGATCCTCAACTTTGGTTCATGTATTCGGCTTGACTTTTTACTTGCCAATTCTCGCGTAGAAGTGTGATTAAATTGTGTTTAGCTTGTGAAAATGAATGTCTGGTTGGGCTGGTAGATAAATGGGCGCCCTAGGTATCGTAGTGGTTAAGACGCTGGGGTGCTGATCGGTGGCTGAGAGATCGAGTCCGGATGGTGACATTGTAATTTATTGGTACATACAATCTCTGATGAGCCGGGTGTACCTATGTGAAGTGGAGAGTAAAAGAAGCCAACTCACCACTTCATCAGATCAACTCGAAAGGAGGGGCGATAAGCTTGAACTTCGTGTTAAAAATAGGGACCGCATGTACTATTTTGATTCACTCGGGACTCAGTACTTGTGGGATGTACCGTTTTCTTTTCGATCCATTTTTGTTTTTAAAAAAATTTGCTGTGACTACGACCATTATAAACAAACTCGGTAAATGAGTTCCAATATACTTATGAAAAAATTAAAGCTATGAATATTATATCCATATAGAATAAACAAAGCTCTTTCTGTGTGTGTGTGTGTGTGTGTGTGTGTGTGTGTGTGTGTGTGTGTGTGTGTGTCCTCAGTTTTTCGACTCTCTCTCTGTGTGTATATATATATATATATATATATTATATATATATATATATATAACGTAAAGAACGACGCTTGTATAGGAGAACATTCCGCGCAAGATGAGGAGGGAGAACGAACAATGAAAAAATGAGGTACCACCCGGGAATCGAACCCGGGATCTTCCGATTGCCGGTCAGATATGATAACCACTACACCATGGTCCTCACTCGATCAGAAGTCGTATGTAGGAGAATTACGACTTCTGATCGAGTGAGGACCATGGTGTAGTGGTTATCATATCTGACCGGCAATCGGAAGATCCCGGGTTCGATTCTCGGGTGGTTACCTCATTTTTTTTCATTGTTCGTTCTCCCTCCTCATCTTGCGCGGAATGTTCTCCTATACAAGCGTCGTTCTTTACGTTAATTATACTGCGTGTTCTTTGCAGTTAAAATGTATATAAGGTGCGGCATGCGGGAGGTGCCCCCCTCGGGGCATTGGTTTCTGCGCGTATGTAGGAGAATTACGATTTCTGATCGAGTGAGGACCATGGTGTAGTGGTTATCATATCTGACCGGCAATCGGAAGATCCCGGGTTCGATTCCCGGGTGGTTACCTCATTTTTTCATTGTTCGTTCTCCCTCCTCATCTTGCGCGGAATGTTCTCCTATACAAGCGTGGTTCTTTACGTTAATTATACTGCGTGTTCTTTGCAGTTAATATATATATATATATATACTGTATATATATAGTTACCTTCACTAGAAAAAGTAATTTTATTCAATTCCAATTGTTTTGTACTTCCAAAGTGCGTTAATTTTGAAAAAAATGTATAATAAAAATTAAAATAATAATTTTTAATTTTCATTCATTTCATTTCAACAACAGATACGCAAAGAAAAATAAAATAGATTTACTCGTACTGTGCTACCAGGGAAACAAAATTTGGAGTCGAGAGAGGTATTGGACGGATTTAGGTCAAAATGCACCTTTGCGGTCAACCTTTGCGGTCGGCTCGCCGATTCACCTGTTTCGAGTTTATACTGTTATTTCCATTCCTTGAATAAAAAGAGAAGTTGTTTTAACGATTGCCTTCCTTGTCTTTCGAATTATAGGTAAAATTAATATTATTCTTGTAGAATATTTAAAGTGTTTATTGTCAATTTAGTATACTGTAAAGAATGAATTAATATTAAGATGAACGAAAAAATAAATGTACGAAATTGTGAACACACACATACATATATATATATATATATATATATACACACACACACAGAGGAATGAGAAATTAAATAGACATTTTCGGTTTGGCTCTAGAGTAAATCACTGTACTGACTTGTGCTTTTATATGCTAAAGGCAACCGTTCTAAAGTACAAGATGTCAAGTAGCATTGTTCTTGAACCATTTCGCTGAAATTTTTTATAAAAAATATTGAAGGTGTATAAAAAAGACTGTCAAAAGTAAATAGACACAGTATACATTCTAAGGTGTTAGAATAAATGAAAGCGTTTCATGAATTATAGGTAAATTGAATATTATTCTTAGAGAATATGTTATTGGAATAATGTACAATATAGTCTTGTGTATTTATTTTATTATTAATATTAAGATGAACGATTTCTTTTTCTAAGCCATGTATTAATTGTCTACTGTATTTCTTTTATTGTTAATATTGGGAATCGTTTAAATAATTAGTTCTCTTGCTGAACAACTTTAAGGAGAAAGTCGCTCTTGCCTTTAATAAATAAATAAATAAGTGGAAATTCGTCTAAATAAGTTAAAATAAGTGGCGCAACCTGGCAACTCACCCTAATAAGGTATACCTGAACATAATTAAATTAAAAAACACTATTTGGCAACTCATCTATAAATAAATAAATATATAGTGCTCTCTGGTAACGCCTCCATATATAAATAAGTGGTATATGGCAACTCACGACCCACTATATAACCGTTGCTTGGCCCCTGGACGTTCATAATGCGTCTGGCTGGAGCCAGGCGAACACCCCTCTCCTTCTTAAGGCTTAGGTTAGGTTTCCCTTTGAGAGATGAGGACATCCCAACTTCTCACCCAAAGACCTTCTCCTTTCTCTCCCTCTCTTAGGTTAAGGCTACCCCTTTGGGGGGAAGTCCTCCTCCCTTCTCCCCCCGAAGCCCCTTCCCTCCCCTTTTGCAGCATTAACTCGTTGCATAACCCCCTCCTCCTTCATTGCATAAAACCCTTGCAACATCCCTTTGCTGCATACCCCTTTGCAACATCCTGCCGCATTTATCAACATTGCATTGCAACATTCCTGCACTCTCCCATTTTGCGGTCATACTACTGTGCCTGAATTTTTCTATTGTATACTCCATCCTAATCCTATTCTAATCCTCTTTCATTATTTAATAACTTATTTATAAAACTTCGGATCAAATGTAGAATTCGGACCCCAGCCTCCTTTAGTTAGTTTTATAAGGCTAACTAACGAAAATATCATGACCTAACCTAACCAATCGTCAAGGGCGTACAGTTAACCTAACGATTGGTTAGGTTAGGTTGTGATATTTTCGTTAGTTAGCCTTATAAAGCTAACTAAAGAAGGCTGGGGTCCGAATTCTACATTTGATCCAAAACTTCAAAAAGGTAAAATTGAACAACGAAATCTAATGGAAATAGTCTTGACATTTTGCAGGAGTTTAAGAAACCCAACTGAACTAGTGGTTTGCTGATCCTCCTCCTCTTCATAAAAGTGGTCATTGATCACTGAAATGATCGAGGAAACTATATTTCAGCAAACCCTGAGACGAATCAACGAAATAACTAGAGATATTTCACGCAGGAAAAGGAAAGAGGGAGTAGTGACGTTTCGCTCCAATCACTGGACCATTCTCAAGCTTTATTAACATATAAAAACACAAACACAGTTTTTTATGTACTCTTAAAAGGCTTAATAGTGGGAAGGGAGAGGCAGTGGTCCCTTATACTGTACCTTTACAGTACTAGTGTTAAGCCAGAATGGACATTGTTTTACGTCGGATTGGGCATGTTATTCAGGCATGGGGCGCCATTCCTTCTGATAGGGGCGCCAAAATAGGTACCTTGAGGCACAAAAAAAATAAAAAATAAAAATAGGTACTTTCACATAGCCTACTTTGTTTCTAAGGGAAAAAAATTGCTCTTTTTTTCATCAGTACATTGCTAGAAATGCCAAGGGCGGATCTAGAAGGGGGGGGTCAGCGACGTCTGGACCCCCCCTCAATTTCTTACAAGTGCCCTATCTAAATGATGTGTATACCTGTGAAAACAAATTTTGTTTTTGTAAATAGATCATGATTATTTTATTTTAGTGAAATTCTATTTTAGGTCTTTATCCGTATACATTGTACTTCAAAATTTGTAGTTGTAATGGTTTTCATAGGTGCCCTTAGTACTGGTGCAGCCATATCACTATTTTTATTTTCATCTTATTCTGATAGTTCTTTTAATTGGCAAGACATTTGGAACTGTTTGAAATATTTTCTGTGATAACTGTTGTGCCCAAATTAAATTTGTAATTTGTAACATATTTGAATGAGACTGATCTAATGAAACAATACAGTTGATTTTATATTCGCTCATTGGTGGTGTGTTTTAAGAAAAAATTTGGTAATTATTCGGCAAAGGACCCGGCGCAGTTCGAACACCACAATACATTTTTCTGGTAGTATTTGATGTGCTTTGTTCAAATCTGACCTACATTTTTTGTGCAAATGAACCAAAACGAAGTTATGAAACAACCAAGTTTCCACAAGTTGTGTTCATTTGCTTAAGAAATGAAGGTCAGATTTCAATAAGCACATCAAATACAACCATAAAAATGTATTGTGGTGTTTATTATTATAAAACCTAACCTAACCTAACCTAACCTAACCTGACCTTACCTAACCTAACTTATTACTCGTTTACATACCTTATTATGAGCCTTATTATGAAATTAATATTAAATCAATCTGCACAACATGAGATGAAAGTTTTGCTGGGTAATTTTTAATGAGGATTCAGGATATGTTATTATTGCAACCGGATGTGACTGGATCCTTTCCCGAATATTATCCAAAAAAAATTATTACTGTGCCCTTTTTATTTTAGGGGGTGCCCTTTTTTCTTTGGACCCCCCTTACTGAAATGCCTAAATCCGAATGCCGTAAGCTTTATTTTGATATATAAAACATAATTTAACTGCATTTAAGGATTCCAAAGGAGTTTTTGAGCTTTTTGGGATTCCAGCACGAAGATGTGGCAAGTAAAAAGGTTTGAAAGGGGTAAAAGTGAAACTTCACTGTTAAAATTACTGCAATAAGTGTAATATTTATTTTTACTAATAAAGACTGACTAATTAATTGATTAAACGAAACGAACACAGTATCAGCCCAAAATTCAAATACACTACTTGAAAAGCAAATAACGTAACTTCAGATAAAATAAAAGTAGTTTCGCATAATTTAGTTTTCTTTTAATATAACAACCGTGTATATGGGTAATCATATGAGTGACAATAATAATCATAATAATCCTTTGCCTTCTTATTTTATAGCCTGGACTTCGTCGTGGCTAATGTCGTAACACCGCTTTCCGTCGATCAGCGAAGTTAAGCGACATTAGATTTGGAAAGTAGTTGGATGGGGACTGTCCTTTGCGTCCAGATTATGTAGCGACCCTTGGTTCGGATACCACGTAAAACTGTAGGTCCCCTCCTGTTAGAAAATCTAGAAGAGGAAGAGCCATTGTTGTCCCAAGGCGATATGATGACTAAGCTGATTGATGCAGCATTGCTTGTATATATTAAGTTAAGGTGTGTGTATATCCATCTCATAATTGAGTTAAGGTCCCAGGGTAGAAAGTTTGGTCGCCCAATTGCGAAACTTGGCTGCTCGTCTGTCGTTGTTTTGGGCCTACATTTTTACCGGTTTAGTTAATTTTGGCTTATTATTCGTAGGCGAAGGTTGCAGACTTCAGTGCGCCAGTAGGGTGTGTCGAATTTTTCAACTTTCAAATTCCAAATATGAGGGGTGCTAAAACGTTGCAGCATGACTTAGGAATTCTAAAGATATTTTTGTTAATTTAATATAATTTAGTTTTGCTTGGTAAGAAGCTACATAAAAATAGTGACTTTTTTTACTTTTTTGTGGAATTATATAATAATTATTATATTAATAATTATATATGCTGTATATATAATGCACTGCTGTTTTTGTGGGAATTGACCTACAATGGCTTCTAAAAGGAGGACAAGACTGGGGACATTCACACATATGAGCAACCTAATTGGAACTGGTAGAGAGTTGTTGCCCTCTGAACTCCCAACTCTGCGAGACGTTCTGAAATATGGGCTACTGCTAAGAGAACAAAGTGGTGAGGATGTGAGAAACTACCCAGCAGCCAGTCTTGCAAAGGACATTTACCCTAAAGTGCTTGAAAAGTGGGAACGAGCAAACAGTTCTTTTGTAGCCCCCGTTGTAAATTCACGAGTCACAATCTTAAACAAGATCCAAGAGAGCTGGGAGCAGGCCAAAAACATATCTCTTGGGAGAGGAACGCTACATGTCAAAGAGGCTTTCATTGCAAAACTTGACAAGCTTTTTGACATCCTCAGTTGCAAGTGTAAAATTGTTCTCTGCTCTGAATTTGGCTGCCTTGCAGATGCTGGTTGCAAAAACGAAACTCACATTAACTGTACATGCCTTAGGGAGATGAAGATCCCTGTGAAGGAACTTGCTTTCATTAAAGATCAGAGAGACAAGTCTGGTTCTATTGGACCACATCAGATTGGCTTGCCAGATCAACCTGAGCACAACAGACAAGTCAAAAAGCAGAAGCGGAAAGAAGACGAAAGAAGAAGGCTTGCTGAATATAAGCAGACAAATAAGCAGGATGTTTCAATGCCATCAAATGAAATAATTTTCTCTGATGATGAAAATGAAGAACAAATAGCTGATGCTCAAGATGGAAAGGATGGAAGTTATGAAGTGACATTAGAAATACCAAGCACGTCTTCAACTTCCAATAAAAAGCCAGAGTACAACACATTAGAAATACCTAATGTTGCTATGCATAGCATCAGATATGGTGTTGGCCTGCGTGCCACAGCTGCCATCACCACTGCTGCCTTTATGGATGCTGGCTTGATCACTGAAGAAGACAAGAGACTTGTAGTTGGTCACAATAAAGTCAAGAGGGCCCAAGAAAAAGTTATGAGATCCCTGGATCAGGAATTTGATGATCTTTGTAAGAAGGGTGAAATTGACTGCATCTTCTTTGACGGCCGTCAAGATACAACTAAAGTTATGCTGAAAGCAGACAATTCAGATCGTCAGTTCCCCAGCATCATCAAAGAAGAGCATTATTCTGTGTGCAGTGAGCCAGGTGGAAGATATCTACCACTTCACTCCTGAGAAAGGCTCAACGAGAAAAAAACTTGCTGAAGTTATTGCTGATAATCTTGTAGATTTCGTGAAGAAGAAGGGCATTGATAAAAGCCTGCAGGCCATTAGAGGTGATTCTACAAATGTTAACACTGGCTGGGAGGGTGGTTCCATGCATTGGGTAGAGGTCAAGCTTTGCCGTAAGCTGATCTGGTTGGTTTGTGCCCTCCACACTAACGAGTTACCCCTGCGACACTTGATCACAGCACTGGATGGGAAGACCTTGTCTAACAACAAGTGGACAGGTAACATTGGCAAGATGCTAGACACTGCAACCGAACTTGAAATTGATCCTTCATTCACCAAACTCTCAATTGGAGGGCGTCTTACTTCACTGAGTGACAATGTCGTAAAGGATCTCTCTACTGATCAAGCGTACGGGTATAGGATCACACAGGCCATAAGGACAGGAGAACTTCCCACAGATCTGGTCCTTCTTGAAATTGGTCCAGTGAGCCATTCAAGGTGGTTGACAACAGCAAACAGGCTTTGTCGCATATGGGTTTCAAAACATGGCCTTAAAGGCAAAACCCTCAACAACTTAAGACTGATAGTGGAATACATTGTTAGTGTGTACTACCCCTGTTGGTTCAACATCAAAGTAAAACACTCTTGGGTGGAAGGCCCACGCCACATCTTGTTTCAGCTGCGGCTAGTTAGGCTGCAAAAGAAGGCTGTAGTGGATGCTGTTTTGCCAACCATCAAGCGCTCAGCATGGTATGCATTCAGCGAAATGATAATCCAGACACACTTGTGCTCAGATGACAGTGAGGAGAGGAGAGCTGGTGTCCAAAAGATTGTTGACATGAGGGGTGGAGATGATGACACACTTGGAGATCTTTCTGTACGTCCCAAGAAGACACTTTCCATCAACCCCAGTGCTTCTTCCTTGTTGGAGCTGACAGACTGGTCTGACGGGGCATTTGAACCTCCTTTGACTTAAACTGACTACAGCGGAAGTAAAGAAGTTCTTTGACAAGCCTATGCAAGTTCCACAGTGGCCCTGTCATGCTCAGTCAATAGAGAGGTGTGTGAAACAAGTCACAGAGGCAGCAGGCAGGGTGTATACACATGAGAAACGTGAGGGCTATATCAGAGGCCAAGAAGCAAGTCGGCGGCTGATGTCCAAGAACGAATCAAAGCAAGACTTGATGAAACTTGTTGTTTAAATATTTTTTTTACTGATGTCATTACTTTCTAATGTTGTTTTATGATTACAAGGATATGTTTTATGATTACTAGGATATGTTTTATGCAGAGAAACTAAAATTTTTATAGCATTACCTGACATTTTGAGAAGCTAAAATTAATAAATGTTTTCCGAGAGCAATTTATGTGCTTTTTAATCAAACGTAGATTTACCAAGCTAAGTGTTGAGCAATCACAAAAATAATAGCAGATTTGAATTCTTCACATCCAAAAACATATTTTTAAAACCCCTCAGTGAAGGAATTGGCAAAAATTAATTTTCACCTCCCAAATTGACACACCCTAGTGCGCCAGTTACTTGAGTGGAAAATTTGGTATTCCATACTGGTGGTTGGTCAGTACCCCAACCAAGCAATTCAGTTTATTTGAAAAAAGCAAAATTTGAGTTTCATCAGTTTGGTTAAGTATTTTTGCCAATTCAGCTTATTTGGCATTGAGCCCAATTGTTGTGTGCAGTGAAGATGAGTGCAGCTGAATTGAACAAGTTTAAAAAAAGGAGAAGCACCAACAAAGGCCTAATTACAAAGGTCATTGCCACTACAGATTCTGCCATAGAGCAAGAGGGCTTAAGCTTAGTGACTGCGCAGCTTTCCATATTAGAAGCTAAAAAGGTTGCTCTAAGCGAAGTAAATGTTAAAATTGAGGCTCTTATAGAAGAGGATGAAATAGAAAATAACATAATTTACTTTGAAGAGATTATTGATGATATAATTAAAGTATGCCACAGAGCAAAAGAGTTTAGCAGCTCAGTACAGTTAGAGACCAGGTCCAATAATGAAACACAACCCTCAACAAATGGTGTTTGTGAAGTTAATGTTAACAGCTCTGCAGTTCAATTACCGAGGCTTGTACTCAAAACATTTTCTAGGGGTATTCAGGAATGGCAAGGATGGGCAGACAGTTTTCAATCAGCAGTTCATTCTAGTCAAGTGTTAAGTGCGGTGGAGAAGTTTAATTATTTGCAGTCCCTCTTGGAAGGGGAGGCAGCAAAGACAATAGCAGGATTAGCATCAACAGAAGCTAATTATAATGTGGCTTGGGATATATTAAAGAAACGGTTTGGTAAGCCAGAGATCTTAATTAAAAGCCACCTCCGCGAACTTTCAGCTATACCTCCTGTTAATAATCCCAATAGTGTCAAGGGGTTACGGCAGTTATGTGATGAATTTGACGTTAGAACTAGGTCCCTGGACAACTTGGGTGTAGGAATGGAAAGGTATGGTATAATGTTGGCCACTATACTCGAGTCTAAATTGCCTAGCTCAATTTTGCTTGAATTAAGTAGGGGACACTCTACAGAACATGTGTACATCCCCCTTCAGCAGATGTTAAGTCTTTTAAGCACAAAATTAGCAAGACGAGAGGGAATTGAGTTTGCACAGTGGGAGGTTAAACAAGGGGACAAAGGCAAGCACAGCACCAAAATTTCTACAAAAAGGAATAGCCCAGGTACAGTGTCAGCTCTACATGCATCCTCTGATAATAAATTAAAGGGAATCAAGGAATGCATATTTTGCGAAGGCAACCACAAGTCATATAAATGTAAGGTGGCAGAGGCTTTACCTGTTAAGGAGAGAAAGAACAGGGTAACTAAGTCCACAGCATATTTTAAATGTTTTTTGAAAGGTCACAGAGCAAGGTTTTGTAAGTTTAAAATTTTGTGCAAAAAATGCCATGGCCGGCATCAGCCATTATTGTGTGAAAACACTCCTAGTAGGCCTACCCCAGAAGTAGAGACATCAGTGGCACATGCCACTGCGATGAAAGGGAGTAAAAGTAAAGGGGGATTATTGCAAACAGCTGCAGCATTATTAATTGGGAATGATGGAGAAGCTACTGTAAGAGTGTTGTTTGATAGTGGTAGCCAGTGTAGCTTTATTAAGACCAGAATTTCCAGAAAATTGAAGTTTAAAGAACTTAAGAGGGAAAATTTAAGAATTTCTGGGTTTGGGGGTTCCGTTCAAAACCGAACCAAAGTTAAGAAGGTAGAAGTTCTGGTTAAGGGGTTGTACCACAAGGTCCCACTATCAAGGTCCAAGCTGTAGAGATCGAGGAACTGTGTGCTCCAGTCACTACTTGTTTAGATATGGCATGTGTCACAAGAATTGCAAGTTAAAGGAATTAATTTGGGCAATAATAAGTTTGAAGGAACAGAAGATATTAGTCTTTTGATTGGAGCTGACTATTATTGGGACTTCATCACTGGTAATATTGCCCGCACATCTCGAGGTCCGGTAGCTATTGAAAGTAAGCTAGGCTGGATGTTACATGGTAGCTTTTGCAATGAAATGGAGGTTAAAGCTCTACTTGAATCCATCGGCATAAAGAACAAACAGGAGAAGCAGGCGAGTACAGTGGACAGTGATGTTTTAGAGCAATTTGAAAAAGAGATTGTGTTTAGAGATGGTTGCTATGAAGTTGGCCTCCCTTGGAAGGATTCTTGCAAACCCAGTTCAAACCTTCAGCTAGCTAATAGGAGGTTGGAGACTTCATTGTACAGGCTAAGAAAAAAATGAGTTGTTGTTAATTGAATACAATGAGGCCATCCTAAGCTATGTAAGGGAGGGTTATGCTGAAAGGGTGCAAGGTGAGCAGGTGAGCCAGGAGGCACATTATCTGCCACACCATGCAGTGGTACGGCGAGACAAAACTACGACCAAACTGAGGGTAGTTTTTGATGGCTTAGCCAAGGACAAAGGTGGTGTGTCCTTGAATGACTGTTTGGATGCTGTGCCAAATTTAAATGCAGATTTATTTTCCTTGTTACCGAGATTCAGGTTTGGTAGAGTAGCATTGACTGCAGATGTGAAGCAAGCCTTTTTGCTGATAAAGTTAAAACCAGAGGACAGAGATGCAGTAAGGTATCTGTGGGTGGATACGAAAGACTTGTTGGAAAATGAACCAAAGGTTCGAGCATATAAATTATAGAATGAAGTCAGTGTTGTTTGGCCTCAGCTCTAGTCCATTTCTGTTGGCAGCTACTATGCAGTACCATTTTAAGAAATATTCTGAAGTCTATCCTAACACTATTGAACACATAAGGAAAAATTTTTGTTGATGATTTGCTGTGTTCCGTGGATAATACAGAAATGGCTAAGCAGATATTCATGGAGGCTAGAGCTATAATGAGGGAGGCTGGCATGGAGCTTAGAAAATGGCAGACCAATCATTCTCAATTACAAGAGTTTATGAGTCAGTCCTGTGTAGGACCTGATGCAGCAGAAAGTATTGAGGATTCTGGTATTAAGGAGTTGGGGGCAATAGACACAAAGGTGCTAGGCATTGTTTGGCAGCAAGGAGAGGATTTGTTTACCTTCAATGGGAAATCTTTAGTAGAGCTGGCTGAGAATAAGACAAGGTGGACAAAACGTACAGCTCTTAGTTTGGCTTCGAAGGTCTTTGATTCCTGGCTCCATTTGTGATAAAGTAAAAAATTTGGTTTCAGAGCTTCTGGGAAATTGGACTTGGTTGGGACCAAGAGTTACCTGATCATATGGCGGTAAGGTGGAAATATTGGTGCAAAGAATTGGCACATCTTGGAGACATTGAAATCCCAAGATGGTACTTTGGAAAGTTGAACGATAATCCAGACAATTTGGAGCTGCACATCTTTTGTGATGCAAGTGAGGAAGCCTATGCAATTTGTATTTATATAAGAGGCACATTCAAAGAGAAAGTAAGTTGCAGGTTGGTTGCTGCAAAGAGCAGTGTAGCACCTTTGAAAAGGCTTTCTATTCCAAGGTTGGAATTGATGGGTGCAGTTATTGCTAGTCGGCTTGCAGTTACAGTGCAAAAGTCTTTGGCCCTTTATGAAATTCCAAGCTATTATTGGACAGACTCCACTATAGTTTGGCACTGGTTAAGAAGCCAGGCAAGGAAATGGAAACCATTTGTTGCCAATAGGGTGGAGGAAATTCAAACACACACAGATCCAAAGCAATGGAAGCATTGTTCAGGCACCCAAAACCCAGCTAATTTACCAACACGAAGAATTTCGGTGAAAGATTTTGCACAGTCAAGTTTATGGTGGAATGGGCCAGAGTGGCTAAAATTTGGAAGTGAAAACTGGCCTTCTAATCAGCCTATTGTAGGAGAATGCCAGGCTGAAGAAGCATGGGTGAGTGAGGTGAGAAAATGCACTGTGAACAGTTGTCAAATTATGCAGCAGGACCACATATTGAGGCTTGAGGACATTAGCAGTCTGAAAAGGTTGTCAAGATTGACAGCATGGGTATATAGATTTACAATCAACTTTAAGGGAGAAACAAGAAGGGAAGGAATTCTGAACAGTCAGGAGATTCAGCAAGCCAGGCAATACTGGGTGGTATATGTGCAGAAGGAAAAATTTGGTGAAGATGGGGAATTGCTCACCAGCCGTCCATTACAGGTTCTACCAACACATTCTGCTCTCAAGGGTTTGGATGTGTTTTTGGATCAGGATTTATTGAGAGTAGGAGGTAGACTTCAGTTTTCTGGGCTTCGAGAGGAGAAAAGACATCCAATTTTGCTACCTTCTGGGGGACAATTTGTGGAACTTTTGATCCTGGATACTCATCGTAAGTTGTTACATGCTGGAGTTAAAGAAGTGATAATAGAGATCAGACAACAGTTTTGGATTCCCAAAATTAGACAAGTAGTAAAAAAGGTCTTGCATAAATGTGTGGTTTGCAAGCGTTGGAGTGCAAGCCTTATTATGAAAAGGTGGCTCCACTTTCAAGAGAACGGTGTGTCTATACTGCCCCATTTGATGTAGTGGGAGTAGACTTCGCAGGTCCAGTCTATGTGTATGAGCAAGGGAAGTCTAACAAAGGTTATATATGTCTTTTCACATGTGCTACCACCAGAGCAATCCATTTGGAGTTGGTAAGCAACTTAAGTAGTGATGTATTTCTTTTGGCCTTTAAAAGGTTTGTGAACAAAAGGGGTTTCCCAAATAAAATCATATCGGATAATGCAAAAACCTTCAAAAGGGCTGCAAAGGATCTCCAAGAAGTTTGGTCTTTGCTAAAAGAGGAGGGATTCCAATCCTACCTTTCACACCATGGGGTACAGTGGAAGTTTATTGTTGAGAGAGCACCATGGTGGGGAGGATTTTGGGAAAGGCTAGTGAGAAGTGTAAAGTGTCCATTGAAGAAACTTTTAGCTAATGCTCATTTCAGCAAAGAAGAATTCTGCATTGTTTTGTGTGAAGTAGAAGCAATGGTGAACAGTAGGCCTATCACCTTTGTTTATAACAGTATGCAGGATGCAGAGCCATTGACACCAAATCATTTTCTTTGTGGTAAACGATTAACATCAAGCCCCAGTTTGCCAGAAGACTTACAGCCTATCCAGAGCACTCAAGAAGAGTTAACCAGAAGGTTCAAGTACCTTGAAGAGCTACAAGATCAGTTATGGAAGTGGTGGCAGATAGAATACTTGCCAGAACTCAATTATTACCCATCAGGCAATGTAAAGGGCTTCAATGCAAATTGTATCAAGGTGGGAGAAGTGGTAATGATTGGGGATGAAAGACCAAGGCAATGCTGGAAGCTTGGCATAATTGAAGAGTTGTTTGTTGGCAAAGACAATTTAGTTAGGTCTGCACTGGTAAAGACTTCAGGAGGAAAATTAGAGAGATCTATACAAAAACTCTATGCTTTAGAAATCAGCAAAAACACGGATAGTCAAGATGAAACATTTGAGTTACAGCCTCATGGAGAAAGTTTGGCTAAATTTGCAGAAGGTAATGACAACAATGCCTCTTCGGTGGGGAGTGTTAGAAAATCTAGAAGAGGAAGAGCCATTATTTTCCCAAGGCGATATGATGACTAAGCTGATTGATGCAACATTGCTTGTATATATTAAGTTAAGGTGCATATATATCCATCTCATAATTGTAAGGTTAGTGAAAAATTCACTTAATTTAGAGCTAGCATTTTTGGGCTCTTGTGGCATCATTGTTTGGGCACTCTTGTAGCATCATTTTTTTGGGGGGGCACTGAGCGTCCTTCCTACTCATTTGTTGAATGCGGCACTTACATGGCGTGGTCTTATAGAGAGATTTCTTGCAATTCAGTTTGGTTCTTTAGATACAAGATTGTTGCGTCGTGCAATGGTGCAGGTTGTGTTGTTGTTGTTGTTGTTGTAAGGTTTAGAAAGAAGACCATAAATAGTGCCCCTTTTGTTTTTTATCTTAATTTTATGCAACTGAGGCTTAAGGTAGGCCCACATCGAGTCAGCAACCCTGAGTAGGACCTAATAGGACCTCCAAGTCTAAGTTTTTAGTCTAGCTTAACTTAGGCTGTAGGTTAAACTGGCCCTTCAGAGCTTGGCCGTTCACCTCCATCATATGCCCTCAGATGTTGCGAAGGAAGGTAAACAACTCCATCAACCAACTTTTATGACCTACCGTAATTAATAACCATTAAAGTGATACGGTGATCGAGATCTTATCTACTATTTCTTTACTTTTTTTAACTTTGAGAGGGAATTATGAATTATTTTTCATTAAAGAATGCAACATTTCTAAATAAGAGTGATGTTAATAATTATAGAATGTTGCGTGACCGTCATACAGTACCTAAACAAATAAATAAAGAAGACAGCGCAATAGGCTACAACTATAAGACGGGTTAACTGAGTTAAGGTATACATTACATAACTGTACTGAATCCAAAGCCTACTTCTATCTAGTCAGACCATGCTTGTACAAAATTTCATACACATTTTTTAAATCGAGGAAAAGCCACCATGTCCATGGGCGCCCGCAGGTAGGGGCAAGGGGGGGCGCTTGCCCCCCCTGGAAATGCCAAGAAAATATATTAAATATTTTCTAAGAAAATATTTATATCCTAAACTTGCTGAAAAGTATCCAACTGCCTCCTAAAGGGTGAAAATTTTTATTTGTGTGCATGATAAAAGGTTGCTACCTTTTTATTTGTTCAGAAGTCCCCCCTTAAAATTATCCCGCCAAGTTGGCAGCGCCAACTCAAGCACCTGGCTGCATGCAGTGCGTGGCAGCCATTGTTTTTGATCAGTTTTTTTCCGACACTCAGAGAGTGAAGACGCGGATTTGTGGTCTGTGTTACATAACTGGATACCCTGTTTTCAGGACTTCTGTGATTATTTTGTAGTGCCTTGCACCACAAGATTATCTTTTATTAGTGAAAATTGCCACAAGTGAAATATTTTAAGTCTAAATAAATAAATACAAGTTAAACATGTCCAGTGATTAATTTTAATTCTTAAGCATTCAGTGTATAGTAATTTAGTTAAAAATTAAAGTGCAATCATTAAAGAAGTTTAAAGCAAATATAAAAATATATTTTGTGCTTTAAACAATGTAAATTTTGGGGTATGGTGTGACTAGACATGAGTTTGCTTTTAAGGATTATTTTAGCTTGTTGGTAAAATTGTGAAGTAAAAACAAACTTATGTGCAACGACAACACAAGGGACGCCGTTTCCACATTTTATTATTTGAAAGCACGGCGCCAGCAAGCAAAGTTTCTTCGTGGTATGTTCCTATTTATAATGTTTATTTTTTTTTACTATTGCATATCTGTATGCAATACCGCATACTGCAGATATTGACAAGCCTTATATTGTTTGTGATTAGTACTGTAAGATTCATACTATAAGTAGTACTGTAAGATTCATACAATAAATTACCTTAGGCTAAGTTAGGTCTATTTAGGCAAAAACCAAATTGTAACTCTAGCCTAGCTGAGGCCTACCGTAGCCTTTGTTTTAAATAATTAACCTCAGCTCCACTATATTGAAGAGGCATAGGCCTGCCCATTAATTTTCTTAGTATATTTTACTTTATAAGCCTGTTATGTTTTATGTATTTTCTTAGCAGATGGCCTACTAGTCATTTGTGGCCTACATACCTTTTTAGTTTTCCTGTTCAACTTAACACAATCCCATACTGTAATTCACCATCCACAGGTTACTGGGCCTATATAGCATATATATTTTAATTATCAATTTTTACCATTTTTGTATCATTTTTGTCTGGAATATTACTTACAGTATTCTTGTCTCTTTCTTTGCAGACAAGGTTGTCATTGTGGCTATTATTTGTATATTAATATTAGTTCTATTAGTTGTTTATTATTATTAGTTGCATATTCATATTAATATTAGTTATCTACCAATATTATTTATATATTTATTATTATTACTAGTATCAGTATTAGTTGCAGACTGTAATATATTAGCTAAACGGTGCCATTATTTAATTTCGCATTTATGTCAATCAAAGTTGTTACGGGTAAAAATCCCCCTTGCATTTATAAATAATTGTTGCATATAGTTTATTAATTGTTGTCAATAAAATACAAAATTCATGTTTATGATTTTATAATCAATCCTTCCCTTTTTTATTAAAACTATTTTTGCGCCGCATTGCTGGATGCCAATCTAGTATTTGGGTGCTGGTGACCCTGGTAATTAATTATTTACGTAAAGGTCTGTAATAATAAAAATTAGACCCTTACAATTTCTGTGTCTGATATTGTTATTAGAATTTGTTCAAGGTGCTTTGAACATAAAACTGTGCTTGAGTGCTATGATAGACATGGATTTTTCAGTCTGTGTTACATAATTGGATAGCCTACTCTTTTCTAATAAACTACACTAAACTACACCTAAACTACACTATTACCGCGAAATAAAGTATAGCCAATTATAGACTGCTGAGGGAGTTGAACCTACAACTATTTTTCTTTTTACAGATGGACATACGAAAGTACCTGAAATCTTTGGGAACAGAACCAGGTGATGGAGCAAGTAGCAGCAAGAAGCAGAAAACATTGGATTTGACAGCTGGTACATCTGACTGAGGATTGAAAAATATTGATAATACTGAAAATTGGTCAGACTTTGATGTTGGACTTTATGTGAATTCGACAAGTGGGATAACTGATGACCTCAAGTATCGTCTGCTTACAGAACCATTCAAGCCTCATGAGACATATGACTTTAAAAAAGATGTGTCTGGAAGTGGGAAGCGAAGTTTTAGACATGCTTGGTTAGCACAGTATGCTCCATGGCTGGCGTACTCTTCAAAGCTGAAAGGTGCTGTTTGTATATATTGCATTTTGTCCCACAGACTGTTCATCGAGGCTTTCAAGGTGCATTCATTACCTGTGCCTTTACAAAGTATAAGGATTTCAATGAAAGTGCGCGAAATCACATTGCATCTGCATGGCATGTTGGTTCTCAAGAAGATGCTGAAAACTTTATGGCAGTTAAGAAAATCCAAATAAAGAAATCATATGCCAGCTAGATTCTTCCATCAAACGTATGGTTTGAAGAAAACAGGAAAAAGATATTTCCTATTCTTTCAACAATTTTGTTCTGTGGAACAAATGATCTGGCTTTGCGAGGAAAGGAAGAAGGCAAGGGAAATGTACAACAGCTTTATGATTTTCGTATTGAGGCCGGTGATACTGTTTTGAAAACTCATTTAGAAACAGCTGCTAAAAATGCACGATACACATCGCATCGAACAGAAAATGAGCTGATAAGCATATCTGAGGAAGTTCTGAGAAACGATCTTGTGACTGCTGCCAATAATTCCACTGGATTTTCATATTAGCAGATGAAACTGCAGATATTTCTGGGAGAGAACAATTATCCATTGGTGTACGTTTTGTGGATCCGTACAGTGAGAAGATGATTCGTGAAGAATTTCTTGGATTCACTCCACTGAGTGACATGAGTGCCTCAGCAATATCGGACTCCATAATAAACCAATGTAAAAACTTTGGCCTCAATCTTGACAAACTTTTGGGTCAGGGATATGATGGATGCTCCACAATGGCTGGAAAAGATAATGGTGTTCAAGCGAAAATTCGAAATGTTTATCCAAAGGCTGCTTTTGTTCACTGTTCCTCACATCGCTCAATCTGGTTGTCAATGATCTCAACGCTGTTTCATCAGTCCGCAATGTATTGGTACTATTAATCAATCATTGCATTCTTCCGTGAAAGTCAAAAAGAAGGTCCTTAGTTCCGAATGTTCCTCTCCTGTCTGAGACACGTTGGACTAGCAAGTATAAAAGCATTAGAATATTCAGCGACAAGTTCGAAGATATCTATGATCAGTTAGAAGTACTGTCGACAACGGAAACTGGAAATACACGACAGTCTGCACATCAGTTGTTGTCTGCATCCAGCTCACCTACTTTTTTATTTTGCCTGGTTATTATTTCCTTTTACTCAGCTCTTCTTGAACCAGTCACCCAGGCACTTCAAGCAATTCAACTTGACCTTCCGCAAGTACAGGAGCACATTCACAACCTGCTTTCTGTAATACGCCTACACCGCACAAAGGCAGAAAAGCACTTCAAGATGGATGTTTTTGAAAAGGTATCCTTGCTGGCAGAAAAACTAAACATTCAACTCACTGTGCCAAGGCAATGTGGAAGACAGACACATCGAAGCAATGTGCAAACAACAAATGTAGAGGACTATTTCCGACAGACTATCTATATTCCATACCTTGATTCCCTAATCAGTTCACTGCAGTAGTATAGCCGAAAAAGGGGAGAGTGCAGGAATGTTGCAGGTTATTATGTAATGTTGCAAAGGGGGGTGGGGTTGTTCAAAGGGGGTTGTTGCAAAGGGGGATGTTGCAAAGGGGGGATGTTGCAAAATGGGGGTGGGGGAAAGGGGGGGTGGGGGGAAAGGGGGTGGGGGGAAAACTTGGAGGCGGCGTTATCCCCCAAGAAAGAAGGAGGAGGAGAGAAAGGAGGAGAGGTGTTCACCTGGCAGGAGCCAAGTGCACACTGAGACTTCCAGCCGGCTGGCGTGTTTTATAGACTCCTAATCAGCCAGTTGGCTGAGTTTGCCAGATACCGCCATGTATTCCATTGTATACATTATTATCCTAATCAGCCAGTTGGCTGGTTGTCAGATACCTCTTTTTATTATTGCATACATTATTATATAGCCTAATCAGCCAGTTGGCTGTTGTCAGATACCTCTTTTTATTTTGCATACTTATTATATACGCAATACATTGTTGATAGGCTCCTAATCAGCCATTGCAGATCCTCTTTTTTTTATGCATACATTATTATTATAGACTCCTAATCAGCCAGTTGGCTTAGAAGGCTTAAATATTGCCAGATACCTGTTGTATACAGAATACCGGTAGTAGAAGGCATAACAATAAACAACATTGCATCATTCTTTTTATTATAAATATATAGAAAATAAATATACATTTGAGGAATATGCGTATAACAGAAATATATACACACAATTATGGATATATATATATATATATATATATATATATAAATAAAATATACATTTCATATACATTTGAGGAATATGCGTATAACAAATATATACACATAATTATATATAAAATAAAATATACATTTCATCAATATGTACATAACAGAAATATACACACACACAAATATGGTGATATATAAATAAAATATACATTTCATATACACTTCAATATGTACATAACAGTACAGGAGAAATATCAAGCAAAATGTAATATATATATATTAATATATATATATATATATATATATAAACACAAATCAATAGAAATATGTACATAATCAAAAATATATATACAATTCACTTTTTTTTCAAAATACTAAAATCGGTCTTAATCGAGTTTACAATTACATCATTATTGCTCTGCATTACGCAGTCTATGCGGCTTAATAATATTTCACCGCTTAAAGTATAGGGAAACCTGTATTCGATATGAATGGCTTTCATATCGTTCAGTACTATTTTTGTTCCCACTTTACAACCGGTTGGTAAGTCATCTTTAAACACGTCTAGAATACAATCAAAAGCACGCACAAAGAGTTCATCGTTAGCTACATTATTAAACACAAGTTTATAAGAACGCTTTTCCAATCGAGGGTTTATTTCTACCGACTCGAGCTTTTCAATCGTGAACTCTTCACTCAACATAACGGCAATTGAAATAATCTTCTAAATCGTTACGGCAACTGCGCGTTATATAAAGAAATAGTTCTTCAGGGTGAACGGTGTAGGTGAGCTCAGCCTTGTACCGATCAATTGCTTTGTACCAAAGTTCATGGTATTTCAAAGAGTCTAAACTTTTTAAATAAACATCCAGCACTAGACCATTCTCACCAGTCCTACACTCGGTAAACCCATCGAGCAGAGCAGTGTATGCGTATTCAAGTACTGTATCAAAATAAAACATATCCGTAACACGCGCGTCTAATATAGGTTTCAGTTTACGGAATCCGACGATTTCAAACATTCTGTCGAGGATGAAACGGTTTCGCGTAGGAATAAGAGCGTTATTATCAGAAGCATTCTTCCACATAAGCCTTATATCAATGCACGGCCGATCGTTATTTATACACAACGTACATACAACGGCGTATGAGGGCGCGTCACTAATCTGCTCTCTTCTTGTACCTACGTTAGCAGGTATTTTATAACGATCTTCACACCACTTATCAACTATCACGAAGATTCTATTCATCTCCTCGATACTTAAATAAACCCGTTTGTTTGTCGGTCTACATTCCGTTTCCAGTACATAGCTAATGGTACCGGAATTACGCCTGAACACGCGCAACGATTTCGTCACGGACACATCGTACGAGGCGTTGAGAATGCTGCTCAAAGGAAGTTCCATCGTATTCGAGGAGCGCACGTCTACTCGGCTCAAGCTCTGAGATAACTATGAGCCGTGTGAGGCACAGGCAGGAACGGTTCGACGGGCGGCTGACTCGATGATACGTGAATGGGCATGTTCGTACGACTCGAATTGTTGCACATATTTGTTTTTCCGTTTCGTCACTACCAGCCTACGCACTTTGGATAAGAACTAGGCGCTAATCATCTCCACACTCCGGCGCACTATTTGAGAGGAACATATGCTCATATTTTTCCTTTCTACCCATCAAACGATGCTCGTCTCTAAAATCTGTTAAAAACTCACGCATGGCACTAGCCACAACCTCACTATGAACCTCATCATGATATACGTTAATATAGTGATAAAAACACCTAAGATTGTCCATGATCACAGATTCACATTTTCAGACGTAGGGTATGAGTAATCGACATGGTGTAGCATGACGTAATACCGCTTGTCACACCACCCATCCACAAGGCTCATTATCCATACCTGCTGCTTCTCTTCTGCACGCGTTGTTTCTTTTACTTCACGGTGTATGTGAGACTTTATAAAGTTTAGCCCTGCAGTATACTTCAGCACATCGTCTGTGCAACGAAAGCCTTCAACAGTCTCACCAGAACATCCGTAGAGTATTTGTACATCTTGGAACTTCGCACAATCCAATGTGGTTTTAAAAGAGGCATAGGAGGGGGGAATAGGAAGTTTTTCGGTATCCACCACATCCTCACACTTTACTGAATACCATTTCATAAACGTTGTGCAAGCGATATTAAAGGTAGCCATTTCAATATACGTCTGATCTGAATACACGTCTGATCTCTCGGGCTTACTGCGGTCGACTGACCACGCAGGGACTCCCAGATAGTAGCATGACTCACGCAGTGGGCGGAGCTTAGAACTTTCACCTACACACACACACACACACACACACACACACACACAAAGGAGAAAGTGAAACGCTATTTGATTTATTGAGATATTCATATATTTACAAATACGATTCGAGATATTCAAGTTATATATACATATATATTTACAAATAGATACGATTATATACAAGACGTGTGAGTTAGAAGCATCATTGGTATCCAAAGGGTACGGTATCATAGGTGCCAGGTAACTGGTAACGTTTCCTATAGGTGTTACGGCACACCATCGTACCCCTAAGTTCCTTCACGCCTCCCAGCTTCTGCGCCCGAAAATTGTGGGTGCCTACAATTAGTTGGTGAGGTTCCAAACATACTAGATCCTTCAACGACTCAAAGTTAACAACCTCCCGATTCGCATGGTTGAGCGTAATACCCTTTGCCTTCACGATATATTTCATTTCATCCCCTACCCTGACCCGTACCCCATAAGTCTTAGGTCCTGTTGAGATAAAAGAGTCGGCGTATGCGTCGTCCCCATACTCATCCTTGATCTCATCAGTGAGTTCGCCGAGGAACTCCCCAATAGCGGGCATGTAATCACCCTCCCTCTCTGTGAATATCACGCTATCTGTATCGGCATACAATACTCTCCGCCCAAGAGAATGCAATAGACCCCAAAGTTTTATACGGGCGTAGGCTGTTGTGAAGCTCGCCACAGGTATGTTTGTAACCCTTGAGGTATCTGTGGCAAATTCAGTGTTGTTGTACTTTATTACGTAAGTATTACCTACATTCACGATCTCCATGACCTCTTTATCGGGGGCATTGGCATAATCCCAGACATCGCTATAACTTTGTGCCAAATGAATGTTCCCTCTGCCGGTATTCTGCGCAAATTTTCCCCATAGACTGTTTAGACACAACTTTGCACTAAAGCGCTTGCCAGGATTCTTTACAATTTGGACACGATCAAGTTGTATACCTTCGCGGTCGCGGTAACGTTGAATATAGGCCGACTTTTCATCTTCGGTATCAACTCCTCGCGGATACCCTGATGCTTCAACCTTATCCTTCAAAAAGGCGTTTATATATGGTGTGAAAAGGTTGGGGAGCTTCTGAAACCTCCACACCTCGTGTATCTTCAGTATTCTATAACCATGGCGTACGGCTAGGGCCAGCTCAGGACTTGTATATACGCCTCTGATCTTACGCTGGTGGGGTATATGGTTACATTCGCCGTTATCCTCTTCCGCGCACTTCACGCACAGGGGAAACATGAGCTTGTCGTCGATAACGACAGGTAAGATCGGCATCCATAAATTGCGTGGGGGGAGTACGTCTACGAAAGAGAGCCCAAAGTAATGATCATTCAAATTTTTTGAAAATTCATTGATGGATCATGCTAGGTCCCACCAGTTTCTCAGGAGCGCCCACGGGGTACGGATTGCTCTTCATCACGTATGGGTATAAAGAACAGAAATCGTAGTAATGGAGCTTCACGCCCTCCGTAGGTGGGAAGTATAGTCTGAAAGGATTTGTACGTCCTCCAAACAAGCTATCACCACATTTGAGAGGATCCAGCACCATTGAACGCTTGATCGTTTTTATTTCCTCACGGTATACATCGTCTGTCTCCATCCGTGCATCATATTCATGCTCCCACAAGACTTTGTGAGTGAACTGTGACCCTATAAGTTGATCGCGGGTGCGGGTCCCTGCAAGACAGTCGGCAGGAGATCTACCGTTGATATCTCCGACGATACCGCACTCAGGGCGGGGGCATCCATGCCACCAGCATCCATTAAAGGAATACACAGTCTTCACACCAGTGACACGGTTTTCACTTAACCCATCAACCCAAAAAACACGTCCATTAATCTTAATGGGTACTTCACCCGTGTTGCGGGCGTGCTTTATGTATACACCTGTTTGTTGCTGCAGGTGTATGAGCCAGTAAATAGCCTTGTGTCCGTAACTGCGGGGGTTGTTTCGGTGAATAATGGCTAAGGTGTCTTTAGGCATGAAGTTATTCTTGAACACCGTAAAACATAATGATGCGATGGTGGTTGCGACTTGCACTGGATCGCATTTGAAACGGGCTATGTACATACTTCTAAAGGCCTGGAAACATACTCTAAGCACGCGCACATCATTCACGCAATAACGCTCACATTCATCAGCTATATTATAAGGGTTACTTTCATTAAAACTGTCGTAGTATCGATCAAAGTCTTCATCCATACAGTCAAAATAATGTTTGGGGGGGGTGGGCCTACGTAGTTTAAAGTCTCGCTGGTGAGGAAAGTGTATGGGAAGTATCCTTTGGAAACTTCAGCTGCTACTCCCATCACCTTGGGTAGCTTTGCTAATTTACAAGGTGTGAATAATAAAGTATCTTTAAATTGTACATTGCCTCTTATCTGCATCTGTATTAATTTGTTGCCTCTTTTCAATGGATCACCTGTAAATATCTCAGAGGATTCGTGTTCAAGCAACTCCTTATAAAGGAACTGCGTGTCAAACTTTGCCCCGTTATGGGCGAGAATATACACAGTCATTTTTTTGAACTTGTCGGCTAACTTGACAATATAGGACACAAATAGTTTCACAGGACTATCGCTGACATTCGTTTTAAAAACGTTTGTCCGTTTACCGCATTTGGGGCACTCGTCACATTCGATACCCATACACTCATCACAGATGGTCTGGCTCACAAGTAAATGTGGAATTACCTCTTTGGTTTCAGCGTTCGTATATGTTTCTATATCGTAGTACACAGTTATACAAGGGTTATTTTTAGGCTTAGCATCTTTCATATAACACACATGCTTTACTCCATCCGCCTTATATTCCTCCTGGCATGTAGGACAGTGAATTACGTCGCACTTGTGCTTAAATTTTCCCCAATTATCCATTGTGTGAAACATACCACATTCACAGATTCTCATTTTCCTGCACGTACCAATTGATTTATGGAGATCAAAGCAGCTATTATTGAAAAATGTGCGTCTACACACATCACAGTCTCTCTTCTCAACTACACGGCTTTCACATTTGGTGCTTTTACACTGCTCACATACCATGTGACATTCTTTACAATGTCTCACTATATCAGCCGCAAACTCGAGGCACCCCTTACACAAATCATGATGTCTCCCATATTTTCGACTTTTGTCATAACTCGCGTAAAGCCCCCTTATATTACGGATGGGGAGATACGTTGTCCCTGACAATCCTAAAATAAGTAGGGGTCTTGTACGATCTCTCACACAGCTTTTAAAAACATACACAGTCCGGTGGCGATCATCCAAACCAAATACAACTATGCGCACATTCATTTCCTGTTCTACCTTTCTCAGCTCTTCAGGACCCATATTACAGTCAAATTCAAGTTCACAGTCTACAGCTAGTTTACGGGCACGCTCAACGATCGTAGGCAGCCAAATTTTTTGAGTCCGTGTATTTTGTACAGTAAACATACGTGCTAAGAGTACTGCTATAAAGCCGCAACCACGATCGACGTTTATATGCCTTCGGTAAATAGTTGGAGAATTGAAGTTAAGAGTGTACGGTATGGCACTATGACCCGCAACACGGTATACATGGTCAATATTTACCGTGAAGTTGTCCATATTGAAGGCTATACTACTTTGGACGGCTTGCATTATACGCCCTAATATATATTCTACATCTTCAGCAGCCAAACGCCTGAACGGTACTATCACCCAATAATCGTCTACATCACCGTCATCTGACCCGAACCCAAAGGACAGACTCGTCCTGACCTCACGCTCGTCGCGATTCTGAAGAGCAAACTCTATAATACGCTGTACTACCCTGCGTATCCCGCGCTCAATTCCATTGCTATACAGGGCTCTAGGGTCGACCCTAACTCTATACCGATTTCTAGTCAAGGCGGGGGTGGGGGCTGCGGATCGCACTAACTCGAACGTAATAACATCCTCAACAGAACGGGGGGCGGATGAATTAGTGGATATATTAGGTGCTGCTGCTGATGGGGGCCCTGTTGCGTAGGAGGGTTGGGGATCTATTATTGTAGACTTAACAGAACGGGGGGCGGAATAAGGGGGAGGTGCTGCTGCTGGGGAGGTTGTTGCGGTTGAGGGTTGGGGATCTGCTGCAACAGGTACGTATTTCGGCCGCTTTATACCTGATGTGGGGTTCTCATACCTCCGCTTTGGACGTGCAACCTGTATCGCTGGTTCAGGGGAGGAGATCACACTGTCGTCGAGGTCATCCGTAATGATAGGGTGCTCTACCTCATCGTCGGTTCTGTGGGAGAAGAAATATAAGGATCAGCACTCAAAATTTGTAATATTTTGTAAATGACCCACTTAGGAGTGTGACGTGTTAGAAATGGACTCTGTAGAAAAATTCAGATTCACGAGCCCATCCACATGTATTATATCTGGACCTACAGGATGTGGTAAAACTGTGTTTATGCTTAAAATCATTAAAGAAAAGGGCGAGATGTTCTCGAAATTTGTGCATAAAGTTATATGGTGCTATTCGACGTATCAATCAGCGTTCAACGAGTACCAAGATGATATTTTGTTCCACAAAGGTGTATATGACGTTAATTCGCTAAAGGGAACTGAACATACAATCATTGTAATTGACGATCTCATGTTGGAGATGGATAAAACGTTTGCCGAGACATTTACAGTATACTCCCACCATCTTAACATAAGCGTGTTCTTCATCAATCAGAATCTATTTTTCAAAAATAGATACATGCGCGATGTGTCGTTAAATACGCAATATCTAGTCTTATTCGCGCAACGTAGAGATGTATCACAAATTGGGGTATTAGCCAATCAAATGTTCCCGAATCAGCGTAAGGAGTTTTTGGAAGTTTATAAAGAAGCTACAAGCGCGCGTTACGGATATTTGCTTTGCGACCTTCATCCGCGAAACACGTTTAGAGTGCTTCTGCGAACGAATATATTTCCAAACGAGCCTGAAACGGTGTATATTCCAGAATGACAAAGAGACTAAAGAAATACCATGAATTAATAAAAATCTATCATCGACTGCCCCGGGCAATGCAGCAGATGTTTATTAAAAATATTGACGCCGACTTTTTAAAATGCATCTGTGAAATCTGTCTTAACGTTATAAATTGCAATGTATCAATGAAAGCCCATCAGAAGGCTCGCCTACGCCGCTACAAGAACATAATACGTACACTCGCTCGTAAAAGTCAAACTGTAGCGAAGAAAAAACGAGTTATTGTGCAAACAGGAGGGTCATTTCTCCCCATCTTATTTTCAGTTTTGGGCCCTTTACTGACTAGATTAATATAATGAAGAAAGTGGTAGTGATTCCCCACGAGGTGTACGCTTCACTGCAAAGAGACACGGATCTAGATCCCCGTAAAAGCAGACTTAAAAGAATGGAAAGCGAATTGTTAGCCCTATTAAACAGTGAAAAAACACCTGATGAGAAAAGAATCTTATACCAAGAAGCTCTGCAGAAATTTCTTCACGAGTACGAAAATTATAAGAGCCCTACGGAGATTCCTGTGGTTATTAGGCACAGCACCGATGGCGACATAGGACCTGTACCCGACGATACAGCTGATCAACCAAAAAGATTAGCCACACAACATATCGAACATGTATTAAAAAATACCCTCCCACTTACATTGAGGAGTAAAGGCTTAAGTCTTTATAATCTATTGAATGAGGATCCCGCCATACAATGGACCGATACAGGGGAGATCATTGTGGAAGGATCAAAGGTACAGGGATCGAATATCGTAGACATTGTCCATGATCTGGTGAGAAAGTGGGATAGGCCATCACCATCAGGATGGAAGCATATTAAAGCAAGACTACAACAAATAAATGTCCCTAAAACGTTGATAGGAATCTGAACAGGTTAAAAGACTTGGAACACGCAACGTCTGTGGCACAATTGAAGACGCCGTCACCCCCTGCGGTAACACCTTTCAAGAGGAGAAAGAAGAGGTTAAACCAACCCTACCCACCTGCCTCTAAAATACGCAAATGGCTAACGTATTAACTAAACGTTATTATGACATTTCTGCCCCATCCTCTTACGGCGGCGTAGATAGACTGCACGTTTACGGAGTAGGAAAAAAAGATGTTGAAAGATTTTTGAGGGAGCAGGACGCTTATACGCTTCATAAGCCTGTGAGAAAAAGGTTTAAAACAGCCAAGACAACGGCTTCCTCGATTGATTCTATTTGGCAAGCAGATTTAACAGACATGCAAAGATACTCTGTGTATAACGATGGTTACCGCTACATTCTATTCATAATAGACGTATTCTCTAGATATCTGTGGCTAGTTCCTCTGAAAAATAAATCACCTGAAACAGTTGCTAAAGCCACCAAAACGCTAATGTTAAAAGAAAACAGGGTTCCTGGCTATTTTTGTACGGATATGGGGAAGGAGTTTATAGGCCGTGCTTTTCAGAATATGTTGACAGAGTTTAATATCAGCTATTACACAACCAATTCTATACATAAGGCTTCTTTAGCTGAAAGAGTTCAGCGCACCATAAAGGAACGCATGCACCGTTATTTTACACATAAAAACACATACAGATTTCTAGACATTCTGGAACCATTGGCATCATCCTACAACCGCTCACACCATCGCACGATTGGGGCAACACCTAACGAAGTTTTAGAAAGAGGTACGCTCCCGAGAAGAGATGGACCACCACCACCACCACCACCACCACCACCACACTCTGTGCGCTTCAAAATCAATGATTATGTAAGGCTGTCGCGTTCGGGGAATAAATTCGCAAAGGGTTTTGAGCAAGGATGGACACGCGAGATTTTTAAAGTTAGGGCTGTGAGACCTAAAGGTGTGATAATGATGTATTACATTGAAGATTTGAATGGGGAAGAAATCTCAGGAGGCTTTTACCGCGAGGAATTGCAGAAAGTTGCGTTTAATTTAGAAAAAAATGTGTTTAAAATTGAGAAAATTTTAGGAAGCAAAGGTTCAGGAAGGAGAAAAATGTACCTGGTGAAATGGCTAGGGTACCCAGAAAGCTTCAACACCTATATAAAAGCTGATGCAATAATGAAGCTTAAATAGTATGCAACATGGCTCCTAACCATTTCTACGTCACACTCCCGTCCTCCTCGTCCCTGTCTGTACACCCTAACAACACGCTAGCCAACTTTGTAACAGAACTCCATGGGCACATTGAATTGGGTCGTGATTCGTATGAGGTGGGGATATGCGAAATTCAGCTGGACACCGTCTTTTTAAATATTGAACATGAAGAAACCGTTTTTACGATTCTTAGAGACATTGACGAGTGTGAAAAAGCTGGGGTAGCTATGGATGAAACTATGCGCATCGCTTGGACTAAGATTGCACGGTATTACAGTACAGAAGTAAGACTAGGGCCGGGTCAATATGGTTCGGCCGAGGATGTTGTGAGAGGCTTAAACGTAAGTTTAAGAAACTCAAACCTTACGAATGATTTAGTATATGAAATCGTAAACAACCCTGCACATACACTAATCCTAAAATCAAAGACTAACAGATGTCTTAAAGAACATAGAAAGTTCAAAATTCTAACCAACGGCCGATATAGCGCAGCCTTCCAAAGAGACACATTTCACGAGACACAGTATAACTTGTCCAGATTAATGTATCAATTGAAGATGGAGAAATTGGCTGAAAGGTCCCCAGACATGTGCTATATTTACAGTAATATAGTGGAGCACCAGTTTGTTGGGGATACCCAGGCACGCCTGCTGCGCATTGCTCACATCCCCAACCATAGAGGAAGGAGTTTGAGTATTACATATGACAGACCCCATTATGTGAATGTCGCAACTAATTTAATAACCAATATCACAATATATATAAGAACGATTGAGGGCGAAAACTTCCCATTCGGTAACGGGAGCTTAACAGTGAAGCTACACTTTCGACGCACTGAGTTATAATGGATAGAAAGCCTTTCACCGTCTATCGAGGGATGCGATACCAGCGCGGTAGTGGACTTGGATCCATTTTTTCATCCATACTACGTACGGCTGTTCCTTTGCTGAAGAGGGGTGCCAGATACCTTGGAAGGAAAGCGCTACAATCAGGCCTTAACACTGCAGAAGACATATTGGCCGGGGCTAAACCTAAAGAAGCCCTAAAAAAACATTTAAAGCGTACACGGAACGAAATCATCAAAGATGCAAAGAGAAAAATGCGTGGTGGCGGGAAGAGGAGGGCTCCCCGGAAGAAGAAGGGTCACGTGGTATTAAACGTAAAAGGCTATCAAAAAAGAAATGCTGTAAGCGAATGAAACCTATGGTTGACCACTTTTTTGACTGATATAAGCTAAGGATATTGATCTCATGAATCATAGTTTGTTTACCACTTGTCGAGAGAGGAGTCACTATTTCGCCATGGCACGCTTCATCCACCCATGTAGTTCACAATGCTGTAAGTCGGAGCTGTCCTTTTTTGAGCTCCCGCCAACCCAAGTTTCTATTGAGCACAGTGATTTTATTACAATTAACCCTTTAAACACAATTAGTTCCCCGAGTGCACCTATAGAATTCGTGATACCCAGCTCAGGTCCTTACTTTTTTGATCCAAGCTGTGTGCACATGTACGCTAAGCTACGTATAGCCCATTCTGATGGAACGGCCTGCGATGACAAATATGCTGTATACCCTGAAACAAACTTTCTGCACGCCATATTCAACCAGTGTGACGTATATTTAAATCAGACCAACATATCGGCAGGCACGGGGTACTATCATCTACGAGCCTATTTGGAAAATGTCCTCAACTTTTCCAAAGAAGCGAAGGCTACCTTTTTAAGTGCGGAGGGATATTATCAAACTAAAGATGAAAATAGTATAAAGGACAAATTTAAAAATTCTAAAAAGAAAATATACGAGTGTTTTGGACGGTTGCACACAGATTTCACTTTCCAGGAGAAGTTGCTTGTGAACGGGGTGGATATGAAAATAAAGCTCACCCGCACGAGTCCTGAGATCTGCTTAAATCTGGATGCGAATCAAGAAGAGGGCGCAAAGTCCGTTGTGGTTCACATTATGGACACATACCTCCGCGTACGGCGAGTGAAATTAAGTTCACCAAAACAACTAGAAATTGAGAAAAATTTACTAAACGCTACAGTGAAATATCCTATTAACAGAGTGCAGATCAAACTATATACGGTTCCTGCAGGGTTGGCATCGAAGCAGATAGAAAACATTGCCCTGGGAAATCTTCCTAAAAGGATATTAATCGGCATGCAGGACCACGCTTCGGTGAATGGAAAATATAAAAAGAGTGCCTTTAAATTCGAGAATTTCGGACTTAAAAATATAACTCTATACGTTAATGGCACTGCTTTGGGTGGAACAATGGGTACGGACTATTCATCAGATGCTGTGTTACCTCTTTGTGCCAGAGCCTATAGTAATCTGACCCATATTGCAGGTGATTGTGATGAGCTTGGTAATGGGGTAACGCAGGAAGAATTCATTGATCAATTTAACCTTTATCCGTTTGACATTACACCTGACTTATCTGCTAGCGTAAATACCCATTTAACACCACAGCAGAGCGGTAACATCTCAGTGCGGCTGGAATTCGCCAAGCCTATAGACGCTCCTATTAGTGTACTAGTATATCTCGAATCGCAAGCCCTAATAGAAGTAGATAGATTTAGAAGCGTTATCACTGACTTTTAAAATGGATGCTAATACACTTCAGAAAGTAATGGAGCGAGTCACACGTTCCAAATTTATCGGCGTGTTTGCGAAGAATGAAACATTGAGTTTGCCAAGTACGCGAGAATGCGGTAGTCTTATTGTGAACACAGACATCATCGGTAATGAAGGGATTCACTGGATCGCTGTCTATTTTAAAAATAGACAGCGCCTGTACTATTTTGATTCACTCGGTACTCAACCCTGGAGTGACCCTATTATTGTAAAATTTCTCGCTCAGTTACATATTCCCGAAGTTGTATGGAACCCATTTCGTATGCAGGGATATTTTACTAATGTTTGCGGAATGTACTGTGTCTCATTTCTCATGCATATGTCAAATGATAAAGAATTTATAAATTTTTTAAATTTATTTGATCCGTGTCACACTCACCGAAACGATGAAATGGTATGTAGACAGATAAAAAACCGTTTTCCAATTGTACGTACTCGTTGTATATTATAATGTTTTTGTTCGTATATTCGTTTATTGTACTGATTTCTTTCATTTAATAAATTTATGAAAATATATTGCGTCTTCTTATCCCAAAAAGATCGAAAAACACTTACATTATTTGACATTGTTGACTGATTAGTATATCATCCGTATTCCCTTCAAAAGAGTGTATAACTCGTGTCAAATCCTCATCGGACCTTAAAGGAAAACATATACAGAGTATACAGACAGACAGACAGATCCCCATTATGTGAAGATATCTTTGGTTCGAGGAGTGAACATTTCGATTTTAGCATAATGGGGAAATAACATTGATTGACATTTTTGACTAGTATCTGAAATACTACAGCTCTCCGTATATATATATAAAATTCTAATTATGGACACTTACATTTCTATGGTAGTCCCTTGCGTCGGATTGTAAGGAGCGTCACTGCAAATATCTTCTACGGTTTGCGTCGAAAATAGTTCGCCACAATCAACAGCATTGAAAAGGCTAATTGTGGTTAATGCTGCAGTATCACGTTCTTCATACAAGTCTGGGGAGACGTACAGGTCCATGGTGGAGGATGTGTGACACTGCTGACTGATCAGTATATCATCCGTATCCCCTTCAAAAGATTGTATAACTCGTGTCAAATCCTCATCGGACCTTAAAGGAAAACATATACAGACAGACAGACAGATCTCCATTATATGAAGATATCTTTGGTTCGATTACCAATTTCGATTTTAGCATGATGGGGAAATAACATTGATTGACATTTTTGACTAGTATCTGAAATACTACAACTCTCCATATATATATAAAATTCTAATTATGGACACTTACATTTCTATGGTAGTCCCTTGCGTCGGATTGTAAGGAGCGTCACTGCAAATATCTTCTACGGTTTGCGTCGAAAATAGTTCGCCACAATCAACAGCATTGAAAAGGCTAATTGTGGTTAATGCTGCAGTATCACGTTCTTCATACAAGTCTGGGGAGACGTACAGGTCCATGGTTGATTATTCACTGATGCGAAAATAGCTACTGTTACTCCCAACTGAAAATATCCCCTTTTATATGCACATTCACCAAGCTCCGCCCAAAAGACCAGATGTCCGTCGTGATTGGCTGCCGATGTAGCTGGGTGGAGCGTGTACCAATCCGCTATAACGAGACCGGACGAGTAACATATATATAAAATCGAATTATAGGCACTTACATTTCTATGGTAGTCCTTATATTATATCTTACAAATTATTAGTATTGTTTGAATTGTTAACTTATTTTATAATAAAGAAATTATATCCTAATTATATTTTAAAAAGAACATTCGGTTTCAACGTTAAGCTGTGGTCTAAGGCGGCGTGGCATGAATAAATACTAAAATAAAATTAAATGTTAAAAATCTTTATTCATACGTTATTAAAAGTTAAAAATCTTTATTAATAAAACAGGATAGAAGCATATGAAAGTCAAGGTAAACTATAGTTGCATTAATCATTATTGCTACATAGAAAAAATCGTGCATTACGGTTTTTCGGATATACTACTGCCTCGGGTAAAATGGTCCTGTTATTTTAAATCACGTATTTGTTAATTATTATTATTGCTACATAGAAAATCGTGCAGTTTTTTTCGATTATTATTTATTGAACAAAACTCTCGCTCTCTTTCTATATATATATATATATATATATATATATATATATATATATATATATAGAAAGATTGGTCTGGAAGGAAGTTTACCAATGATTAAATTCTCTTTGCGAGTGACCCGTTGCCCGCGTCGTTGCCCGAATTGTTCATTCTGACGAAGGTCAAGCTTTTCACTCCACCTTAGACCTACAGTTTAACGTGGATTCCGAACCACGACCCATCAGCAGCCCAGCGTCTTGACCACTAGGCCTCCTAGGGTACCCATTTATCTACCAACCACTTTCTTTATTGTGTGGAACAGCTGGGCTTTGCTGCGCGCCGGCTGCCGTCGGGTCTCGAACCCTGGGCCGATGGATTCGTAGTCCGCGACGCTAACCACTACACCACCGAGGCGGTATTTGTCATTACTTACTCGGACTATAGTGGATTTAATTATCCCAGAAGAGTTCCATGCACGGTCTGTGTGTAGCATATATATATATATATATATATATATATATATATTGTGTGTGTGTGTGTACGTTTTTCCCTTGACCTTCGTCAGAATGAACAATTCGGGCTGAACCAAGCTATATATATATATATATATAAATATATATATATATATATATCATTATATTTCTATATGACACCATAAAAAATAACGCGTAAATATTTGTAGAAATAATAAGAATGATAAAATTAATATCTGAAGCCAGTGGTGATTTCTGCTCGAATAGCTTGTAGAAAGATAATCTCTCGGCCCGAAAAAGGTCCCTAGAGACCTTTTTCGTTCGAATTCTCCGAAACCAACCTCGCTATAGTGGCTTGGGCAATGAATAATTTCTTTATTTTACGTCATTTTTCATTTTTTTCGTCGCAGGAATGAGGCTGTATGCTTCGTTCATCTTCAAGTTTAATGAAGCTGGGTATCCTTATAAAAATTCGTTTCTGTCTAACGAAATAGGGTAACTTTGTTAATTCTATTATTGCGTAAATCTTTCTAATGTGTTATTGAATAATAGAAGATATATATTGTGGTATTTTATATATATATATATATATATATATATATATATATATATATATATATATATATATCAGAAGATATTTAAAAGACTGATATAATTATAGTAAACTTTTGTCGAAATAGTTACCCATAAAATTAATTGTTTTCTATTATGGCGTTTTCGAAGGTAAACTATGTTATTTGCTTCGTTCAACTTCAAGGAAGCTAAGTACTCAATGTTCCAAATATTAATATTACCATTATATACATCTATTGTAAAACACTATATACATCTATATTTCAATTAAGTGTGTAATTATTTAATTCATCTACCATATTGTGGTACACAATGCTTAATATATATATATATATATATATATATATATATATATATATATATATATATATATATATATATATATTTCTATAATTCTGTTTTCTATGGTTGGTTGAATTATGGATAACTACGTTATTTGCTTCGTTCAACTTCAAGGAAGCTAAGTACTCAATGTTCCAAATATTAATATTACCATTATATACATCTATTGTAAAACACTATATACATCTATATTTCAATTAAGTGTGTAATTATTTAATTCATCTACCATATTGTGGTACACAATGCTTAATATATATATATATATATATATATATATATATATATATTTCTATAATTCTGTTTTCTATGGTTGGTTGAATTATGGATAACTACGTTATTTGCTTCGTTCAACTTCAAGGAAGCTAAGTACTCAATGTTCCAAATATTAATATTACCATTATATACATCTATTGTAAAACACTATATACATCTATATTTCAATTAAGTGTGTAATTATTTAATTCATCTACCATATTGTGGTACACAATGCTTATATATAATATATATATATATATATATATATAATTCTGTTTTCTATGGTTGGTTGAATTATGGATAACTACGTTATTTGCTTCGTTCAACTTCAAGGAAGCTAAGTACTCAATGTTCCAAATATTAATATTACCATTATATACATCTATTGTAAAACACTATATACATCTATATTTCAATTAAGTGTGTAATTATTTAATTCATCTACCATATTGTGGTACACAATGCTTATTAGAATACATGGCGCTATCTGGAATACCTTGCGCTATCTGGCAACTCAGCCAGAATAGAGGATTATAAAAGATCGCGAAGTTGATGAAGAACCATTCCCCCCTCGGCTCCGGCCGAGTAAGGAGCTCTGCTCCTTCTATTTCATGCCCTTTGGTAAACCCCATAGTGGCCTCTTAGGTTAGGGAAACGAAAATAAATTGGGGGAGAACTCCACTCTTTCCTTCAGGTGTCTCTCTCCCTCCTTCAGCTCTCTCTCTCTCTCTCTCTCCTTCAGGCGCCTCTCTCTCTCTCTCTCTCTCTCTCCTGCATGTTTGCATCCAGCATGTGTACCCCCAGCATGTGTACCTACTGCATGTTTGCCTCCAGCATGTGTACTCCTGCATGTGTACATCCAGCATGTGTACCTACTGCATGTGTACATCCAGCATGTGTACCTACTGCATGTGTACCTCCAGCATGTGTACTCCTGCATGTGCACCTATCCTCTCTCCTTCAGGCGTCTCTCCCTCCTACAGGCATCTCTCTCTCTTCTTCAGGCGTCTCTCCCTCCTACAGGCGTCTCTCCCTCCTACAGGCATATCTCTCTTCTTCAGGCGTCTCTGGCTCAGCCAACTGGCTGATTGATTCAGCCAACTGGCTGATTCTGGCCGATTAGGAGTCTATAAAACAACGCCAGACCGGCTGGAAGTCTCAGTGTGCACTTGGCTCCTGCCAGGTGAACACCTCTCCTCCTTTCTCTCCTCCTCCTTCTTTCTCTTGGGGGATAACGCCGCCTCCAAGTTTTCCCCCCACCCCCCTTTCCCCCACCCCCTTTCCCCCACCCCCCTTTGCAACAACCCCACCCCCCTTTGCAATATTACATAATAACCTGCAACATTCCTGCACTCTCCCCTTTTGCGGCTATACTACTCACTGCAAACTCGATTCTCCGAAAACAACAATGCACAATTTAATCTTTCTTTGCTTCACCCTGCGAAGATGGGCAAGTTGACTCGTGCAGACTTCAGTGAGATGTCTGTCATCAACCAAGTGTATCAGATTGACAACTTTGAACTTGATACATTGAGTTGGTATGAATACTGGGCCACATCATCGCATGACACAAGTAATCAGAAATTTGTTGAGTTGTTGCCACGTACTGTGTTTTATCCTGCCGTACGTCATGCACTGCTCATTCTTTTGACTCTACCAGCAACTACATGCACAGTCGAAAGATCCTTCAGTACACTTCGGCGAGTTAAAACATGGCTGAGGTCTACTATGTCTGATGAGCGACTCTCTGGGTTATGTATGCTCAGTGTACACCGGGAGAAAATCAACTCCAACAAAACTGATTTTATGGAAAAGGTTGTTCATAATTTTGGTAGTGACCGCAGACGACTACAATTCCTATTCAAATGAGCAGTGTAGGTGATGCTCGAAACACCGTTTTCAAATTAGGTACAACATTTACTTCAGTGTGCTTTTTTCTTCATTCTATCATGTTTCTGTTATAAATAAAATAAATGATTGTTATCATGTGCATTGTATGTATATACAATATATATTTGCATTTTCCATTACAGAAAATGCAACACTAAACTTGCTTAGAATTAACCTGCTGGTTCCTAAGGGGTCAAAAGTTTTTTGCTTGCTCCGGTCCCTACCTATTAATACATTAAATTTTGCCCCCCCTTGGAAAAAATCCTGCGGGCGCCCATGACCTAAGCCAGAAAGGTTATATTTAATGTTATATGATGAAGGGGACCTACAGCTTTACGTGGGATCCGAACCATGGGTAGTTACATAATCTGGACGCAGAGATGATCCCCCATCCAGTTACTACCCAGACCCAGTTACGACATTGGTTAAGTTGTAGCTCCCTGTTTTAAGGTAACATAATTCGTTTCAGTAAATGGGGTTATTGTTTAGGACGGTTAGGACAAATTTATTTTATATTTATCACTTGTACCCAGAGGAATAACTTATATCTATGTACAAGGTTGTGTATAACCTTTTGCTTGGGAGTACAAACCAAAGTAAATAAAGATACAATAAAATTAGATGCAACTTGAAAGCTTTATTCAAAATGAATACAAATATGAATCAATGTCTCGTATGTTTGTCATTACCGTCACGCACAGCTCTCTGACGTTTAGGGTATGTATGATTTCAGCAAACGTTGAAACAAATCTTTGTCACGTTCAAGTTCCTGGGGGATAGTTTGAATGTGTTGGAGGAGGACCTCTTGAGAATATCAGTTGAGACCAAGTTCCTGCAGCGTCAAATCATCCATCTTTTCCTTGAAAATCGTTCCAAAGTGCTCTGCTACGTTCAGATAAAGGGAATTTTCTAGCCACTGAGTCTGGTAAGAAAATCAATCCCAGATTCTCTCAGAAGTTGTTGGGTGGCATTTGCACGGTGGGATGGGGCACTATCATGAAGATAAACCACATTTTGTGGATCCGAAAGAAATGGAATGGCATTTTCTGTAACAAAAACAAACAAAACATCTTTATTGCGGATCATTCACAATCCATAGCCACTTAACCTAACATACAAGTACAATCTTACGTATTATACACTGAACTTAATACAAAAATAAGGCCAACATAGCCACTTAACCTAGCATACTGGCATACTGTTTGATTAATTATCTGACAATTTTATGTATATTGTTATTACACGAGACATCATTAACTGAAAAAGGTGATTTATATACGTAGAAAATAATTGTAGCTTAATGAAAAAATCAGAGAAATTATGAAAATAAAAAAGGAGTTTAATAAAAATGCTGATGAATTATGGCAAGCTGAGTTTGGATATGATTTTGTGGAAACCATATTTTAAATTATTAATTATATAACAAACAAAACATCTTTATTGCTGATTATTCACAATCCATAGATACTTAAACTAACATATAAGTACAATCTTACGTGTTATACACTGAACGTAATACAAAAATAAGGCCAACATAGCCACTTAACCTAACATACAAGTACAAAAATAAGGCCAGCATAGCCATTTAACCCAACGTACAAATACAATCTTCTTATAACACAACTTAATACGCATATATAATCTTTGCTACATTACAAAAATAAGGTATTGTAAACCAGCAGTTGTCTGAACCAAGACTGCTATATAGGTAAGAGGTACACAGTATCTGAAGACAGGACATTGTACAATAACACATTAGAGCTGTTTTGGACCCTAGTAATGAAATTATATATATTCTTCCGGATTAACATTTGGCTGGTAGGTAGGTTACGCGAAGTAAACATAAAACTGGCACTGCACCATTTTGGTTCCCTACATAGCATACGAAAAATATTATTATAAGCAACAGAGTTTGTTCATAGCAGTTTTTGTATAGTTCCACCACAGATGGGATGTATACAATGCAGTACAGTAAGTTCTAGAAAGATAAGTTTTAACTGATTCTAAACACATACCAAATTTCCTTACTAGCATGTTACCCTGTACATACAGCTTTTTACGTTGCCTCTCAATATCAAGTTCATCTCGCAGCTCGTGAGTAATTACATGACCTAAGTATTTACATGTATCTTTGAGACTTTGACAGGTATTGTCTGACCATTCATTTCAAAAGACCCACATGATACATGTTTCAGTAGATTACACCTAAAAATCAAAAGACAACTCTTTGCCCTATTATAGGTGATATCATTTTCATACTATATTGTTCACATATCTCTAATAGTACTCTCAGCCCGTGGGGAGAGGTTGACAGAAGAACAAGGTCATCAGCATACATTGAATGATTAATTTTTTCCTTTTCAATGACACAGCAGTACGTGCAGTTTTTAGTTCATTGGTAAGGTCATCCATGTATATACAGAAAAGATAGGGTGATAATTAGGGATGTCACGGGTATCCGAACGGGTACCCGACCCGATCGGGTAATATACAGGGCTATTCAAATTGATTCACCTGATTTCAAATGAGAATATTTTTTAATGTTACAAATACAGAGTGATTTGTGATACATCAACCAAAAGAAAAACTGTCCAAATTTTGTCTCTCACCTCATAAATGCTCTATGTGACTTCCCCTAGTTACACGAGCAACGTCGACACGATAGTCGAATTCCTCCCATACTCGCTTCAGCATGTCCGTTGTCACTGACTCTACGGCAGTAACAATGCGAGTTCGGAGCTCATCCAAAGATGTGGGCAACGGTGGCACGTACACAGTATCCTTAACGTACCCCCAAAGGAAGAAGTCGCACGGTGTAAGATCCGGCGACCTAGGGGGCCAGCTGTGGAGCACCAAGTCATGGGGCCCACTGCGACCAATCCAACGGCGAGTGAGCACTTCGTTGAGAAAACGGCGAACATCCAAATGCCAATGAGGCGGCGCCCCATCTTGCTGGAAAATGTAGTCGCCGGAATCTTCGTTCAATTGGGGAAATAACCAGTTCTGCAGCATATCCAGATAGGAGTGACCAGTCACTGTGTTTGCCATGAAAAAGAAGGGGCCGTAAACCTTTGCCCGGGAAATGGCACAGAAGGTGTTAACTTTAGGTGAGTCGCGCTCGTGCTCGATTGTTGCATGTGGTTGTTGTGTGCCCCATATGCGAAGGTTGTGACGGTTCACCTTGCCACTTAAATGAAAAGTTGCTTCGTCACTGAACACCAGGCGGGGAGCAAATTCGTCATCCTCCAGAGCCTCCTGCATAAGATCGCAAAAGTTCTGTCGTTTTAACTTGTCCCCCGGCGTAGAGCCTGCAACAGTTGCAACCTGTATGGCTTCATATGCAAGCGCCGTCTCAAAACACGCCAAACAGTCGTCTGAGGAAGTCCCAATTCTCGACTGGCGCGGTTTGTTGATTTCCTCGGGTTACGTTGGAAATTCTCTCTGATTCTTTGCACATTATCCTCAGACACGCGCGGTCATCCTGTGGACTTGCCTTTACACAAACATCCTGTTTCCTCGAACTGCCGATACCACCGACGGATGCTCTGAGCACCCGGTGGATCTGTTCTGTAACGTCGACGAAACTCACGCTGCACTGTGACTACCGATTTACAGCTCGAAAACTGCAACACACAAAACGCCTTCTGCTGTGCGGACGCCATTTTCACACTGACTGTTTGTTGCTAGGCTAGGCCACGGCGTGACTTTGGAGCCCTCTCGCGGTGATCTTGTAAAACTCAAAGATTTTCTCTTTCATGTAGTGTATGCTCAGTTGATGCACGGTTGATAGGTACGGAAGTATTCTCAGTTGAAATCGGATGAATCATTTTGAATAGCCCTGTACTACTCGATGATACCCGACCCGATCGGGTAATTGCTAAAAAATCGGGTACGGATAGTAAAAACCAAATTCTAATTTAATTTTAATTTTATTGTTTTGCAGGTTTTCTTGATATATTTTTTGTATAATATTTTTTAACAAAACATTCAAAATGGCAAATCGTAGTATGGTTTGGGACTATTTTGTCATTGATAAATTAGATAATAGTAAAGCCAACTGTTTGAACTGCACACAGTTAATAAGTTGCGGTACTAAACCAACAAATTTTGGAACGTCTTCAATACCCGATCGAGTACCCGCAACCGATCGGGTATTACACTTCGGGTACCCGTACCCGATTACCCGATAAAAGTACTACCCGTTGCATCCCTAGTGATAATATACCTCCTTGCCTAACACCATTAATACCTTGAAACCTGGTGATACAGTGCTTTTCCATCTTACAAACATGGTCTGCTCTGTATACCAGAATGCAAGTATCCCAAGTACGTATATATTTAGGTACCCCTCGATACAAGAGTTTCTTGAAAAGTTTGTGATGGATAACTCTATCAAATGCTTTTGATGCATCCAAAAAACAGGAATATACATTGCTACTTGACATGTTGTACTTTAGGACTGCTTCCTTTAGCATATAAATACACATGTTGGTACCATGTTTCACTCTAAAGCCAAACTGATTGTCATAAGTCTGCAAGTAAGTACTTATCCTATTATAAATTACATATTCTAACACTTTAGAAAGTATACTGGCCAGTGCTATTGACCTATAATTATTCTTATCACAGATACTAGCACCCTTATTTTTAACAACTGGCAACAATACAACTGACGAAATGGACTGTGGCAAGTACCCATGTATCATACAGCTTGTGAAACACATTGCAAGCATAGGTATTATACGAGGGCTACAACATTTTAAATGTTCTGCTTGTATGCCATCTAGGCCACAACTTTTGTTATCATCTAACTTATGAATCTAGCCACGAGTGAGTCCCCCAGGCATCACTAACATATGTAAAGGAGTCATTAGGAAGTAGCAATTTATGGCAAGTTTGTAGTCGCATGCCTCACAGTAATTGATAAGAAGGTTAGCAAAATCCGAACCAGGTTTAGTGATATTATTGTTAAAATCACCAACCATTACAACACATGAAGAATCCAGCTCCTCTAGCAGTATATTTAGTTTACAGAGTCTATCTAAAAATACCTCCTCATTTTCAGCACACTCATAAGGCATATAAACATTCAATATATACAGTATTTTGTTGTCAATAGTTAGTTTTATGGCTACAACCCACTCATATTCATAACTAATGGGCTCAATAAACCTATCCAGCTGTGAGTGCCACATTATAGCTACACCTTCCTTCTTATTCTGTCTGCCCACAGTAATAACTTCACTATCATCATTGGGTGAGTTAGCTATTCCCCTGTAGTTAGACTTAATATTGTTTAAATCTTTGCACTCTTGTTTAGAGAGCCAAGTTTCCTGAAAGCAAGAAATATCATGTACAGATAAAAGTTTATTGATCTCACTGTCAGCATTAACTTTGAGGCCTCGACAGTTATAGCTACTAACACTGAGTATGTGAAACTGGGCCATTATTTTGATACACACTATCACTGTTCTCACTGGGTGTCTCCCTGGGATTGCATGGTGGAGTCTGCTTTCGCGTATTTTTGTGGACTGAGTTTTTCTTGAAGTTCATGTTATACCAACTATGGTAGATTCCTTCAGGCCAGACTTCTGGCCCCATAAATACAAAGGGGTCCTCACATTCTGCCTTAATATAGAAAGAGCTGTAGGTATCTGTTCGTTTACTGGTTAATTTGGATCAGGTAGTCCTAATTTTCGTCATTTCACGCAGGTATTCTTCTAGTTCTGAAGTAGATTGATCAGGTGGGAAACTGGAGGCAAATACATTGGCCTGCTGAGATATTTTCACTGCCTTAATTGTTGTATTCGTTGCTAGCCCTAGCCGTGGTTCTCTTCTGGATGGAGGGGGGTTCCCAGAGTCCTGTTTCTTTTTCTGACGCAAACCCCTTTTACTAACTGTTGTCCACCCATGGCCTACATTCTGCTCACCAGGGTAACTAGCCTCCAAGCAGGTTTGAATAGTCCCTTGAGGCATGGCCACATTACTAATGGTCTCAGTAGCATTGCCTTCTGTTGCAGTTAATTTGTTGTTAGTTTGTGTTGGAGATTCATCATATGTCAGACTATGCACTTCAGGGTAGATACGCACTACCTGCTGTCCACTGTTAGGATGGTTGTTCGTGTTCGTACAAGTTTTTATGTCATTGGACTTTTCTTTCAGAACTTGAGAGTAAAGTACTTTACCGTTTTCTCCCTCCTGTGGTTTGGATATACACTATACAGCTCTGCTGAGCTGTGAGGGAAGATGGTGTAAGAATAGGAGCGGCAGGCCTCCTATCCTGAGGATCACTATGCTGTGTCGTGGTGATGGCGATATTCCTGTCTGGCTGGGCAGTTTGCCTGCTGCTCATCTCGGCTTCCAAGTCTGAGATCCCAGAGGTCAGTTTTCTGTTTTCCGAGGTTATGCTGCTACATATATCTGTAGCGGAACAGACAACTACAGAACAGCCATAGGAATTCGTTTCACCGCCACTTTTCAAACATTCTTAAAACACACGTGGTGTCGAGGAACAAAGAAAACTCAAGACGGTTTCAAGCAATGACGCTAGCCTCGAACTGAGGGATTCGAAGTTTCCCATGGTTATATAAGGCGCAGTTCACTGGCACTCGACCCCACTTCTTTCGTGCGTCCATTTCATAAGACTACTCTACACTCCGTCACGCAGCATCAGCTTTAGCCGGCTCAAGACCAAGGCTCACTTCAACATTCCCATTCAAGAAACGAAGCATCACTTGCAAACCACAACTGCAACAGGCGTTTCCCTTGGTCTCCTAATAACCCCTCAACCGGTTATCAACCATCCTCGAGGACCACCGGCAAAGCTCAACGCTACGAGAAGACATCCTCAAGGTACATTACGTGTCTCGGCAGTCGGCGGTGAAGCTACAACTCCAATCACTTCACCTCTGGTCAGCTTTCACCGCTTCCTGAAAACTGCCGTCAACAAGAATCTAGTAGGACCGATCATTTTCAGGCCCGCCGTCAGTCTACAAGAGATATTCAGCACCTCAGGCCTACGTCTGCAAGATCATTTATAGGCCGTCCTGCACCTCGAGAAGTAACATCACCTCAGGCCTACGTTCTACGCAGCCTACATCAAACATCATCATCTTGAGAGGCTTAACAGTTAACAACAACTCGAGCCTACGGTAATTTTATCCTCTTCAATCCTCCTTCAACAGAGTTTTCCATCGTCCCGGTAAGATAAGTGCATCCTTTTCTAAGTACTTTCGCTAAGCCTAAATTAGCCTACCGCCGAATGGTAGACTACCACCAAGTGTAATTAAGCGTTCCAACTAACTCTCGTTAAACGCAGTAGGCCTATTTCCTAATTCCTATTACCCAATTCAAATGTCCTTCCGAAAACTGTAATTTCGCGTATCATTGTGTGTTATTGTGTTCATTTATATGTTTATGTGATAACTTAATTTCTCTTACTGCAGGCCTAATTCATTTACAGTGTACGTCCCTTCAAATTATCATTAGGCAACATCTTGTTTCTATAATCCATCTAAGGTGTACCAACTTAGCATTATATAATTACCTTTATGTAAATGATCATATTTCTCTCAACTATCATTAGGCCTATCCATAAACGCGCGTCATCAATCCATTATTATTGGGCTGCAACAGTTGTTCTATGTTCATCCATGCAATTATTTAGCCTACTTAATTAGAGTGTCACGTATTCCATTCACTGTACTAAACGCACGTACATTATTTATATTATTTACTAGGCCCATTCAATGTACCATTTTGCATGCCGTTTTTATATCATCAATGAATGTATTACGTGTCAATTTAAGCTATTAACCATTCATCTTATTAGCTAATTTCCATGTCATCAGCATAACGTAAAGGCTAGCCATAATCACTGTCAATTCTCTGGTAAATCACTGTGACAATTAAAGTATTTATTTTTATAATAAACTACAAAACTATAAAGTGTCTTATATAACCTTAACATTAATTTGTTCAGGAGTAATCTGAATTGATAATCCCGAAGCAATTCGATTCACTCGGTATTATTATAGTAGGCCTACGCCTTAGCCAGTGGTGGACCTACATTTTTGGGACCCTGAAGCTTGAACTGTTATGGGGGCCCCTTCGCAACCAGCAACAATAGGGCAACATCCAACAAGGTTCAAAGGGCCTTGATGCCCTTGCAAGGACCTCGAGGCCCAAATGGCGGAGAACGGGGTGATGGGGTGGTGTCCTTGAAAATGGGCCAAACAGTGAGCCCCTTCCCACCAGCAACGAGGTCTGGGTAACCGCTGTTATCTTCTTCAATGGGGTTGTTCTATGGCAAATCACCACAAATTTTTTAAAAATTTAACCACTACATCTCAGATTTTGATTAAAATTGCTGTACTGGGTTATCTCACATGTCAAAGTCACTGGTGTGAATAAAAATTTCCTAGGCTATGCCTTATAGTTTTCGAGTTATGGGGAGATGAAAATTAGGGAAACGTTATATACATGCATGATGCATCATAGAATGATGAAATAAAACATAGCAAAGACCACAGTTAATATAATCTTTTATTTTAGACACTTATGAGAATACATACTACAATTTAGGGTGTGTCGAATTTTTCAACTTTCAAATTCCAAATAGGAGGGGTGCTAAAAAGTTGCAGCATGACTTAGGAATTCTAAAGATATTTTTGTTAATTTAATATAATTTAGTTTTGCTTGGTAAGAAGCTACATAAAAATAGTGACTTTTTTTACTTTTTTGTGGAATTATATAATAATTATAATTAATAATTATATATGCTGTATATATAATGCACTGCTGTTTTTGCTTATTTCACAGGTTGAAACATATTCATCAGTGTGCTGAAGATTACTTGTCCGTCAGTGCTACCATCCTAACCAGTGGGAATTGACCTACAATGGCTTCTAAAAGGAGGACAAGACTGGGGATATTCACACATATGAGCAACCTAATTGGAACTGGTAGAGAGTTGTTGCCCTCTGAACTCCCAACTCTGCGAGACGTTCTGAAATATGGGCTACTGCTAAGAGAACAAAGTGGTAAGGATGTGAGAAACTACCCAGCAGCCAGTCTTGCAAAGGACATTTACCCTAAAGTGCTTGAAAAGTGGGAACGAGCAAACAGTTCTTTTGTAGCCCCCGTTGTAAATTCACGAGTCACAATCTTAAACAAGATCCAAGAGAGCTGGGAGCAGGCCAAAAACTTATCTCTTGGGAGAGGAAAGCTACATGTCAAAGAGGCTTTCATTGCAAAACTTGACAAGCTTTTTGACATCCTCAGTTGCAAGTGTAAAATTGTTCTCTGCTCTGAATTTGGCTGCCTTGCAGATGCTGGTTGCAAAAACGAAACTCACATTAACTGTACATGCCCTAGGGAGATGAAGATCCCTGTGAAGGGACTTGCTTTCATTAAAGGTCAGAGAGACAAGTCTGGTTCTATTGGACCACATCAGATTGGCTTGCCAGATCAACCTGAGCACAACAGACAAGTCAAAAAGCAGAAGCGGCAAGAAGATGAAAGAAGAAGGCTTGCTGAATATAAGCAGACAAGTAAGCAGGATGTTTCAATGCCATCAAATGAAATAATTTTCTCTGATGATGAAAATGAAGAACAAATAGCTGATGCTCGAGATGGAAAGGATGGAAGTTATGAAGTGACATTAGAAATACCAAGCACGTCTTCAACTTCCAATAAAAAGCCAGAGTACAACACATTAGAAATACCTAATGTTGCTATGCATAGCATCAGATATGGTGTTGGCCTGCGTGCCACAGCTGCCATCACCACTGCTGCCTTTATGGATGCTGGCTTGATCACTGAAGAAGACAAGAGACTTGTAGTTGGTCACAATAAAGTCAAGAGGGCCCAAGAAAAAGTTATGAGATCCCTGGATCAGGAATTTGATGATCTTTGTAAGAAGGGTGAAACTGACTGCATCTTCTTTGACGGCAGTCAAGATACAACTAAAGTTATGCTGAAAGCAGACAATTCATTCCCCAGCATCATCAAAGAAGAGCATTATTCTGTGTGCAGTGAGCCAGGTGGAAGATATCTCTACCACTTCACTCCTGAGAAAGGCTCAACGAGAAAAAAACCTGCTAAAGTTATTGCTGATAATCTTGTAGATTTCATGAAGAAAAAGGGCATTGATAAAAGCCTGCAGGCCATTGGAGGTGATTCTACAAATGTTAACACTGGCTGGGAGGGTGGTTCCATGCATTGGGTAGAGGTCAAGCTTTGCCGTAAGCTGATCTGGTTGGTTTGTGCCCTCCACACTAATGAGTTACCCCTGCTACACTTGATCACAGCACTGGATGGGAAGACCTTGTCTAACAACAAGTGGACAGGTAACATTGGCAAGATGCTAGACACTGCAACCGAACTTGAAATTGATCCTTCATTCACCAAACTCTCAATTGGAGGGCGTCTTACTTCACTGAGTGACAATGTCGTAAAGGATCTCTCTACTGATCAAGCGTACGGGTATAGGATCACACAGGCCATAAGGACAGGAGAACTTCCCACAGATCTGGTCCTTCTTGAAATTGGTCCAGTGAGCCATTCAAGGTGGTTGACAACAGCAAACAGGCTTTGTCGCAATGGGTTTCAAAACATGGCCTTAAAGGCAAAACCCTCAACAACTTAAGACTGATAGTGGAATACATTGTTAGTGTGTACTACCCCTGTTGGTTCAACATCAAAGTAAAACACTCTTGGGTGGAAGGCCCACGCCACATCTTGTTTCAGCTGCGGCTAGTTAGGCTGCAAAAGAAGGCTGTAGTGGATGCTGTTTTGCCAACCATCAAGCGCTCAGCATGGTATGCATTCAGCGAAATGATAATCCAGACACTCTTGTGCTCAGATGACAGTGAGGAGAGGATAGCTGGTGTCCAAAAGATTGTTGACATGAGGGGTGGAGATGATGACACACTTGGAGATCTTTCTGTACGTCCCAGGAAGACACCTTCCATCAACCCCAGTGCTTCTTCCGTGTTGGAGCTGACAGACTGGTCTGACGGGGTATTTGAACCTCCTTTGACATGTAAACTGACTACAGCGGAAGTAAAGAAGTTCTTTGACAAGCCTATGCAAGTTCCACAGTGGCCCTGTCATGCTCAGTCAATAGAGAGGTGTGTGAAACAAGTGACAGAGGCAGCAGGCAGGGTGTATACACATGAGAAACGTGAGGGCTATATCAGAGGCCAAGAAGCAAGTCGGCGGCTGATGTCCAAGAACGAATCAAAGCAAGACTTGATGAAACTTGTTTAAATATTTTTTTTCACTGATGTCATTATTTTCTAATGTTGTTTTATGATTACAAGGATATGTTTTATGATTACTAGGATATGTTTTATGCAGAGAAACTAAAATTTTTATAGCATTACCTGACATTTTGAGAAGCTAAAATTAATAAATGTTGTTTTCCGAGAGGAATTTATGTGCTTTTTAATCAAACGTAGATTTACCAAGCTAAGTGTTGAGCAATCACAAAAATAATAGCAGATTTGAATTCTTCACATCCAAAAACATATTTTTAAAACCCCTCAGTGAAGGAATTGGCAAAAATTAATTTTCACCTCCCAAATTGACACACCCTAATACTACATGAAGCACATTTTACAAAATACTCTTTTTTCTGTTTTTTCTAGCAACATATTCACATACTGTTTTGTCATATGAGAGCTTCCTTGCAATGTCATTTTCTAGAGACAATATGCATAAAGAATTTAAGCGCTCTTCAGTCATGGTAGACCGAAATTTGTTCCTTATAAAGGATAGCTTTGAGAAATTCCTTTCTGCTTCACAGCTCGTGATAGGGATTGTCAAGTACAACTTAAGCGCAGTAGTAATATTAGGCCCCTCCTGGATTAGGGGCCCTGAAGCTTAAGCTTCATTAGTTTCATAGTAGATCCGCCCAGTGGCGGTCCTAGCTTACATGACGCCCTGGGCGAACCTCACCTTCAGCGCCCCCCCCCCCTGTTCGCCAACACACACACATTCGAATCCCCCAAAATAAAGGACAGACATAACTCTTTCACAAAATAACTTTTTATTGGACTAATTGTTGGAACTTCAGAACCAAAACAAAGACTCAAATTTCTGAATTTTACAAATCCTTCATCACGTAAATAGAATAACTCACTTAAGAGAATGTAATTATGATACTATGAACAGGAAAAATACAAATTAAATTGCACAACTGCCATAAATAAACTATTTTTATTTATTTCTTTATTTATTTATTCTTATTTTTATTTTTATTTTTTTTGCAGGCGCTCATGCCACCCCTCCACAAATGCCGCCCTGTGCGGCTGCCCATATTGCCCATATGAGGAACCGCCACTGGATCCGCCACTGGCCTTAGCCACTTTCAATTGGTGATACTTTACATCATAAATTACTAACCCAGCCTGTCATTCATAAACAATCAGGCATTGCATCAATTAATCATTAGCATGCAATCAAATCATTATCACCTTAAACGGCTAAAACTAGGTCCACTATAAATCTTTTAACTCTCTGTTATGGCCATGCTGGGTATGCAGCCAACCTTTCAGTAGCTGCACCTCATCTTGAAGTGATTCTATTTTACTTAAGAGTAGTCACATCAATAGAGTCAAAACGTATGGGTGGCAAGTCCAGGCTCTCACTTGCAAATATGGGCCTATCGTTAGTAGCCTTTATTTCCAAAATCTTTTTAACGATGTCCTCAAAGTTGAGCAGAGTTTTCTTTTCACCTTTACGATGGATAAGCCTCTTGTCATAGGAGTTCCCATTGGTTGGGTATAATGTAAATAATTTTGCTTTAGCAGTTTCTGGCTCTTCACCACTATAATGTTTTTCACATAATGTGATTATCGTAGATTTCTTCAGAATGTAAGAATGTGAGAATGTAAGAATAGTCTGCCGATAATATGCACCATCCTATGAAACGCCTTCTTCTTTCACCACCCACATCATTTTGACAGTACATAGTGAAGCAAATGAATATCCCAATGCAACAAGGTTTTTTGTAAAACTGTTGATAATACTCATGGTCTTCAGTATCTTCTAAGGAAAGTGACTACACTGTCATTTTGATAATTTGGTTGATGGACAGTCCAAACGAAGAATTCATTACTTGTTGCCAGGTGCATGAAATCATCTTCATCCCACAGACGCGGAAAATCGCAAAACCAAAGTTTATTCTCAATGCTTGCTGGAGATATCATTGGCTTTGGGATCACATGTAAAGGCTTCAGTCCTTGCTTCGTGCGATATCGTTGAATCGTTGACCGGTCAACAGCCTTCTTTCGCCTATCTGAGATGATTTTGGTAATTTGAGTGTAGTTTCGTCGCCTTTTGCCACAGTTTTCAGTCACAATGTCTTTGTTTTCTTGTGGACAGTTTTTCGGGCCCGCTATGGAAAAACTATACGCACTCACAACATGGTATCATATGTGGTACATTTATTTCATAATTAAATATAAATTATTAATTAATTGAATTAAATATCTATACAAAATTGCCTCGGGATTGGCGACATAGCCTATTGGGAATGAAATAATTGAATTGCCATACGTACAAAGAACCTGTATGTATGAATCAGCCTCACATAGCAACAAGAAAACCCAATTTATTGTTTAGTCTACGAAGGAGTAGACCAAACAAAAATAATGCTAGTTCGGCAAATAATACACCAGAACCAAGGAACGGCTCTCGGGGCTGTTTATGTTACAGCAAAGCTTTAAACACGGAGGATGTCTTTGTCCCCCCTAGAGTCCTGAGTGAATTCCTTATAATATAAAACCTAATGACTATAAAAGGATAGGCCTATTCCTTCAGGGGTTTATATAGTGACTGCCTATATTAATTACCTTAAGTAAATTCGCCGCGTAACCCCATCGTGGCGGCCCTACACCGAAAATGAACGTCACGCCCTACATCGAAACAAACAAAGACCCAGCAAAAATAAGGTGAGGCAATTTCAGTTTTCATTAACATAAGCCTTCCCAACTCCCGATGCTAGAATTACCGTAATCAATATAAATATAAAGAGGTCCTTTAAAGACCTACATATTCATAACTCTCTAACGAAAAAGCATAGGGCTTTTGTCGGTAACCCTCCACTGAAATCTGCTGGAAATTTCCAACGGATGAGGGCACAGGCAATCAACCCATAGCCCTAAATAGTTTTTTCAAATGGTGGCCCTGTGTATGGGGAACTAACCCCTCTACAATTTACACTGACACGCAGTGTAGCTCATTAGGCCTAACCCCACCAATTTCAACCGTAACCCCACTATAGTTTTTTCATATGGTGGCCTAAAACTGGGAACCAATCCCTTTACCTTTACACTAACCGAAAATAAAGGCTTGTTCATTTACCAGGCATAACTTATTTTAGGTCCTAAAAATAATAGGCCCGCAACATTAAGCCTATTTAATAGGTCCTACTCTTCAAATTCAAAGCTAAGCCTTGTTAATTTAACAGGCTTAACTCATTTGAGGTCCTATAAAATAATAGGTCCAAACATAAGCCTACTTGGTAGGCCCAACAAATAGGCCTATTTAGTAGGCCCATCTAACTTTACCTTACATAATAGGCCTACCTCTTAAAGTAGGCCTTACTCTTTACACTCAAGGCCTATCCTAATTAAAAACACTAAATTTATAATTGAACCTGTGGTGTAGGTTATAAAATTTATTCCAGCAATTTAACTTACTCATAAGACTCATTAACATCACAAAATTCGACTCAAACCTGTAACATCACAAAATTCGACTCAGACCTGTAACATCACAAAATTCGACTCAGACCTGTAACATCACAAAATTCGACTCAAACCTGCAACATCACAAAATTCGACTCAGAGCTGTAACATCACAAAGACCTAAAGCAATTGCACAAATTCAAACCTACACCCACCTAACACCTATTCGTGACCCTATTCCAAATCCTATTCCGAAGTCCTATTTGACATATAGGCATACCAAGTCCTATTTGACATATAGGCCCAACCTATTCCGAAGTCCTATTTGACATATAGGCCCAACCTATTCCGAAGTCCTATTTGACATATAGGCCCAACCTATTTCAAGTCCTATTTGACATATAAGGCACAACCTATTACAGACAAGGCTTGATATAAGGGTCTCAAATGCAACGTTGAGGGTCTTTACTCAGCCAAATTGATTAACCTAATCCAAAACCCAAAAATAAAACCCTATAACAAAATACTGTACACATTTACACACATACGTACGGTACAGTATATAAATATATACATACGACTTCAAACATCCAATTCTTCTTTTAAAAGAAGAAACACAACAGATTTCATTAACAGACACATACATTCCTTGCAAACAGATTGGATTCCTTCAAAACCCCAAACCTTCCAGACCTACCTGTAGGATATACAACATTTACTCATTCATAACTACGGGTATTAATTTCATTGGAGTGGTGAATCCAAGTTTTGAAGACCAACTGGATTCGGAGGAATGACACACACACACATACACACACACACACACACACACTACTCTTTCAATGTGTCTCAAACACAACAACCTGTCTAAACATAACCAAGGATCGGAAAGTAAAAGCTTTTATTGCTGCGCTCTGATTCTGTGCACATAATTTTGTGCCAAAAATTATATGGTTAGACAGTGACACGTACAAACAAACTACTCTACTCCAAAGGGTTGATGGCCTACCCTTGGCCATAGCCCAACAAATTCATCAAACGGCTGATGGCCTACCCTTGGCCATAGCCCAACAAATTCATCAAAGGGTTGATGGCCTACCCTTGGCCATAGCCCAACAAATTCATCAAAGGGCTGATGGCCTACCCTTGGCCATAGCCCAACAAATCATCAAAGGGCCTTGGCCTACCTTTGGCCATAGCCCAACAAATTCATCAAAGGGCTGATGGCCTACCCTTGGCCATAGCCCAACAAGTCATCAAAGGGCCTTGGCCTACCTTTGGCCATAGCCCAACAAATTCATCAAACGGCTGATGGCCTACCTTTGGCCATAGCCCAACAAATTCATCAAAGGGCCTTGGCCTACCTTTGGCCATAGCCCAACAAATTCATCAAACGGCTGATGGCCTACCTTTGGCCATAGCCCAACAATTCATCAAAAGGGCTGATGGCCTACCTTGGCCATAGCCCAACAAATTCATCAAACGGGTTGATGGCCTACCTTGGCCATAGCCCAACAAACAGGGGCTTTGTGGCCTCCCTTGGCCACAACCCAAACCTCCCTTGGCCACAGCCCAAACTACAGGTGTTTTGTGGCCTCCCTTGGCCACAGCCCAAACTACAGGGGTCTTGTGGCCTCCCTTGGCCACAGCCCAAACTACAGGGGTTTGTGGCCTCCCTTGGCCACAGCCCAAACTACAGGGGTCTTGTGGCCTCCCTTGGCCACAGCCCAAACTACAGGGGTCTTGTGGCCTCCCTGGCCACAGCCCAAACTACAGGGGTTTTGTGGCCTCCCTTGGCCACAGCCCAAACTACAGGGGTCTTGTGGCCTCCCTTGACCACAGCCCAAACTACAGGGGTCTTGTGGCCTCCCTTGGCCACAGCCCAAACTACAGGGGTCTTGTGGCCTCCCGTGGCCACAGCCCAAACTACAGGGGTCTTGTGGCTCCCTTGGCCACAGCCCAAACTACAGGGGTCTTTTGGCCACAGCCCAAACTACAGGTCTTGTGGCTCCGTGGCCACAGCCCAAACTACAGGGGTTTTGTGGCCCCTTGGCCGCACCCAAACTACAGGGGTTTGTGGCCTCCCTTGGCCGCAGCCCAAACTACAGGGGTTTGTGGCCTCCCTTGGCCACAGCCCAAACTACAGGGGTTTTGTGGCCTCCCTTGGCCATAACCCAAACAGCAAGGGTCTTGAGTCCTCCTTTGGCCAGAGACCAAACAAAAAAAAAGTCTTGTGGCCTCCCTAGGCCATAGGCCAAACAACACAAAAACAGTACAGGATTCAAAGCCCCAAGCCCTCCAGATCTACCTGTGGAGGAGTAAATTTACTCCACTAAAACTACGGGTATTGACTAGTCTGAAGTGGTAGGAGGTTTGAATACAGTACAAACTCTTTCTAATTCTCCTAAATTAAATGAACAAATAACAAAAGACAACAATGGGAACATTGAACCAAACAATTACATGGAAACACTTGGAATGCTTTGGTTTTTAAAACAGAATTCCGAACACGATGACACTCTTTGCACAAAGAGTTATAACTTAAATCCAAATGCCGATACAAAAAGACAAGTGCTTTCAGAATCATCCAAAATTTTCGACCCCATTGGATTATATTTACCAGCAACCATAAGATCCAAAACCCTTTTGCAAGACTTATGGAAAAGAAAATTGATTGGGATGAACCACTTTCAGTGGAAGACCAACTTCATTGGAAAAAATTAGCCACAGACTTGAACAAAGTTCAAGACATCTACGTACCAAGATGTGCTGGCTACAGATTGAAATCTCAAACACTACACATTTTTACAGAAGCCAGCACACAAGCTTACGGGTGTTGTGCCTATTTAACAAGTGAAAATGAAAGTAACTTGGTTTATTCAAAGGCAAAAGTGGCACCCTTAAACCAAAAGAAAACTGTACTACAACTTGAATTATTAGCTGTCTCATTGGGAGTTAAAACAGCAGACTTTCTTTCACAAGTGTATAAAGAAGTTGACATAACAAACATTTACTTAAGGATAGACAGTCAAATTTGTCTAACATGGGTGACCAACACAGATACAACTTCTTGCAAAAACATATTTGTGAAAAACAGACTAACAGAAATCAAAACTGCAAACACAAACCTTGGTATCAAATCTAGGTACATAAAAACAAAAGAGAATCCTGCAGACTTTTTGACAAGAGGGCTCTCTTACAAGCTGTTGAAAACAAATAAAATCTGGTATGAAGGGCCCGAATGGCTAACATGTGAGGATCTTTGGCCAGCCAAAGTAGTTAACCTCACACTCAACTCTACAACAACTGAAAAGATCACTGAGGACAAACCTATATTTGACTATCACCTTTATTCAGACCTAAACAAACTCTTGAGAATTACAGTCTATTGCTGCAAGTTTGTCAATAGCTACCTTCTCAAACACTGTCCTCAGAAAGCCTTTTCTAACTTAACAGAAACTGCAACAAAATACTGGCTCAAACAGATACAAGCTTCAGAATTTGACAAGGAGTTGAAGTATCTTAGGTCCAGTAGCACATTAAACAAAGGTATTCCTTCACTTGTCAAGGATCTAAATCTGTACCTGGATACAGAGGGTCTGATAAGGTGTAAAGGAAGGCTTAACAAGTCAACTTTGACTTACAACTCTAAGCACCCAATTCTTCTTCCAAGGAGAAATCACTTCACAAATCTCATCATCAGGAATACCCACAACAAAATACACCACATGGGGGTCCCACAAACCCTGACGGAGCTGAGAAAAACTTACTGGCTACCAAAGGGTAGAACTGAAACAAAGAAAATTTTAAACACATGCATTCCTTGTAAACGTATCCATTCACGACCCTTTAAGACCCCAAGCCCTCCAGACCTACCTGTGGAACGAATAACATTTACTCGGCCATAAATGCAAAAAACTTCACTTTTTTACGTGAAGGTCAAAATATGAGAATAAAAACCCACTCTAATAGACAGAGTTTATTTCCACGACAGTTTCGACGCCCACTGGCATCCTCCTCGGGTGGATACAGAAACACAAATGAAACAAAACAAGATGGAAAAACAGTTCAGGGATCGACCGTTAAGAAATTCGCACCTAGGTTGGATTCCATTCTCTCGAGACAGGAGGGGCATTTTCATTAAGTACATTCGCACAAATTTTAAAACTATCTTCCTGTTCTAAACATACAGATTCTATTATTTTTACATAATTATTACATTTATAATTAAATTTATTACATTTAATATTGCATAATTACGCTAGCCAAAATAATCATGCTATAGATTGGGAATCAAGTAAGGTACTTTATAAATGTAATAATTATGTCAAAAGAAAAATAATAGAATCTGTGTGTATAGAAAAAGTAGATAATTTTAATTTGTGCGAAGGTACTTATAAGTTAGACCCTTTAATGAGATTCTTGGTCAATAAATCCCTTACGGAGTCGTGGGAACGTGTTCGAACCTAAGTGTGAATTTCTTAAATGTCTCTGGATTGGAATGTTTCCTTACTCGCTTTTAGTAAATGTAATAATGGAAGTAATTAATGTGGAAATAAATATATGCAGTAATTATGTCAAAACATTAGGATCTGTATGTATAGAACAAGAAGATATTTTTAATTTGTGGAAATGTAGTTATAAGCTGACCCTGTAATAAAATGCCCTTCTGGTTTCGGGAGAACGATATCTAACCTAGGTGCGAATTTCTCAATGGTCTCTGGATTATTTCCTAATCGCCTTTTTTCATTCGTTTTTCGGTTTATAATTTCTGTATAATAAACAACAATGTAATAACCAATGTAATAATAAATTTATAATTTCTGTAATTAATAATTATGCAATATTAAATGTAATAAATTTAATTATAAATGTAATAATTATGTAAAAATAATAGAATCTGTATGTTTAGAACAGGAAGATAGTTTTAAAATTTGTGCGAATGTACTTAATGAAAATGCCCCTCCTGTCTCGAGAGAATGGAATCCAACCTAGGTGCGAATTTCTTAACGGTCGATCCCTGAACTGTTTTTCCCTCTTGTTTTGTTTCATTTGTGTTTCTGTATCCACCCGAGGAGGATGCCAGTGGGCGTCGAAACTGTCGTGGAAATAAACTCTGTCTATTAGAGTGGGTTTTTATTCTCATTTACTCGGCCATTTGAAACCACGGGTATTGACTACACTGGAGCGGTAAATGTGAGTTTTGGAGACAAAATGGATTCAAAGGAATACAAAGTGTACATTGTACTCTTCACCTGTGCTGCCACACGTGCCATATGTCTAGACATAGTAGAAGATCTGACAGCAGAAGCTTTTATTGCTGCTTTCAGACGATTTTGTGCACACAATTCTGTACCCAAAACTATATGGTCAGACAATGCCACATACTTCAAATCTGGTGAAAGAATTATTCATCAGATTTGTGACAGTGAAACAGTACAAACTCATTTAACCAAACACAACATAACCTGGAAGTACATTCCTGTTAATACACCATGGTATGGTTCAATTTGGGAAAGAAACATACAAACTGTAAAGAACTGCCTTAAAAAGACTATTGGGACAAAACATCTACAACTTTTTGAACTCATGACTTCTGTCAGAAATTGAAAATGTTGTCAACAACAGACCATTAACTTATGTGGGAGATGGTATTAATGAGCCAGAACCTCTCACACCAAACCACCTAATTAAGGGAGAAACAGTAAACATGTTACCAGAATCTGAACATAACAGTACAGAGGATCCAGATTGGGAAATAGGACACAAAGGACTCAACACAAAATACCAACATTTGACACAAATCAAGACTCAATTTATAACAAAATGGAGAGAAGAATACTTAACAAGTCTTAGAGAAAGACATAAACAATTAACAAAACAGAGTTGGAATGATTCAGTCAAAATTGGGGACATTGTGTCGATACATGACAAGACACCAAGACAACATTGGTCAATGGGAAAAGTCTTGGAACTCAAAACTGGTGAAGACGAAGTTACCAGGGTTGTAAAACTGAAAACAGCAACTGGTGAAACCACCAGAGATATCACATTACTATATCCTTTGGAGTGTGGGGCTAAATTAGAACCATTACCCCAAAGGATGCATCAGGATACTATTGGGGAGGAATCTCTCAATGTGCCTGATGTAACTCAGACTAAACCAGACAGGCCTCAAAGAAAGACTGTTTTGAAAGCCAGAAAACTTTTACAAGAAAAAATTAAGACTGGTGACTTATAAACCTTACACAAACTGAGCAAAGTTAAAATGCTTAATAACTTTACTTTAATCCCATAAATTTCCTATACCTAAAGGGAGTCAAACTGATTGACATAACTTTAACTAAACTTGAGAAGTTGGCCTCTTGAACTTTCCTATTTGAATAGGTCTTGAGTAACCTCTCTCTTCCTAAATTTCTACTTCATTCTTTTCAATCCATTTCACATGGTTTAAAACACAGTTTATCAAAAAATTTGATCTATAACATACAAATTTTTCTCCGGCCCCCCCCAGTATATGGAAAAACTATACGCACTCACAACATGGTATCATATGTGGTACATTTATTTCATAATTAAATATAAATTATTAATTAATTGAATTAAATATCTATACAAAATTGCCTCGGGATTGGCGACATAGCCTATTGGGAATGAAATAATTGAATTGCCATACGTACAAAGAACCTGTATGTATGAATCAGCCTCACATAGCAACAAGAAAACCCAATTTATTGTTTAGTCTACGAAGGAGTAGACCAAACAAAAATAATGCTAGTTCGGCAAATAATACACCAGAACCAAGGAACGGCTCTCGGGGCTGTTTATGTTACAGCAAAGCTTTAAACACGGAGGATGTCTTTGTCCCCCCTAGAGTCCTGAGTGAATTCCTTATAATATAAAACCTAATGACTATAAAAGGATAGGCCTATTCCTTCAGGGGTTTATATAGTGACTGCCTATATTAATTACCTTAAGTAAATTCGCCGCGTAACCCCATCGTGGCGGCCCTACACCGAAAATGAACGTCACGCCCTACATCGAAACAAACAAAGACCCAGCAAAAATAAGGTGAGGCAATTTCAGTTTTCATTAACATAAGCCTTCCCAACTCCCGATGCTAGAATTACCGTAATCAATATAAATATAAAGAGGTCCTTTAAAGACCTACATATTCATAACTCTCTAACGAAAAGGCATAGGGCTTTTGTCGGTAACCCTCCACTGAAATCTGCTGGAAATTTCCAACGGATGAGGGCACAGGCAATCAACCCATAGCCCTAAATAGTTTTTTCAAACCCGCCTTCGCCAAATTTTGTAAAGCACGAGTCGTATCCCTTCTTCCAATAATTACCAGTCACCCATCTTTCACCATGATGAAGGTTTGGGGCGATCCAATTCAGTCTACCACACGCTGTTCTTCACTATTTCAAACGACACCAGCCATTGTCACCTTCAGTTATTGATCTTAAATCACAATGAAATTATCGATTAAAACATATATAACACATCTACTTTGGCAGTCGGGTAAAATTTGCACCCCCGTAGCAAAAGGTTATGCACAACTCCGTATAACTTATACAGTATCTACTGGAAGAGAAATTATATGGGGAAAAGAGGAAGCATACGTAAGAGGTCACACCTAAGGAGCTCTTCTATCCGGATATATGCAGAAGCCATTTATAAACATTTTTAAGAATTGAAGATGTATTTACTCTCGTGTATTGAATATGCTTGTATAAATACATTTCATTACGTCATACCCCTCTAGCTCAAAGTTTGAGTATTGCATCCATTGTCATCAGCTACACTCTAAAAAACTAACTTGACACATATTAAGAGCACCAAAAAGTTGCCAAGTTTAAATTTAAAATAAAAAATTTTCAAGAATTTGTAAACACTTTCTTTGTTTACTTTTTTTTTTTTTTTATAAAACTATTTGTGAACTTTTTCTGTGCAATTACTCCCAATTAGGCCTAGTTTCTGAAAATTTTCACATACCTGGTTACGAAGTTGGAAGTACAGTAAATGAGAGCAGTAACCTTGGTTAACCTCGGTTTTGCTTCCACCCGAATTGTTCATTCTGACGAAGGTCAAGCTTTTCACTCCACCTTAGACCTACAGTTTAACGTGGAATCCGAACCACGGGCAGTCAGAAATTACAAAGTCCTCGCCCGGACTCAATCTCACGACCTCCCGATCAGCAGCCCAGCCTCTTAACCAATAGGCTACCCAGGGTACCCTTTACAGTTTCTGCCCATTAAATGAAAAAAATTGGCTAACTTAATTTAAGGTACAAATGTTAAATCTGGATCTTAACTGAAACGTAAATGTTGGACTTGGGCCTATAAATGTAACATATCATTCTGTGCTGTTTGTACGCTAACTGTATAGTCCAACGACACCTTTTTAACAATAAGGCTTTTAGTTGCTTTTAAACTTGTGGGCTTAAAAATTTTTGGTTTTTAATAGAATAAATTTAATTAGTTATGCATTTTTTATTGCAAAAATTGCAAATTACAGTGATAATTAAATCCTACGATATGAATAAGCCGTTCCAAGTTATATAATTTCGAGTGCTTTAACTAGGAATGAACCCTAAACTGTCGCGTAAAACGAGGATGGTTTGTGGTTATATCTAATAGTTTTACTGTCATGGAGGTCTTGTGGATTGTAGCTAACTTGTCGATTAGAAGAAATCTTGATAACGGACAAACGTAGCTAAAGGCGTACATCTATCTTACGTCATTTTCGGAAGAAAATATCTTACCAAATGTGGATAAGCAATTTCCATATTTTTGTATTAACAGCCACAGCAAATGGTTCTTTAAGTTAACAATAAGCTATATTTTCATTTTGGAAATCTTTAACTCATTATTTCCTCGTATCTACCTAGATCTAGCAAAACTCGAGCAAGCGTCTATTAGACAGTGTCTGACTGTCTGTAGAGTAAGTGGTTGGTTTATTTGCAACTTAACCATTATTACGGAAGCACTCACGCCATATCGTTGAAAATTTCTCGGAGAATTTTCAGAATCCAGACGCAGTTCAGAGACAGAGTTCATAATAGCTTAGTAATATGTTAAATTAGGTTAGGTTAGATTAGGTTGGTTAGGTTTAATTATGTTGAGCTATGTTAGGTTAGGTTAGTTAGGTTAAGTCGTTAGTTATGGACTCCTCCGAACTGCGTCTGGATTACAGAATTTTACAATTTTCTCTACCTATTTTTAAGAACGCGTGAAGGATATTCTCTCATGTACTGAAAACTTACCTAAACGTAAGGTTCTCACGTGACCCCCCTTTCCTCCTACGTCAAGTGCAGGTAATTCTTCGCACTGCATACAGTCACATCAAGATGTTTAAATTGTACTCAAACTGAAAGGTAAAAGTAAGTTTAATTCCTGAGATATGACCTTGGTTAACCTTGGTTTTGATTCTGCCCGAATTGTTCATTCTGATGAAACTCAAACTTGTTGCTCCATGACCTACAGCAGCCCAGAGTCTTAACCACTAAGCCACCCAGGGTATCCTTTTATCTAACAACCTATTTTTTCTGAGAGGATGAACAGATGGGTAAGATGCGCATCGTCTGCTTCTGCCGGAAATCGAACGCGGGGCTAGTGGATTTGTAGTCAGCGATGCTAACCACTACACCACCGAGGTGTATATAAATTCTAGAACTATTCGGTAGATCTAAGGTTCCGGCAATGAATAAAGCAATAAAGACTAAATGCAAATAAAGTAAATTGGAACCTTTCATTAATTTAAAAAACTATATTTGCGTAAATATATAAAATATATTTTGTAGACTTAGGCATTGTTAATTTTCTTTTATGTAGGAGGGAGGGGACAAGGGCGAACGCCCGCAAAAATATCCCCAACCCCATAGAGAGAAGGAGAGAGCCGAAATAAAGGTCCAGAGTTTTCGAGATGCATGGACACTCTGCGTTTGAAAAATTTGAGGTCATAGACACGGGGAAAGATGGATTGAGGAAGGTTGCTCCAGAATTGACCGGTTGAGTAGATGAAAGATTGAGAATACCGACTAACTCTTGTATAAGGGAGTTGGACAGAAAAGGAATGAGAATGTATCGAAAGTCTGGTGCTGCGTGCACTCCTTAAAGGAGGAGGCATGCAGTTAGAGAGTTCAGAAGAGCGGTGTCCGTTATAATAGTGATAGTAAAGACAGAGTGAGGAACACTGCGTCGAAAAGAGAGAGATTGAAGACACTGAGTAAGAGGCGGGAAATTAATAAAACGAAACGCCTTTGATTCCACCCGGTCAACTAGAACTGTTGACTAGGTCAACTAGAGCGTGAGAAGCGCCTGTATACAGTGGCGAAAAGACCCCTGTACAGAGAGAGCACCTGAGTTGGGCTAATAAACTGCGGAGCCGGTACAATACACCTATCCTCTTAGAAGTTGCTTTGGAAAGAGCGTATACAGTATGTGATCTTTCCAGAAAAGATCACGAGAAAAGGAAACACCAGGAATGTGAAGAGAAGAGGAAGGATTCAGCTGTGTATCACTGAAGATAAGGGGATAGTCGTGTGGAAGATTGTGACGAGTAAACGGATGAAGGAACTGGGTTTTTGAGGCTTTGAAAGCCACAAGGAGGAACAACACCGGAATCGACCACGGTTGAGTTGGAGATGAAAGTTTGAGGGAAGAGTTCAGCTCCATCAGGAGAAGAGACGGCAGCGGAGCCGTCAGAATGAAAAAGAGGAGGGAAAGAAGAAACAAAGTTGTTGGAGAGGTTTTTTGGCTAGTGTCCAGAAAGAGCGAAAAGAATTAGAATTAGATACATATTAAATAGGTGTTAGTCGATTTTAATATTATCGTTGTAGTTTCGTACATTTAATTGTTTATAATTAATTAATTGTTTACCTTAACCAATCACTGACATCCTGCAGAACGCATCCGAAACATTGGAAACTGTATGTCTGGGTGAACAAGGGCAATTGCATTATACTATACATTATCAGACACTCATATTCCCCATTCTCTATGGGGTGGGGCGAACGTGATACTAGAACGCCAAAATGTAACACAGTCCAGTTTAAGAAAAAAAACTTTCATTACAAGGCAGACATTCTCCAATGAAAATTATATGAAAGAAATTAAATACCCTACAACTGATTTGCTTCAGGTAAATATGTCTCTGACTCTAAAAATCTTAAATTTAAAAGTACCAAAATAAGTCTCTAGACACCTGTGACAATACCCGTGCCATTTGTTGGGTGGTATTGCATTTATCGACCAAGAACTACCGAAAGACCATAATATCGACATTGAAAAACTAACAACCGAACTTAACCTAACCCTAACTTAGTGTAACGTAACCTATGCTAAACTAAATTAACTTATGCTAACCTAACCGATCCTAACTTAATATAACTCACAATATACTCGTCGACAGAATGTGAAGTCGGTCAGATGTCGTAATCTTGTCGAGAGAGTACCAATCTTTAGTCATGTGGGATCTTTTCCGTTCTACCCCAGCAACAATTTTTAGTGTAGTTTTACTTGCTGAATTCAATAATATATATTTTATTTTGGAGAAAGTATTCGTGCTTTAATTAGTTATGGTTATAATTATTAATTTTTTTCTCTCTTTTGTAGATATTGTTATGGATGATAAATGGAATTTCATAAACATAGATAAGGAAATAACGTTCTACCCCAGCCTTCTTTAGTTAACCTTATAAGGCTAACTAACGAAAATATCACGACCTAACCTAACCAATCGTCAAGGGCGTACAGTTGATTTAGCTAAACAAAGGAACGAGAGACATTGGGGAACATCTAGAAATATGATAGATTCTTATTTATGTGAATTTCTGTGGAGGAGAAGACAAAAAGGAAAGGACATTTTTATTGAAATCTTAAATGCAATCTCTACTTTTAAATAAAATAAACAGACTATAACTCTTTTGTTATTAATTTCTCAAAAATAAGATATATATATTATTGAATTCAGCAAGTAAAACTACAGTAGAAAATAAGGATCATGTCAAGAATAGCGAACCCAACACCTGCAGGGTTCGCTATTCTTGACAAAGGAATTTTTGGGTTCGCTATTCTTGACATGGTAAAATTGGGTTCGCTATTCTTGACATGGGAAGTCCTCAAGGACGTTTTCATAACTTCAGACGGTAGGTTTGTTTCCCAATTTTAAGTAATTAGTTAAGGACGTATTAAATGCTTTTATATTAGTCTTTTTTTATTTAACCAAACTAGCACGACTTAACCTAACCAATCGTCAATGCCGTACAGTATAAAGAATCCTCTTCTCTTAATATATAAAAATAAATAAATAAAATTTTTTTTTTTTTTTTATTTATTTTTTTAGGTTAATTGTACGCCCTTGACGATTGGTTAGGTTAAGTCGTGATAGTTTGGTTAATTTTTGCTACCCGCCACCCGCACGAAGGGCGGGTCTTAGGCTAGTTGTAACATAAGAGAAATTGTAATATTTTAATATTTATTATATAAACAAATTTATAAATGCAAATAAATAAAATAAGTATTTTTACAATAATAGGACTACCAATCTCAATAGAGACTACGTTAGCTTATGTGGAAGAACCCAAACAATTCTTAAATCATTAATTCCTTTGCTATTCTTGACATGGGAACTTTTGGGTTCGCTATTCTTGACAAGGGAATTTTTGGGTTCGCTATTCTTGACATGGTAAAATTGGGTTCGCTATTCTTGACATGGCAAAACTGGGCTCGCTATTCTTGACATGATCCGAAAATAATATATAATTTCATTTTTTGTTGCTGGGGTAGAACGGAAAAGAGCCGTCATGTGATACGTCTATCTTCAATTAAAGTTTTCCCAAATTTTCACAATTTTCCTTATCTCCTTCTTCAGCCATACGAGTATTTACAGCATTCTCAGTGAGTTCGAGGTCAACCTGATGAGTCCAACCTGGAAAACAGTCACCAGTAAGAAAGACAATTCAAAAGACATATAATATTCAAAATAAGGCCTGAAACAAAATGGCCGTGCTCATAGAATTTGTATGTGATTATAAATAGCAAATTCCGACTGGCAATGAAAAGACAGTTTAACAAAATTCTGAATGAATGTCGTGTTTATTCATTGGAATTAATAACCCCAACGGTTGTTATTTGGTTTGTTTCATAGTCTAGGTTATGGAAAGTTGCTTCTAAATGATTGATTTACTGTAGGAGTCCAAACATCGCTGGTCCCACAAACTATTATAACCACGAAGAAACAAACCTGAGGAATACCTTTTTAGTATCGGAGGATTGATTTGAGAAAGTATATCACGCATGAACACGGTTAGTGTTTAGTTATCTAAACGTTAGAGCGGTTGTCAAGACCTTGCATGATACATACGTCTAAAAACTTAGAATGACTGTTGTTTTAGTTTCATAAGTAAACTTACACTCAATTTACACACTTTCACTTCTCATCACAACTTTTTATTTATTTATTTATTTTTTTGGCAAATAAGTAAGATCGTAAAATGTGCCATTATTGATTAGCAGAGTGGCTAACAACATACCTCGAGTAAGGTTACAATATATCAAGTACTATTATACGGGGTTTAGGGACAGCAAAGTTTCTCTGTTTGATTTAGCACCCAATCTGCAGTCCCTAGATCAGTTTGGAGGAGTGTGAAATCAATAGGATTTGTGCGCTTTTATGGCAAGGAATATTTTAGGGTGTAATGCTTGAGTAAAACTATTTAAAATGAACAAAACATTATCAATATTAGTGTTTTGTGGTAAAATAAGGAGTGTCATCAATGTACCGCCACCAAACTACACACTTGGGATTAACAATTTCAGCAGTTTGCTTAATTTTAAAAATTTCGTTAATAAATTAGCTTAAACTGGGGCAAAAGGGATCCCATATTTAGGTCCCAGTACTGACGATAAAATTGGCCCCTAAAGAAAAAAATTCAATAAAAAATTCAGTTAACTTAATAAAATCGGGAAAAGGCTCTAAACATTCTCAATCTTTCATCTACTCAACCAGTTAACTCTGGAACAACAATCCTCAATCCTGTCTATGACCTCCAATCTTTCAAACGCAGTGTCCAGGCATCTCAAAAACTTTAGATCTTGATTTCGCCTCTTTTCTTATTTAACAGTAATATCGAAAGAAACATCATAAAAGATCAAAACTTAAAATGAACTTATCTTTAAAATCTAAATTTAATTTTTTTTTAGTTAAAATTACTACACTTCTTTATCTCTGACTTACAAATAACAGCAACAATGTTAGATATACACTGTATACAAAATTGACCAATCATTGCAAGTTCATATTCCATATGAGAGGTCTCGTACAAAGTTTCGGAAAAAAGTTCGCCTAGAAACAAAATTACTGAAAACCATGCAAAAATACTGATCAGGAATGAGTTTTTTTGTATTTGAAATTTTATTACTTCGCAAAGAAACACTAAAATATCCAAAGATCAACAGAATATTGCCAGTTAGTAATTGTTTATGTTTTAAATTATTTTTTTGTTTATAGGCGGATTTTTTTTTTCTCAAATTGTACGTCAAACTTACGTATTTTAGGTAGACTATACATAAGAGGTAACCTTGGTAAGTATAGGTAGGAATTACATTTTTTAGGGAGGTCAGGTCATACAAAATGGGAACTTTTATTGATTACAACGACACCATTACACTTTTCCTTTACTTACAGTAGTAAATAGAATATATTATTTTCTGTAAAATTTTACTAAACACGACCACCAAAATTGGGGGAAATTAATTTTTTAGTGAAGAAAAATTCATTTAAAATTAAATAGTTTAAGAAATCAATATTGGGCTTTTCCGAGGACGTTGTTGTAACGCCGTTTACCATCGATCAGAGAAGTTAAATGATTTTGGGTCTCCGAGGAAGATGGATGGATGGATGGCCGTCCTCCGCGTCCAGATGATGTATTGACCCGTGGTTCGAATCCTTTGAAAAACTGTAGGTCCCCTCCGTCACATGACTTTAGATGTTGCGAAGGAGGTTGTGCAATGGCGGAAAGACAATCACTAATCTCGAAACTGTTTAAATTCCAATATTTTTTAAAGATTTCTCAAATGAATTTAAAAAACTAAAAGAAGAATTTAAACTTTTAAAACTTACTCATTTTGATAACTTTAAACAAATTAATTTAAAAACTGGTTTTTATCATCATCATCATATTTTCATGTAAATTATTAACACTTGAAAATGCTAAAGTGAGCATTTCAAGTACAGGGAAGCCCATAAGTCCCAATCGGTCATAATTAAAACGAAAATACCAAAAATCAACCGGTTGGGACTTATGCAGATGATCGTCAAAACGGTTTCACCGATTAAACACTAAGATTACTGTAATGTAATGAAGGTTCAGTCTACGCATTACACATTCTCATTCATATTTAAACTAACACGTACAAATCATGAAAAATATATAACAAATATCTCAAATTGCGGAAAAGTGTATTTTCAGCTTTCAAAAAACAAAAAAAAAACTGCTTACTTACTACAAATTACAAAAGCTTTATAGTACTCAACAATTAGAATGTTACTTTTGCAATTTAATGTACTTTACTCTTAAAGTCCCAATATCTGCTACTAATTAGTTTAAAATGCAAAATTCCCAGTAACTGCAAATTACAGACACTTTACAAATATGTAATAATAATAATTAGAATGGTCTAATGTAAAAATTAGATAAGTCAATACTTTGAGGGAGTACCTAGACTTTTTGCCCACCCTGTACTTTACTTTTGATTATATAGTTACTGAAAAGTCGTAAGTGCAAAGAAACTTGACCAAACTGAAAAAAAGTGTACCTTAATTTTATGTTTAATCACCACACTGTCTACCAAATACAAATCCTTAACGAATAAGCAATAATTGGAATGGGACCTTTCCAATTTGATCTACTTTATTCCCGGTCATGCATTTATTAAAAAAATCAAAGTCCAAATAAAAGCGATACACTTCATTAAACTGCGAATAAGCGTAGCTTTAATTAAAAAAAAAAAAATTGCGCACTGACTACAAATTAGAATCCCTTTACACTTATTCAGTAATTACAAAAACACCTTCGCAATTTGAATAATGTATTTTCCTCCTCATCAGATATTTGCTAAAAAAATTCTAAGTTTAGATACGTGCAACTCGCTTCATTAAGATGCGAGAAAGCGTATTTTGAAGTGTTTTTTAAAAATATTCATCCTGAATACAACTTACAAATGGTCTAAAAATAGTTAATAATTAGATTAGTCCTTCTTAATTTAATATACTTTACTCTTCATCATTTGGACACTAAACAAATTTCCATTCAAAGTCCACAAATATGATAAAAAAATTATAAAATTGATTCCCCCCCCCTAAATATCTTCAATTTTAAAAAAATTATTAAAAATTAAATATATTTACACATTTGTAATAATTAAAATTGCACCATTTTTTTCAATTAACCCTTAAGGGTTAAATTAACTTTATTCGTGATCGTGTATTTAATAAAAAATATTCGAGGTCCACATATATATACTGTATATATATACGACGAAAGAGATAAAGGAACCTCATTTCCCCACGATGCGGGGGTGAGTGTATCCTAAGGGTCAGTTCATCCTGAGCAATATCGGAGAAAGCGACCAACTCAACCCAACCCAGGAGCCAGCAGCCGGAAGCGAACCAGAGCCTCACCGCTTAGAGTCCGCCACCGGGTGCCAATATATAAGCATCAAACTTGATTAAATTGTACCATCCCACAAATAAAAATTAAAAAACAAGAAAAGTAACAAATGACTTACGAATGTGCAATAATTTCAATGTAACTTTTCTAATTAAAGATATTTTCCTAAAAAGTTTACGATAACGTTGACGACAACGAAATTTCGGTGACCAAAACTGACTAATCGCCACAATACACATTTTTGTCCGTTGATATATATATATAATATATATATATATATACACAGTATATGTTACTTTAAGTGTATTTATAGACTCTTTTGAAAATAGTGGCATTGTATTGAAGATGAGTAAAGTGTAATTTCATGAAATGGTAATAAATATCGTTTGTCGTTAGTTTGTTAATTAAAAAAATGACTGCCCATTATAAATATTAATTGTAAATATTAATTGTCAGTTTTTATCTTGTGTTTATTATTATTATTATTATTATTATTATTATTATTATTATTATTTAAATAAGAATTAAGGAGATGAGCCAAGTTTACAATCGTAAACTTTACGTGTTCCTGTTCTCTTTAAATATTTTGGTTTATGGTCATTCAGGAATAAGCACTACTGTAAAACGGTGTTCTCTCGTTTTTTTTACGCTTGATATACCCGCTACCCATATGTACCCCAGTACAGTACAGTACTCACACACTTATCCGTGACGAAGAAGAGGGCCATGATCACGGATAACCCGATTTCACGGTTAACTCACTAAATATACCTCGCCAGTGGGTGGGTAGTGTATTTTTACAGTATAATATACGATTACGTAGTTTGTACTCACCGCAAGACGCGAAGATACGCGAAGCCACGAACGCGCGTGTATACTCTATGAAGCGCGGAGAGGGTTCCAAGAGAATTGACTCCCAGTAAATTGGCTCCCGCTATTTTCACTCCCAACAAATTCACTCCCGGTAAATCCACTTCCGGTAAATTCACGTCCGGTAAATTCACGTCCGGTAAA
>JAJOZX010000013.1:2225000-2337500 GCA_023014485.1 Bathynomus jamesi | reverse complement strand
GCTTCCTACAGACCCCTGGGGGTCTGTACAGACCACTTTGGGAATCCCTAAGTTACATGATCAAGTCCCCTCCATTAAGTTTACTTTAGAAGTGGAACAAGACAACTCAATCCCATTTTTGGATGTGCGTGTACCTATATAGGGAAAGCCCAGGTTTTAAGTTTAGTATCTATCAGAAAAAAAAATCAATTTGTCCTACGTACATTTTTACTCTGGACATGACACCCCCATTAAGAAGGCTATATTTTCTTCAATGTTTCTCCGCGCCCTTAGGATCGCCAGTCCGGAATACATCGATGCCGAATTGGGAAAAATCAACGGTATTGGAAGTGATCTGTGCTACCCACCTGCGATTATGGAATCTTGTCTTAACAAGGCAAAACGAACCTTCTATCGTGTGGATAATAACAATCGCCCTTTGTCAAAGAATATTTTAGTACTTCCATTTTTCCCGGGCTTTTTAGGCATTGCTAATATACTTAAACTTTTGGATATTAATGTAGTATTTTCATATAACAATATTGTGAGAAATATCAGTTAAAAATAGCTCTACCAATAATTCAGGCATTATCTATAAAATTGGTTGTAAACAATGGAAACCCGGAAATTTGTACGCCAACATTTGTACGACGAAAATTTATACGCCAGCATTTGTACACCAGAACATTTATACGACTGGAAATTTATACGCCAAGCATTTGTACGACGGTAATTTATACGTTATACGCAAGAAATTCATGATCAGTTAATAAAATTGAATTTGAAACTAGGTAAGTTAAAATACAAATTATCACAAATTATGAAATTACATATTACAATAATTAAATGCATGATTGAAACTAGATTTCAGCTTATCAATTTAAGAGAAAATGTAACTAGCGATATACAGAATGAATGTCATTTAAAAAATCGGAGAACAAATCTTGCGAGTTTTTTCTCATTAATCTCCAGACCTAACCTAACCTAACCTAACCTAGCGAATGTCATTTAAAAAATCGGAGAACAAATCTTGCGAGTTTTTTCTCATTAATCTCCTAACCTAACCTAACCTAACCTAACCACCTGTACCTATTCAATAACCATTTACCTACCTGTTAATCCTTTAATGCGCTGTGATACATGATAAAATTTAAAATTCTTCAAATTGAAATTATTTTCAAAATATTTAAATAATGTTTACTTTTATTTATTTATTTTTTTTTGGCACCTGTGCTTATGTTTATATAAAAAAAATGAAGTCACGGTTATTATCATTGGTAGAGCGCATATCAGTCGTATAAATTTCCAGTCGTATAAATGTTCTGTCGTACAAATGTTGACGTACAAATTTCCGCACACATAAACAATATGATTCCTTTTACATTGGTCAGACGGGAAAGGATTTGCAAACGCGTGTAAAACAGCATCAATATTCCGTTAGAACGGGACAGTCCTCCAGTGTCCTTTTTGTCCATTTGTCAGAGTTATCCCACTGTATTGATTGGAATAATGCTTCAGTTTTGTTTCACTCGAGCAATATTGTTAATAGAAATATGCTTGAGTCTGCTATTATCCAACTTACAAATAACTTTAACATGAACCAAGGTCTTTATCAACTTCATCCTATTGTTTTGAATTCGTTCAAATCGGATTTAGACAAGAAGGGCAGAGTGCTAAAACTTTGGTAGTTTTCCCTTATAAATTTTTATGCTCCTCTTACAATTTTTATTTTTCAATTTATTTTTATATAATTTTTTATTTTTTTTATTTTTTGTGACCTATATATCATTCAGGCATTATCTATAAAATTGGTTGTAAACAATCCATTTGATCTTGTGTTGAATTCGTTCAGAACGGATTTAGACAAGAAGGGCAAAGTGCTAAAATTGGTAGTTTTCCTTACAAATTTGTATGCTCCTCCCACAATGTTTATTTCTATATTTTTATATATATATATATATATATATATTATATATATATGTATATATATCGTAAAGAAACGCTTGTATAGGAGAACATTCCGCGCAAGATGAGGAGGAAGAACGAACAAATGAAAAATGAGGTAACCACCCGGGAATCGAACCCGGGATCTTCCGATTGCCGGTCAGATATGATAACCACTACACCATGGTCCTTACTCGATCAGAAGTCGTAATTCTCCTACATACGCGCAGAAACCAATGCCCCGAGGGGGGCACCTCCCGCATGCCGCACCTATATATACATTTAAACTGCAAAGAACAAGCAGTATAATTAACGTAAAGAACGACGCTTGTATAGGAGAACATTCCGCGCAAGATGCGGAAGAACGAACAAATGAAAAATGAGGTAACCACCCGGGAATCGAACCCGGGATCTTCCGATTGCCGGTCAGATATGATAACCAATACACCATGGTCCTCACTCGATCAGAAGTCGTAATTCTCCTACATACGCGCAGAAACCAATGCCCCGAGGGGGGCACCTCCCGCATGCCGCACCTATATATACATTTAAACTGCAAAGAACACGCAGTATAATTAACGTAAAGAACGACGCTTGTATAGGAGAACATTCCGCCCCTCGGGGCATTGGTTTCTGCGCGTATGTAGGAGAATTACGACTTTTGATCGAGTAAGGACCATGGTGTCGTGGTTATCATATCTGACCGGCAATCGGAAGATCCCGGGTTCGATTCCCGGGTGGTTACCTCATTTTTCATTTGTTCGTTCTTCCTCCTCATCTTGCGCGGAATGTTCTCCTATACAAGCGTCGTTCTTTACGTTAATTATACTGCGTGTTCTTTGCAGTTTAAATGTATATATATATATATATATATATATTTTTTTTTTTTTTTTGTGACCTATATATAGTCTTGAACTCTTTATTTACTTCAGTGTTCCTGAGGATGTCACTAGACGAAAGCGCTTGAGCACCATTCTGTTTTTCCTTTCCTTCGTGGTTTTATTCATCATAAATATTTTTCGCGTGTTACTTTCGTGGAATAATTTCATATATATATATATATATATATATATATATATATATATATATATATATATTAGGGTGCCACTTATTTGGGGTGTTTTTCATTTTTGGGGAATTTCTATCAGGACGGGCGCATTTCTGGTGTCATTCCGTCTAAAAACATTGTGTAAAATAATTTTGAAATAAAATAATAATTAGAACTGCCTCAACGAGGTCAAAGTTTATACTTTTTGTCGAAAAGTACTCATGGCGTTCTGTTATCATGTCAGTTTTCGTTTCGATAGCTGCTGTAGTTTCTGAGTTGAAAAATGATAACAGACAGACAGACGGACGGTCAGAGTCGTTGGTTTAGTCTTCCGCACTGGTGTACAAAAGACTAAAATGAGGTATTATACAGGGTGTAACACGAGTTTATCCAAATATTGATACAGGCGAAAGAACATGTTATTCTAAGTAGAAAATGGGTTGGGACGAGTTTTGCCAACACTAACAGTGTTTCATTCTCTTTTTCAGTGAGTTCTGAAACGACGTGATGGCTTCGGCAACAAGATCTAAAACAGCAGTCTATCTCCTGGGGACCGTGGACCACAGCATCACAGGAAGCATGCTGCCTACGGGAAAGCAGGCGCTTCAGTACTTTTTCCACCTTCACCTTGACGTCAAGAAGCCGATCAAGAAAGCAGCCGCTGAGACAGTGACCGCAGTCAAGGAATTCTGGGAGCGGTCCCGTATTCCTACGCAGAAAGACCAACGCGCAAGGGACAAGGTTCTCCGAATGTACGAGAAGTGGCGGGCTCTGAACAAGAACTCGAAACGGCGCACTGTGACCCAAATCAGGAACGAGGCCGAGTTCCTCTCATCCCTTGACCGCCTCTTCGACATCGCACACGAACAGGCGATGTCGATGATCACAATCGAAGAGGACAGGGAGTTCCTGACGGGACAAAGGGCCGAGGTGCGGCGCGGCCGCATCTCCTCCACACGTGACATGACGCTGCACACTGAGGAGGAGCGTGCGAGGAGACAGGAAGCGGAAAGGAGCCGCCGGCAAGATGATGAAAGGGCGAACAGAGAGAGCCGAGAAGAACTCGTCGAACTGGCATCGAGCTCCAGCTCAGGTGCAAGCAGCCCGACTCGGTCACCGACACGGCGTCGTCGCCGAGAAGAAGAGGAAGAGCTCTCTCTCCCGGGCCCGTCCACGTCGAATGCAGAAGCATCTACGACCCCTTTACCACCCAAGCGATTCCGCGCGTCGAAAAAGATGATCACCCCTGATCTCTCCGCAGCGATGGATCGGACGAAACTTACCGACCGAGAAGGTGTTTTTTTGCTGTCGGCGGCTGCGAGGAGCTTGGGCCACGACCCTGAGGAGCTGGTCTTGAACCGCGAATCCTCCCGCCGCGACCGAGCAAAGTTCCGTGCTATGGCAGCAGCGGAAATGAAGGCAGCCTTCCATCCTACTGTGCCGCTGACCGTTCACTGGGACGGGAAAATCGTACCAGCGGCTGACGGAGGCCCTGCTGAAGATCGCCTTCCAGTTCTGGTGTCTGGGGAGAACGTCGACAAGCTTCTGGCTGTGCCCAGCCTCCCCGACGGCACCGGCCGCGCCATGGCGGAAGCCGTCCTCTCTGCCCTCGAGGATTGGGACATCAAGGGACGGATCTGTGCCCTCTCTTTTGACACCACCGCCTCAAACACAGGACTCTCAGGAGGAGCTTGCTATATCATTGAGCAGAAACTCGAGAAGACAGTGCTTCATTTGGCTTGCCGCCACCACATCCACGAACTGGTGTGCGAGAAGGCATTCACGGCGTGCCTCGGTCCCTCTACTGGTCCTGACATCCTCCTGTTCAAACGATTCGCCGCCCAGTGGGACTTCATCGATCAAACCAAAGCGAAGCCCTTCGAGGATGGAACCATGCCGCAGCACCTGAAGGACGCCCGCGACGACCTGCTGATCGAATTCAGCCGCCTCCTCGACGGTCAACATCCACGTGATGACTACAGGGAACTTCTGGAGCTCTCTGTAATTGTGCTGGGCGGTCCGAACAAGCGGGGTGCCCGGTTCGCTCGTCCCGGCGCCTTCCATCGCGCGCGCTGGATGGCAAAAGTCATCTATGCCATCAAACTGTTCCTGTTCCGGGAACAGTTTCAGATGTCGTCAGGCGAAGCGGCTGGAATCCGGCGATTCACCATCTTCGCCGTGTCCATCTACGTGACGGCCTGGTACAAAGCGCCGCTCCCGGCAACGGCCCCAGCCGCGGACCTCGCGCTGCTCAAGGCCCTCGTCTATTATCCGGACTCAGCGGTGGCCAAGGCGACGGCGACAGTCTTCGCCAGGCACCTATGGTACTTGAGCGAGCGCCTCGTCACCCTGGCCATCTTCGACGAGGGTATCGACTTGGCAACAAAGCGGGAGATGATTAAAGCGATGGAAGAAGTGGAAGGATCGGAGGATCCCCCGCGGCGTATCAATGTGGACCTGTCCACCGCCTCAATCGCCAACAATACATTGGCCAAGTTCACAACGACTACATCAAAGGAGTTCTTCAAGGTTCTGGACATCAGCACCGCCTTCCTGCTCAAGGATCCGGAGGAGTGGCGGACGGACCCAGCCTTCATCGCCGCATCCCGCCGAGTCCAGGCCCTTCAAGTTGTCAATGACTTCGCGGAGCGCGGGGTGGCGTTGATGCAGTCTTTCAACCTGGCCCTTACCAAGAGTGAAGACCAAAGGCAGTTCCTCTTACAAGTGGTCGAGAAGCACCGCTGTGACTTCCCAACCGCCCGCAAGTCCACCGTGACCTCTGCAAAGTAGGCAACAATGAGAGGGAGATGGGCGCCCATGATACCCCCCCCCCCTTGAGGGGCTAATACTCGAGTTAGAGGGGACCTAGAGTTGAAAGTATGAAGTCCAGTTATATGTTTTAGGTCAAGATTAGTAGCTTGAACAAACTAGAAGTGATATTTTATTTGCTAGAGGCATAGAACATCATGATCTAAAATTTCTACTTTTCAAGAAAATATACAAACTTTGACCGTATTGAGGCAGTTCTAAATATTGTTTTATTTCAAAAATATTTTACACACGATATTTTTTGACAAAATGAAACCAGAAACGCGCCCGTCCCGATAAAAATTCAAACTTTCGAAAATAAGTGTCACCCTAATATATATATATACATATATATATAATATTTAGGAGAAATCCAATGACAAGGAGAAATGTAAATGCCATGAAAAGTCTTCTTTAATGGGCAACGTTTCGAGCAAATACGCTCATCTTCAGGCTGTATGATAACAATGTGAAATTAAAATCAATAATTGAATGAAAAACCAGACAAAGAAAATTTCTATAACCTATTCATAAAGGCAAACTTTAAAAGACTGAAAAAAGAGGGTTAAATTCTAAGTTATACAGATTTACATTTAAAATTAAGAAGCTATTTTTAAATACATATAGTAAATGTGAAATTAATACACTGGAAAAATTAACAATAGTACACTGGAATAATGAAAACTAACTAACCTTTCACTGCAATTTCCGAGGCTAGACTGATTTAAGTACAAAACGAGAAAAACATAAGATAAGATAAGATAAGATAAGATAAGATAAGATGGTGAGGGCGATTGGGGAAGGGGGGATTATAAGGAATTGGGGAAGGAGGAGGGATTATAAAAAGTTTAAAGGGACGGCTGATGAGTCAACATTTAACGTCGGGGTCAAAGTTTTAATATAAAGCGATTCCAGAATCCTAAGTGAGTTGGGACAAGTATTACAACCAAGAATTTTAAAATTTTCTAAAGTGACATCAGTTTTACATTTGATACTGTGTTCCCGAATGCTAGAAACTTCTTTAGTTTTTAAAATTTTACCTGTTTGGCCACTTATTCCCATATGCGAATAAAATCTAGCCCTGAGAGAGCGAACAGTGCTGCCAATGTAATTCCCAAGGAGACACCTAGGGCAGGTAAATAAATATACAACACCGCTACGCAACGAGTCAGGGGTTCGATCCTTCGCTGAGAAAAAGCTACCTAAAGACGTTTTATTAATAAATATGATGCGGAAATCAGTATGATAAAAAAATTTCCTTAACAACTTTGTAAATTTAAGCTTAAATTCCTTATTCAAAGGACCCATTTCAGGTACCAAGAAATATTTTATATCCTTCGGCACTGTAATACAAGGAAGTTGAGGGCTATAAACATTATTTAAGAAGGATCTAATTAGTTTTGATGTAAAGTCGCTTTTCACAAATGTACCTGTATCTGAAACTATTGCCATTATTTTAGATAGGGTTTTTAGCTCGGTTGATATTTTTCATGGTTTTTCATTGTCTCATTTTAAGGAACTTTTAGAATTGGTCTTCAAACAATGCTATTTTACTTTCAACAATAAGGTTTACCAACAAATTGATGGTGTAGGGATGGGATCACCTGTCGGACCGTTAGCAGCTGATTTTTTTATGACTCATTTAGAAAGTGTAATTTTAGTCAATCTCCAACTCATCTCAAGCCAATTTTCTATCGACGCTTCGTTGATGATTCGATAGCTGTCTTTGATAATGCGGTACAAGCGCAACAATTCTTTAACTTCCTAAATTCTTTGCACCCCAATATAACGTATACAATGGAAACTGAGAAAATGGCTCCCTTCCCTTTTTAGATCTTTTAATTTCGAAAAACGGTGATTCTATTACTACATCAGTTTACAGGAAACCCACTTTCACTGGTTTGGGCATGAATTTTTTTAGTTTTACTGATTTCAACTATAAGATGTCTTGTATTAAAACTCTCCTGTTCAGAGGATATAATTTGACCTCTAGTTTTACCTTACTTAATGATGAATTTAATAATCTAAGATCATACTTTACCAATAATAGTTTTCCTGTTCAATATGTAGATAAACTAATTAGATCCTTCTTAAATAATGTTTATAGCCCTCAACTTCCTTGTATTACAGTGCCGAAGGATATAAAATATTTCTTGGTACCTGAAATGGGTCCTTTGAATAAGGAATTTAAGCTTAAATTTACAAAGTTGTTAAGGAAATTTTTTATCATACTGATTTCCGCATCATATTTATTAATAAAACGTCTTTAGGTAGCTTTTTCTCAGCGAAGGATCGAACCCCTGACTCGTTGCGTAGCGGTGTTGTATATTTATTTACCTGCCCTAGGTGTCTCCTTGGGAATTACATTGGCAGCACTGTTCGCTCTCTCAGGGCTAGATTTTATTCGCATATGGGAATAAGTGGCCGAACAGGTAAAATTTTAAAAACTAAAGAAGTTTCTAGCATTCGGGAACACAGTATCAAATGTAAACTGATGTCACTTTAGAAAATTTTAAAATTCTTGGTTGTAATACTTGTCCCAACTCACTTAGGATTCTGGAATCGCTTTATATTAAAACTTTGACCCCGACGTTAAATGTTGACTCATCAGCCGTCCCTTTAAACTTTTTATAATCCCTCCTCCTTCCCCAATTCCTTATAATCCCCCCTTCCCCAATCGCCCTCACCATCTTATCTTATCTTATCTTATCTTATCTTATCTTATGTTTTTCTCGTTTTGTACTTAAATCAGTCTAGCCTCGGAAATTGCAGTGAAAGGTTAGTTAGTTTTCATTATTCCAGTGTACTATTGTTAATTTTTCCAGTGTATTAATTTCACATTTACTATATGTATTTAAAAATAGCTTCTTAATTTTAAATGTAAATCTGTATAACTTAGAATTTAACCCTCTTTTTTCAGTCTTTTAAAGTTTGCCTTTATGAATAGGTTATAGAAATTTTCTTTGTCTGGTTTTTCATTCAATTATTGATTTTAATTTCACATTGTTATCATACAGCCTGAAGATGAGCGTATTTGCTCGAAACGTTGCGCATTAAAGAAGACTTTTCATGGCATTTACATTTCTCCTTGTCATTGGATTTCTCCTAAATATTAAATTGAAGCTCTGTAGAAGCAACCCGCATGATTATATATATATATATATATATATATATATATATATACTGTATATATTTGCAGCTATCGCTTACCCTGTGGACACACACCCACCGCACACCACTGATATATATGTGTGTGTGTGTGTGTGTGTGTGTGTGTAAATGCGTGATGGAGTTTTGATGAGTGTTCAAAAGCTTTCAGGGCACTTTTTGTAGTTTGAAATCAACACTCAAATTTTACGACCCAATTTTAAAAGTATTAAAATATATTTATTCTTTCTTACATTAAATTAGATGTAATGATGTTGACAAAAGAGAGAGAAGACAAAATTGGCTTAAGACTCGAGAAACTGTGATAGGATTTTCATCGCCTGTTATTTACCAATTCCTTCCTTTGGTTAACACTTTTGCAGCGACAGTTGATATATTTTGAACAGTTGAAACTATCTTTTTGAAATAGGCTTGTTACAAATTTCAATTTTGACCCTTCTTCGCGTGTCAGAATGTCCATAGATTTTGCCTAGTCTGTAGTACTGTTTAGATTACAGATTAGGCGTTAAGTATCGTATTTCCTTCATATGAAAGAGATACTAGAGCTTCATTATATTACTCGAACATATGCTTGACGACCAGGTTCGTGATTTCTTGAAGGCTTCAATAGTGACGTAACGAGAAAATGTGAGGGCTTCACTTACTGTTGATATAATGAAAGTAACGCAACTGGGGTACAACGAAAGTTGTATTACGCAAAATGAGATTTTCTTTTTAACTCATTTGAGATGCCCCTCTCGAAATTTTCTTGGCACTGGACTAAAAATCAAATAGAAATATCTAAACACAGGGTACACCCAAAAACCGCAAAACGTTTCGAGATAACAATCGAGGATAACACGAAAAAAAGTGTCATTTTCAGAAACGGTTCAGCAAAGGTGACAACAATTTTATTTTATTCGTGGTTATTCCTTTATTGGAATACAATAAATACAGTGAATCTACGATAAAAAGAATTGACAGCATCTTCAAAGAGATTGAAGGACCATGCTTACCCTGTGGAAATCACTTGTCCTTCAACGCATTGACTACTGCTCTCAATTATGGTTTCCCCACAAACAGAATGAATTGCAAAAAATTGAGGGCCTACAAAGAACCTTTACCTCGTATATTAAACCGAATCAGGGAGTTTGTCTAAAACAATTCGTCTAAAATACAATTTGTCTAAATCAATTTGTCTAAAACAATTTGTCTAAAATAGTTTGTATAAAATCAATTTGTCTAATAACAATTTGTCTAAAATACAATTTGTCTAAAAATAATTTGTCTAAAATACAATTTGTCTAAACAAACAATTTAATATAATATGGCATACAAATTGTTGCCTGATGTACAATGCTATTTATTACTTGCCACGCTCCATCTTAAAAGGTTACCTCTTGTGCGGAATAGTACATCGAAATCAGTTATCCCGGAACCCATAACCCGTTAGGTTAGGTTAGGTTAGGTTAGGTATATTATGAAATAAAATCAACCCATTTTCAATCTTTTCATCCTCACTCCAAATTTATCAAGCAGACAAATGCATTTCTAGTTATCTTCAATTATTAGTCAAATTGTATTTTAGACAAACTATTTCGATGTACTATTCCACACAAGAGGTAACCTTTTAAGATGGGGCGTGGCAAGTAATAAATAGCATTGTACAGTGCTTACAAGAAGTCTCGCGCCTCTGTCTCGTCCCAAGCTAGTCTGTTAGGTATAAAATGGGCGGTCCTTATGGCAGCGGAAGTGTGTTCGGATTGGTGCACATAATTGCTCTAACCCCATCAATGACGTCCCAAGTGCAAGTTACGTTAACACCTCCACATAAACTACCCTGGACTAAAATAACATACGTGAAGCCCTTACCCACAAACCATTTAAAAGGTGTGATTTAAAAGCGCTCTCTCTCTCTCTCTCTCTCTCTCTCTCTCTCTGCCTTCCGCTCTACTCCAAATCCTTTTCTCTTAGTGACCTCTTAATACAAACTAATTTATCATATTTTGCGACTTTTTAACTCTGGTAGGATTCAATTCCATTCCTATAGTGTAAGAGATACTTAAATTCATGTGTGTATTATGCCATATGATGTGCGTAATAAATAATCATTCTTAAATAGTTGGAGCGTTCAAGGTCATCTGTAATAATCTATAGACTACCCCTCAAACCCACTCTCAACACTTAGATTCCCCTAAGACACAGGCGTCTTCAAGTAACATGAATGCGTAGAGATCTAAGGTCTTAGATTCCATATTATATAATTTATGTGCTAGGATTAAGAACGCTGGCATTGAAGGATGGAAGGAAGGGACAGTAAAAGCGATAATAGGTTTAATGAAGGAAGTGGAATGAGGATGGAGGTAAGCGTTGCTATGTCGAAGGAAACGAGGTTGGGTGGGGAATTACGAAGGGAGGAGGAAATGCTAAACACAAACTCAAATATTTATTTTAATGCCTAGACCTAGAAAGACAAAGAACAAAATACCTTAAACTAACAATGAATTGACAGAAACAGAAGGGTCTGGTCTTAGACGCACTGATAGGTTTAACGTATGTGGCTAGAGGCCGCCACTCAGAATTACCACTACTACCTAAGTAGGCTGACCATACGTACCGTTTTGAACGGGACAGTACCGTTTGTTTTATATTTCCTGGCCGTCCCGTCGTTTTAATAAAAATGTCAATTTTGTCCCGGTTTATGTACTTACTTTTTCATGAATACAGAATATTACATAACCCCGTCCCTTTTTTGCCATCCCAATGTCCGTTTTGTCTCAAGGAAATATGGTCAGCCTATACCTAAGTCATAATAAGGTTATTTACTATGACAGAGTAGTCATGAGTAGTTATGGAAATAAAATATGATTATACTGTTGATGGCTGACTATATTCAGTTGGGATATAAACTATTGCTGACAATCTTTGGATCCTTGGCTTTTAAGACGAATTTTTTATGCATATGTTCAACAAAATAGGAAATTGGCTGATTATTATTACCATTCGAAGGGTTGGTACCCTTCACAACCGAAATCAATTTCAGAAGGGGTGCATGGTATCCTCATTTCCTTTATAGTCCCAGCACGCTTAACATAAGCCATTTACACAAAGATGGAAAGGCCGTCTGTGCACCACGAGACGACCCAGGCAATGCGGGGAGCAATGGTGACATTGCATGAATATGGTGTGCCAATAAGAGAAATATCAAGACGACTAGACGTTCATCGAAGCACTGTGGAACGGTGGATTCATCGGTATGAAGCAGAAAACTCAATCGCTACTTTGCCGAGGTCTGGTCCTCCGCGTTCAACATCTCAAGAGGAAGATGCTGCGATTGTTAATCATGCCAGAGAGCATCCGTTTGTTCCAGCGACGCATATTTACAGACACCTGAACCTTCGTTGTAGCACAAATACAGTGAACAACAGACTTCACGAGGCAGGGTATTTTTCTCGCCGTCCAGCTATAAAACCTGCATTGTTGATTGAGCATAAAGAGGCGCGGATGGGATTTGCCTTGCAATTCTTGCCGCAGGAGGAAGAATTCTGGAGAAAAGTTGTGTACTGTGGACGAAAAAACATTTTCAACAGATAGTCATGGTTCCCTGCATTGTTGGAGGCAGCGCGGAAAACGCTATGAAGAAGGAAATGTTTTCCCGAGCAAACGTAATGGTCACATCAATCTCGGTGTGTGGGTCTGGATGTCTGGCTATGGTGTCGGAGAATTGACTCAAGTAGCTGGACGCTTTACTGGACAGCAATATTGCCAGATACTGGAAGAGGTGCTGCTACCCAGTGTTCGTGCGTGTCTGGTTCCAGCACCGGAACCATATTACGTAATGGAAGATAACAGTTCCATTCATAGGAGTAACGTTGTGAGAGCGTGGTACGAAGATCACCCAGAGATTATTAATCTAATTCTGCCACCACGTTCTCCTGATTTGAATCCGATTGAAAACCTTTGAGCAATAATGATTAACGAATGGGAGCAACGCATGAAAGAACATTTGAAGCACTTTTAGCTCACACGAGGAATAGTTGGGAGAGCTTACGCCGAACACAAACATTCCCTACAATCTGGCCTCTTCTATGCCGCAACGATTGCAAGAAATTATTGATGCTGGAGGAAGCTATACGAAATACTGATGTTAAAGCCATGACGTAAATGTGTATCGAATATATATTTATGTTAATATAGAATTTTATTATATTTTTATGTTTGACATCTATAAAAGTATATATTGTGACCATGAAAGAACTTTACTTATCCTTAGTTAGAATCTTTTCTTGCAATGTCTACGCTCGTGGAGATGATAATATATGCATTGTTGAAACAAACTATGAGAAGGTAATAGTTTCAGGAAAAAAATAAAAACTGGTAACATCGAGGTCATCACATGTTTATGAGAATTGGTCATATGATATGCTACCAATAAACTCTTATATACTACTATATACAGTATACTATATTACGTAATAATTACGATGAACAAATCAAATGCAAATTTCTCTGATTCACGGCCCACCAGTCTTGCTTTAGACTAATGACTTTCATAAGATGAAATAGGTTTAACATAGTTCATTTAATAGGTTACCACTCAAAACAATGGATAAACTATATATTAGTGAGACGACCGTGACTTCCTCAAAATGCGAGCACGTGAGAAGTTCACTGAGGAATTTGGTCATTAGATTCTTCACGTAGGATATATATAACAACAACAATATTGACAACAATTCCCAACAATTACTCAATATCAATAATTGCATTTGAGCAAATAATTTAGACCTGCGTCAAAATAACGTAGGTATCATGCCATGATTTGGGATATTTGCCGAATTAGTCGTTCTCTATAGTCTGCAGTATATATTGAGACGGAATAATGTAATGCCCAGCTAATATTATGATGACTAAGATTGCTCCATAACCATCCCAACATCCCGAAACTTGCTCCATTCTGCTTCTTAATCATTTGTATTTTAAACACTAAAATGTAGCAGAAGTGACGTAATAATGGACGTCATTGATTGTGTTAGAGCAGTTATGTGCACCAATCCGAACACACCTCCGCTGCCATAAGGACCGCCCATTTTATACCTAACAGACTAGCTTGGGACGAGACAGAAGCGTGAGACTTCTTGTAAGCACTGTACAGTGCTTACAATAAGTCTCGCGCCTCTGTCTCGTCCCAAGCTAGTCTGTTAGGTATAAAATGGGCGGTCCTTATGGCAGCGGAGGTGTGTTCGGATTGGTGCACATAATTGCTCTAACCCCATCAATGACGTCCACATTATCATTGTGTCGATCACTCTATCTATTTATATATAGAGACATACTGTATATAGATATATATAGAGTATGCAGGAGATAATGCTCTCTCTCTCTCTCTCTCTCTCTCTCTCTCTCTCTCCCCATCCTCTCTCTCTCTCTCTCCATCCTCTCTCTCTCTCTCTCCTCTCTCTCTCTCTCTCTCTCTCTCCCCATCCTCTCTCTCTCTCTCTCCATCCTCTCTCCTCTCTCTCTCTCTCTCTCTCTCTCCCATCCTCTCTCTCTCTCTCTCCATCCTCTCTCTCTCCCCATCCTCTCCATCGCTAAGGTGCTTAATGAGTACTTTGCGGGAGTGTTCACCAGGGAGGATACCCGCGTCATCCCCGAGCCAGCTGTGAGGCACGAAGGTGCTGACCTGGATAGTGTTAGATGTACCGCGACAGTCGTTGCTCATAGAATAGACAAACTGAGCGCGTTTAAGGCTCCTGGGCCAGACCAGTTTCTCCCCAGTGTTTTGCGAGAAGTGCGCGACCAGGTGGCTCCCCACCTGGCTACAGTCTTCAACAAATCGTTGGAGATGGGCCAGGTGCCTGGTGACTGGAGAGAGGCCAACGTGACCCCTATCTTTAAGAAAGGGGATCACGAAAGTCCAGGGAACTATCGTCCTATTAGTCTCACTTCAGTTGTAGGTAAATTATTAGAAAGGATAATAGCTGATAGAATCGTTGACCATTTGGATTCCTACAAGCTGCTTGGGGACTCCCAACATGGGTTTAGACGGCATAGGTCGTGTCTCACCAACTTGCTCGAGTTTTTCCACGTCATGTTGAGTGAGTACGATAAGAGTAGGGCGATTGATATACTTTATCTCGACTTTCAGAAAGCCTTTGATAAGGTACCTCACCGCCGGCTAATGGCGAAAGTGCGCGCGCTGGGTATCGGTGGGGAAATAGGTAGGTGGATTGAAAACTGGCTAAGGAATAGGCGGCAGAGGGTGGTAATTAAAGGGGCTAGTTCGGGTTGGGCCTCGGTCGCTAGTGGGGTTCCTCAGGGTTCCGTTTTGGGGCCACTGTTGTTTACCATTTACATAAATGATATCGACGGTGGCATCGTCAGTCGGATCGCCAAATTCGCTGATGACACCAAGCTTGGGGCCAATGTTGGGACGCCCGAAGCGATCGAGGAACTGCGTGCGGACCTAGGTAGGATAGGAGAGTGGTCCGAAAAATGGCAAATGCCGTTTAACTTGGGTAAATGCAAAGTGATGCACATTGGCTACGCCAATCCCAAGTCGGACTACTCGATGTTGGGCAGTAATATCGAGGTGACTGATTTAGAAAAGGACTTGGGTGTGCTAATTAGCAGCGACCTTAAGTTTACGAAACAGTGTGTAGAGATGGAAAAGAAAGCCCAGAAACTATTGGGTTATATCAGGAGGCAATTTCAGTTTCGGAACAAGGAGATTGTGCTCTCACTGTACAATTCCCTTGTTCGGCCGTACCTGGAGTATGCTGTGCAGTTCTGGTCGCCCACCCTCAGGAAAGATATTGAGAGGCTGGAGCGAGTGCAGGCGAGGGCCACAAAGTTGATCCCTTCCGTTAGGCATATGGGCTACAATCGACGGTTACGCGCCCTGAACTTGTTTTCGCTTGAAACTCGGAGGCTGCGCGGTCAACTGATCGAGGTTTTCAAGCTCTTACGAGGGTTCAACGATGTCGATTTTAGAAGTATGTTTAGTTTAAATGATAACCCAACTCGCAACAATGGTTGGAAGTTGGATTTGAAACGGTTTAGGACTAGTGTGTGTGGGAATTACGTTACGTATAAGATCTGTGACACATGGAACAGGTTACCTTCGGAAGTTGTGAACAGTTCCTCTGTGGATCAGTTCAAGAAAAGGTTAGACGAAATCTTGCACACTATTTGAGTGTGTAAAGACATTTAGGACCTCAGTCTGCGGGAATTTCTTTTCCTGTAAAATAGTTGATATCTGGAACCAACTTCCCTCAGAGGATGTTTCCAGTCAAAGTGTAAATCTGTTTAAAAATAGGCTAGACAAAGTACAGAACACACTCATAGTTTAAGATTAAAACCTCAGAAAACTCTGCAGGAGTTCGCTTGCTCGGTGTCTCTGTGAGCAAGCTAAATATAGAGCTATTTATATATTCTCCACTTTCCTGTAAAATTTCCTTGGCTACTTTTCCAGGGTCAAGGTATTTTCTTCAACCTTTTTCCGTACCTGCCTCTGGCAGGGAGGGAGCGGAGGGTGGGGAGAGAGCCTTCTACTTTTCTATCCAGTTTTCTACTACTGCTAGCATAGTTTGAAAGACAAAATTTTCCCTGGCACCCGTTGCCATTGGTACCTCCTCGGTATGGGCCGCAAGGCCTTTTGAGGTACTTCTTTTCCTTGTAACTCCTTGTAACTCTCTCTCTCCCCATCCTCTCTCTCTCTCTCTCCATCCTCTCTCTCTCCCCATCCTCTCTCTCTCTCCCCATCCTCTCTCTCTCTCTCTCCATCCTCTCTCTCTCCCCATCCTCTCTCTCTCTCTCTCTCCATCCTCTCTCTCTCCCCATCCTCTCTCTCTCTCTCTCTCTCTCTCCATCCTCTCTCTCTCCCCATCCTCTCTCTCTCTCTCTCTCTCTCTCCATCCTCTCTCTCTCTCTCTCTCCATCCTCTCTCTCTCTCCATCCTCTCTCTCTCTCTCCCCATCCTCTCTCTCTCTCTCTCTCTCTCTCTCCATCCTCTCTCTCTCTCTCTCCATCCTCTCTCTTCTCTCCCCATCCTCTCTCTCTCTCTCTCTCTCTCCATCCTCTCTCTCTCTCTCTCCATCCTCTCTCTCTCCATCCTCTCTCTCTCTCTCTCCATCCTCTCTCTCTCTCTCTCCATCCTCTCTCTCTCTCTCTCCTCCCCTCCTCTCTCTCTCTCCATCCTCTCTCTCTCTCCATCCTCTCTCTCTCTCTCTCCCCATCCTCTCTCTCTCTCTCTCTCTCCATCCTCTCTCTCTCTCTCTCCCCATCCTCTCTCTCTCCCCATCCTCTCTCTCTCTCTCTCTCCATCCTCTCTCTCTCTCTCTCTCTCTCCATCCTCTCTCTCTCTCAGAAAGCCTTTGATAAGGTATCTCACCGCCGGCTAATGGCGAAAGTGCGCGCGCTGGGAATCGGTGGGGAAGTAGGTAGGTGGATTGAAAAATGGCTGAAGAATAGGCGGCAGAGGGTTGTAATTAAAGGGGTTAGTTCGGGTTGGGCCTCGGTCACTAGTGGGATTCCTCAGGGTTCCGTTTTGGGGCCACTGTTGTTTATCATTTACATAAATGATATCGACGGTGGCATCGTCAGTCGGATCGCCAAATTCGCTGATGACACCAAGCTTGGGGCCAATGTTGGGACGCCCGAAGCGATCGAGTAACTGCGTGCGGTCCTAGGTAGGATAGGAGAGTGGTCCGAAAAATGGCAAATGCCGTTTAACTTGGGTAAATGCAAAGTATGTTGGGGAGTAATATCGAGGCGAATGATTTGGAAAAAGACGGGTGTGTTAATTAGCAGCGACCTTAAATTTACCAAACAGTGCGTAGAGGTTGAAAAGAAAGCCAAGAAGCTGTTAGGTTATATCAGTAGGCAATTTCAGTTTCGGAACAAGGAGATTGTGCTCTCTCTGTACAATTCCCTGGTTCGGCCGCACCTGAAATATGCTGTGCAGTTTTGGTCGCCCACCCTCAGGAAAGATATTGAGGCTGGAATGAGTGCAGGCGAGGGCCACAAAGTTAATCCCTTCCGTTAGGCATATGGGCTACAATCGACGGTTACGCGCCCTGAACTTGTTTTCGCTGGAAACTCGGAGGCTGCGCGGTCAACTGATCGAGGTTTTCAAGTTCTTACGCGGGTTCAACGATGTCGATTTTAGAAGCATGCTTAGTTTAAATGATAACCCAACTCGCAACAATGGTTGGAAGTTGGATTTGAAGCGGTTTAGGACTAGTGTGTGTGGGAATTACTTTACCTATAAGATCTGTCACACGTGGAACAGGTTACCTTCAGAAGTTGTGAACAGTTCCTCTGTGGATCAGTTCAAGAAAAGGTTAGACCAAATCTTGCACACTATTTGAGGGTGTAGAAAATTTTCCCTGGCACCTGTTGCCATTGGTACCTCCTCTGTATGGGCCGCAAGGCCTTTTGAGGTACTTCTTTTCCTTGTAACTCCTTGTAACTCTCTCTCTCTCTCTCTCTCTCTCTCTCTCTCTCTCTCATCACACCGCATGGCAATGTATCCATATAACGTTAATAATAACCGAAACTCGAGAAAATATACTCTCTGCCTTCCGCTCTATCCCAAATCCTTTTCTCTTAGTAACCTTTTAATACAAACTAATCTATCATATTTTGCGACTTTTTAACTCTGGTAGGATTCAATTCCATTCCTAAGTGTAAGATACTTAAATTCATGTGTGTATTATGCCATATGATGTGCGTAATAAATAATCATTTTTAAATAGTTGGAGCGTTCAAGGTCATCTGTAGTAATTTATAGACTACCCCTCAAGCCCGCTCTCAACACTTAGATTCCCCCTAAGACACAGGCGTCTTCAAGTAACATGAATGCGTAGAGATCTAAGGTGTTAGATTCCATATTATACAGGGTGTCCCATAAGTCCGGCATCATAGGAGAAATTCATATTTTTCTATTTCTAAAACCATAATTCATATTTTTCTCTTTCTACAGGCCATAATGTCTGTGAGCAAGGAAGAACGAATCCAGATAATTCTACTCATAGATTTTTATCTCTGAGGCCACTTGAAAGCGCTGGTATACGCAGAGAAAATTAGGAGTGTTGAACATTTGCGGCAGCGCATTATTGGGGCATGTAACACCATTACTCCTGACATCATTCACCGTGTGCTTGCTGACTGGGTATCACGTCTGAATTTGTGTATTGAAAACAATGATGGACATATTGAGCACGTTCTGTAAATAAAAGCTTTTGATTTGCCTTTTTTATTATTTTTCCTATGATGCCGGACTTATGGGACACCCTGTATAATTTATGTGCTAGGTTTAAGAACGCTGGCATTGAAGGATGGAAGGAAGGGACAGTAAAAGCGATAATAGGTTTAATGAGGGAAGTGGAATGAGGATGGAGGTAAGCGTTGCTATGTCGAAGGAAACGAGGTTGGGTGGGGAATTACGAAGGGAGGAGGAAAGGGAGCCAGAGATTATTAATCTAATTCTGCCACACGTTCTCCTGATATGAATCCGATTGAAAACCTTTGGGCAATAATGATTAACGAATGGGAGCAACGCAATGAAAGAACGTTTGAAGCACTTTTAGCTCACACGAGGAATAGTTGGGAGAGCTTACGTCGAACACCAAACATTCCCTACAATCTGGCCTCTTCTATGCCGCAACGATTGCAAGAAATTATTGATGCCGGAGGAAGCTATATGAAATACTGATGTTAAAGCCATGACGTAAATGTGTATCGAATATATATTTATGTTAATATAGAATTTTATTATATTTTTATGTTTGACATCTATAAAAGTATATATTGTGACCATGAAAGAACTTTACTTATCCTTAGTTAGAATCTTTTCTTGCAATGTCTACGCTCGTGGAGATGATAATATATGCATTGTTGAAACAAACTATGAGAAGGTAATAGTTTCAGGAAAAAAATTAAAACTGGCAACATCGAGGCCATCACATGTTTATGGGAATTGTCATATGATATGCTACCAATAAACTCTTATATACTACTAAATACAGTATACTATATTACGTAATAATTACGATGAACAAATCAAATGCAAATTTCTCTGATTCACGGCCCACCAGTCTTGCTTTAGACTAATGACTTTCATAAGATGCAATAGGTTACCACTTAAAACAATGGATAAACTATCTATTAGTGAGACGACTGTGACTTCCTCGAAATGCGAGCGCGTGAGAGGTTCACTGAGGAATTTGATCATTAGATTCTTCACGTAGGATATGTATCACAAACAACAATATTGACAACAATTCCCAACAATTACTTAATATCAATCATTGCATTTGAGCAAATAATTTAGACCTGCGTCAAAATAACTTAGGTATCATGCCATGATTTGGGATATTTTCCGAATTAGTCGTTCTCTATAGTCTACAGTATATATTGAGACGGTATAATGTAATGCCCAGCTAATATTATGATGACTAGGATTGCTCCATAAGTTCATAACCATCCCAACATCCCGAAACTTGGTCATTCTGCTTCTTAATCATTTGTATTTTAAACACTAAAATGTAGCAGAAGTGACGTAGTAATGGACGTCATTGATGGGGTTAGAGCAATTATGTGCACCAATCCGAGCACACCTTCGCTGCCATAAGGACCGTCCATTTTATACCTAACAGACTAGCATGGGACGAGACAGAGGCGCGAGACTTATTGTAAGCACTGTACATTAGTGCAAGTTTAGTCCTAAAGAGTAACGGTAAAACTGTGTTTGCTTAAAATTGCTATATTTTCCATTGCGTTATAAATTGCTATGACGCTTAAAGTTGCTATATTACTGTTGCGTTATTGTTTTTGGTTTATGTTGAATAATAATTTTTGATGAAAATTCATGTACAGTGCTTACAAGAAGTCTCGCGCCTCTGTCTCGTCCCAAGCTAGTCTGTTAGGTATAAAATGGGCGGTCCTTATGGCAGCGGAAGTGTGTTCGGATTGGTGCACATAATTGCTCTAACCCCATCAATGACGTCCCAAGTGCAAGTTACGTTAACACCTCCACATAAACTACCCTGGACTAAAATAACATACGTGAAGCCCTTACCCACAAACCATTTAAAAGGTGTGATTTAAAAGCGCTCTCTCTCTCTCTCTCTCTCTCTCTCTCTCTCTCTGCCTTCCGCTCTACTCCAAATCCTTTTCTCTTAGTGACCTCTTAATACAAACTAATTTATCATATTTTGCGACTTTTTAACTCTGGTAGGATTCAATTCCATTCCTATAGTGTAAGAGATACTTAAATTCATGTGTGTATTATGCCATATGATGTGCGTAATAAATAATCATTCTTAAATAGTTGGAGCGTTCAAGGTCATCTGTAATAATCTATAGACTACCCCTCAAACCCACTCTCAACACTTAGATTCCCCTAAGACACAGGCGTCTTCAAGTAACATGAATGCGTAGAGATCTAAGGTCTTAGATTCCATATTATATAATTTATGTGCTAGGATTAAGAACGCTGGCATTGAAGGATGGAAGGAAGGGACAGTAAAAGCGATAATAGGTTTAATGAAGGAAGTGGAATGAGGATGGAGGTAAGCGTTGCTATGTCGAAGGAAACGAGGTTGGGTGGGGAATTACGAAGGGAGGAGGAAATGCTAAACACAAACTTAAATATTTATTTTAATGCCTAGACCTAGAAAGACAAAGAACAAAATACCTTAAACTAACAATGAATTGACAGAAACAGAAGGGTCTGGTCTTAGACGCACTGATAGGTTTAACGTATGTGGCTAGAGGCCGCCACTCAGAATTACCACTACTACCTAAGTAGGCTGACCATACGTACCGTTTTGAACGGGACAGTACCGTTTGTTTTATATTTCCTGGCCGTCCCGTCGTTTTAATAAAAATGTCAATTTTGTCCCGGTTTATGTACTTACTTTTTCATGAATACAGAATATTACATAACCCCGTCCCTTTTTTGCCATCCCAATGTCCCGTTTTTGTCTCAAGGAAATATGGTCAGCCTATACCTAAGTCATAATAAGGTTATTTACTATGACAGAGTAGTCATGAGTAGTTATGGAAATAAAATATGATTATACTGTTGATGGCTGACTATATTCAGTTGGGATATAAACTATTGCTGACAATCTTTGGATCCTTGGCTTTTAAGACGAATTTTTTATGCATATGTTCAACAAAATAGGAAATTGGCTGATTATTATTACCATTCGAAGGGTTGGTACCCTTCACAACCGAAATCAATTTCAGAAGGGGTGCATGGTATCCTCATTTCCTTTATAGTCCCAGCACGCTTAACATAAGCCATTTACACAAAGATGGAAAGGCCGTCTGTGCACCACGAGACGACCCAGGCAATGCGGGGAGCAATGGTGACATTGCATGAATATGGTGTGCCAATAAGAGAAATATCAAGACGACTAGACGTTCATCGAAGCACTGTGGAACGGTGGATTCATCGGTATGAAGCAGAAAACTCAATCGCTACTTTGCCGAGGTCTGGTCCTCCGCGTTCAACATCTCAAGAGGAAGATGCTGCGATTGTTAATCATGCCAGAGAGCATCCGTTTGTTCCAGCGACGCATATTTACAGACACCTGAACCTTCGTTGTAGCACAAATACAGTGAACAACAGACTTCACGAGGCAGGGTATTTTTCTCGCCGTCCAGCTATAAAACCTGCATTGTTGATTGAGCATAAAGAGGCGCGGATGGGATTTGCCTTGCAATTCTTGCCGCAGGAGGAAGAATTCTGGAGAAAAGTTGTGTACTGTGGACGAAAAAACATTTTCAACAGATAGTCATGGTTCCCTGCATTGTTGGAGGCAGCGCGGAAAACGCTATGAAGAAGGAAATGTTTTCCCGAGCAAACGTAATGGTCACATCAATCTCGGTGTGTGGGTCTGGATGTCTGGCTATGGTGTCGGAGAATTGACTCAAGTAGCTGGACGCTTTACTGGACAGCAATATTGCCAGATACTGGAAGAGGTGCTGCTACCCAGTGTTCGTGCGTGTCTGGTTCCAGCACCGGAACCATATTACGTAATGGAAGATAACAGTTCCATTCATAGGAGTAACGTTGTGAGAGCGTGGTACGAAGATCACCCAGAGATTATTAATCTAATTCTGCCACCACGTTCTCCTGATTTGAATCCGATTGAAAACCTTTGAGCAATAATGATTAACGAATGGGAGCAACGCATGAAAGAACATTTGAAGCACTTTTAGCTCACACGAGGAATAGTTGGGAGAGCTTACGCCGAACACCAAACATTCCCTACAATCTGGCCTCTTCTATGCCGCAACGATTGCAAGAAATTATTGATGCTGGAGGAAGCTATACGAAATACTGATGTTAAAGCCATGACGTAAATGTGTATCGAATATATATTTATGTTAATATAGAATTTTATTATATTTTTATGTTTGACATCTATAAAAGTATATATTGTGACCATGAAAGAACTTTACTTATCCTTAGTTAGAATCTTTTCTTGCAATGTCTACGCTCGTGGAGATGATAATATATGCATTGTTGAAACAAACTATGAGAAGGTAATAGTTTCAGGAAAAAAATAAAAACTGGTAACATCGAGGTCATCACATGTTTATGAGAATTGGTCATATGATATGCTACCAATAAACTCTTATATACTACTATATACAGTATACTATATTACGTAATAATTACGATGAACAAATCAAATGCAAATTTCTCTGATTCACGGCCCACCAGTCTTGCTTTAGACTAATGACTTTCATAAGATGAAATAGGTTTAACATAGTTCATTTAATAGGTTACCACTCAAAACAATGGATAAACTATATATTAGTGAGACGACCGTGACTTCCTCAAAATGCGAGCACGTGAGAAGTTCACTGAGGAATTTGGTCATTAGATTCTTCACGTAGGATATATATAACAAACAACAATATTGACAACAATTCCCAACAATTACTCAATATCAATAATTGCATTTGAGCAAATAATTTAGACCTGCGTCAAAATAACGTAGGTATCATGCCATGATTTGGGATATTTGCCGAATTAGTCGTTCTCTATAGTCTGCAGTATATATTGAGACGGAATAATGTAATGCCCAGCTAATATTATGATGACTAAGATTGCTCCATAACCATCCCAACATCCCGAAACTTGCTCCATTCTGCTTCTTAATCATTTGTATTTTAAACACTAAAATGTAGCAGAAGTGACGTAATAATGGACGTCATTGATTGTGTTAGAGCAGTTATGTGCACCAATCCGAACACACCTCCGCTGCCATAAGGACCGCCCATTTTATACCTAACAGACTAGCTTGGGACGAGACAGAAGCGTGAGACTTCTTGTAAGCACTGTACATCAGGCAACAATTTGTATGCCATATTATATTAAATTGTTTGTTTAGACAAATTGTATTTTAGACAAATTATTTTTAGACAAATTGTATTTTAGACAAATTGTATTTTAGACAAATTGTTATTAGACAAATTGATTTTAGACAAATTGATTTTAGACAAATTGTTTTAGACAAATTGTTTTAGACAAATTGTATTTTAGACGAATTGTATTTTAGACGAATTGTTTTAGACAAATTCTCCTAGACGCATATTAAACAACCTCAAGGGGCAACAGGTGAGTAAAAACAAATTAAACTACTGGGATAGGCTTAGAGGCCTCAACCTTTATTCCATAGAGAGAAGGTTTGAGAGATACATCCTAATCTACACCTGGAAAATTCTAGAAGGGCTTTTAGTTGCCCCCAATACTGAACCAATTGTGCCCACCTTAACAAGAACTGGCAGAATGTGTAAAAAATATCACCTCCCACCAAACAGTCTGAGAAGGATTCAAACCCTTCAATATAATAGTATCTCTAGGAAGGGTTCTCGCCTGTTTAACTCCTTGCCTCAGTACCTTAGAGATATAAGTGCAGTCCCAGTAGATACTTTTAAAAAACACTTGGACATGTTTTTAGCCAACATACCCGACCAACCCACAGTGTCAGGGTATTCCTCTGCCAGACCAGCCCCCACAAATTCAATAGGGGACCAAATCGTATGGCAGGAGCAAGAGAAAAGAAGGGTGGCGACCCCGTCGTGGCCCCGCCTCAGGAGGCGCTGAGTGGACTTCCTTCGTGGGAGCAGCGCACCCTTGAGGCAGAAGCGCTTTAAGGTAAATTTAAGGTAATTGGATTCTCTCCTGACTGTGTATCTCAAACTCTGGCGCTATGCGAGAGCTCCACAAGCGATTTACTATTGCTGGGAATGAAAATTCATTGCAGAAGTCGGTCAAAAGGTTGAACGAAGTTCAAAAACGTCCTCGGAACTGTGTGGAGCAGAATTAACCCTTTGATGTTTGAATTATGAAATTTTTATTTAAAAAATGTTTTTCCTGCTCAAGCCAAAATAACCCCTAATGTTCAGATCGTAGGGCTCAAAATCGATTGTCAAACTCATGTTGCCATAAGGCAACGCTCGGCGTTAAAGGGTTAAGATAATTTATATGTACATTTATCTTGGTATTAAAATTGCTATAAATAATGAAGAGATTTCTTTACTTCATTTCATTTGTATTTCACAAACTTGTCTCGCTTCAATCAATGACAAAAATTCTATTTTTTAACTTTTTTGACGTTAGTAGTATGATTTAAAAAAGGGAGACAGAATAGAGGCACTTTGAAACTTGCCCCTGGAGGCCTTCGCCTCCGTTTTGAGGTTTGAGGGGGCACCCTTCCTTAAGTTTTTCACCCCGTTTATGAGGTCTCAACGTCTTTCATGAAGGGAATTTGTAGGCTTGGCAGAATGGATCAACTTGAGAATTTCCTCCTTGGGTTCCTCTATGAGGCTTCACGGTCTTTCATGAGATATATTTGTAGGTAAAAAAAAAGAAAAACGAAAAAAAGAAAAACAAACAAACCAACATTCCCAAGGCTGAGGTTAGGCTAATCTAAGGTTGATTTGAGTAGAAAAAAATGTCATGGATCTTTTTGCGCAGCGTTCCGGCGCGTTTCGCCGTGTCCGGGTTCGTAAGCCCCCTTAGTTTTATCTTAATTCACGTCACTTCTAGCTGCATTCAAGGAATGAGCAGAGGGAGCAACATTTCCACTCAGACTGATATTCTGTATACTTTATGTTACTTTGTGTGGGTTCGAACGACGATTCAGGATCGACCTGCGGTCGACCCCTCTGCAGCATCCCGCCTCATTTGCGGGATTTGGTGAAGGAGGGAATTGCTGTCTGATCTCCTCCTGCCCTCGTAGCCAGCCACGCGTAGCTGGTCAGGGACTTTGCACAGGAATCTGTTCAGCTGGTTCTTGAAGTTATTCAGGTTGGTGTGCTGGAGATTCCTTACTTCTCTCGGTAGGATATTGTAAAGTTTGGGCCTCGAATTCTGAGAGTATTTTCCATTCTCGTTTTCATGGCCCTCTGTCCCACAGCAGCTGTGACTGTACAAAATCTGCCTCTTCTCTCATTCCAGTTTGTTTCTATTTCATTTCTAAGGTTAGGGACAAAGCCCGCAAGTATTTTCCATATGTATATTAATGTGTACCGCTCTCGCCTTCTTTCGAGAGAGTATAGTTTCAGGGATTGTAGTCGAAACCAGTAGTCTTCACCTTCCGTTTCTTCTATCTTAGACGTAAAAGTCCTTTGTATAGCTTCAATGTTCGCAATGTCTCGTTTTCTGTATGGGCTTGTGAGTACTAAGCAATACTCAATTATTGGTAGGACTAAGCTCTTCCATAATTTAGGCATGATGTTTGCTTTCCTGCTGCGGAACCTCTTCCAGATCATTCCCATTATTTTTCTAGTCGTTGTAATTCTGATGTTATAGTGCTCTCTGAATTCTGTATCCGACTACATTATTACTCCCAGATCCCTGATTTGTAGATTTGGTGTTATCTGTTTGTCTTGCAGAGTTTTGTATCTTTTATTCTGCAGCTCTTTATTATTACCATATCTTAGAAGTTGGAATGTTCTTCGTTGAACTTCATATTGTTGTCTTCTGCCCACTGGAATAATGTTTCAATGTCGTTTTGTAATTTTCTTATGTTACCTTCGTTCAATATTTCCTTACATAGCTTTGTGTCATTTGCGAAACATGATACAATACTGTCCTTAATATCTGCATCAATATCTGCAATCATTATTATGAACAGCAAGGGAGCTAATACTGTCCCTTGTGGGACAGAGCTCACGACTCTTTGTGTACTTTGCATCAGGAAATTAAATATTCATCTTCCTAGCTTTCCAGTAATTCCTATATTCTTTACTTTGTGTGCTATGATTCCGTGGTCACACTTATCAAAGGCTTTAGCAAAGTCCGTATATATTACATCTATGTTTTGTCCTCGACACAATGTTTCCATTATTTTCTCCTGGTGGTCTAGTAGCTGTGATAGGGATGATCTTCCAGCCCTGAAACCATGTTGATTTGGGTTGTATAAGTCTTTTTCTTTTAGGTAGTAGGTGGTTTCGCCTCGAATTATACGTTCAAAACACTTTATAAGGTGTAAGGTGAGCGACATTGGCCGATAATTCTTGGGCATTGCTCTGTTACCACCTTTAAATACGGAGCAATGTTCGCGTTCTTTAAGGGGAGTGGAATTTGTCCTGTGTCGAGTGATTTCCTTCATAGTAAGTATAGCGGTTTGACAATACTCTCTTTACATTTCTTCAGAAACGTGGCACTCCATGGGCCTGGCCCTGGCGCTGAATTGTCTCGCATCTGTGATAAGGCCGTAATTACATCTCCTTCCATGAACTCTAAGTCCATTAATAGGTTTGTGCCGGAATTTGTTCTCAGTTGATTTGTATTCATTTGTATCCATCTCGGATTTAGGGGTGCTAAACACAGAGTTAAATTGTTCCCTAAGCAGTTCGCTTATTTCTTTCGGGTCATTTGTGTATTCGGCCTACCCGTCTATCAACGGACCAATACTCTCCTTCAGGGCCGGCTCAAAGGGTTGTGGCGCCCTGAGCCAATTTTGCTTTGGCGCCCGCCCCATCCCATTTTTTTATATAAAGGTTTTTTAGTTAAAAAATAATATAAATTTTTTGATATAATTTTATTGTTTATTTCATTCAGTACATTTTATTAAAATCTTAAAATAAAAAATATATTTTATTAATTTGAATTGAATGACTATTACACTCGTTAAAATTTCGGCTTCAAAATTAACTTTTCGGGCCTTAGCAGCTACAAATCTTTGGATTATTTCATCCAGATCTAAATCCTTGGCAATAGCATGTCCATTTGATAAGGTTGCCAACCCATCCAACTGATCTTATTTCATCGTGGAACGGAAATAAGTTTTGATTAATTTCATCTTTGAAAAGCTCTGTTCTGCCATGGCCACTGATACTGGCAATGTTACAAGAGCAAACGTCACATATTTGTTGCCACAATTTTGTAGTTATATTTAAGTTTTGAACCACACATATTCATATCATTTAAACACCTTCTAGAACACAAGGTGTCGACATTACTTCATATGTTGATATCCTCCTATAGCTACCACTAATGCAAGATTCTACATTTCAACAAACGAACAGAGCTAAAATATGAGCTAAGCATATTTTCGCTGGCAGGAAAACATTCATCAGCAAAATTTGGCGTAAGGGAATGTACATTAAAACACGAACACACCCTTATTATATATTCTCTAATGTACAGTGCTGATAACTTACCTATAATATGGTTAAAAAATTAAGAAGAATTGCAGCGGTCTGGTGAGAGTCGGCGCCGTGTGAGAAACACCTGGCCATTGTTTATATTTCTCCTCCCACGGCCACACCTGTCTCCTCCCTCACTTCCCGCGCCCTAATTTTCTATGTAGAATTCCTTTTTTAAACTGTTCACTTGTTTCTTGTTGATTTTCTTTTTTTTTTGTTGCTCTTTCGATTTTTGGCGCCCCCTAAATTTCGGCGCCCTAAGCCAGTGCCACGTTTGCTCGCCCCTTAAGCCGGCCCTGCTCTCCTTACACTGCATTTTTCTTTTCGCAAACGTGTAGAAGTATTTTGGGTTATTTTTTATGTTTTCTGCTACCTTGTTTTCCTCCTCGTTTGTCTTATGTATGAATGTTTGCTTTAGGTCCATTTCTGTTTCGCCAAGTTTCCTCTCTAGTTTGAGTCTCTTTGCATCAGTTCTGCATCTGTAGTGATGTTTTACGGTTTGTCTTCGTTGCCTGAATATTGTCCTAATTTTTCTCTCGAGCTTGCTACGTTTTCTTTCCTGTCTCTCTGGAATATGTTTCAGTATTATAGGTTTGGTTTCAGTCTCTATTATACATAATATTTCTTGTGGATTCTTCTCGTGAAGTAGCAAATCCCAATTTACCTCCTTTAAATCCTTATTTACGTTTTCCCAATTTACTTTCTTTGAATTTATGTTTAAGCCTTCAAATATTCCTTCTGACTCTCTAGGATGCGTTTTCGGACCTCTGGGTGCTAACTTCAATTGTATATCGATGAGGTTATGGTCGGAGAACTTCGTGTGCGTTACTTTTTTATTTATTATTATCTGGTTGTTATTTGTAAAGATTAAATCCAAAACGTTCTCTTTTCTCGTGGCTTCACAGATTTCCTGGGTAAGGGCGTAATGTTCCATAATATCTAATAGCATTGTTGCTTGGGTTCTGTCATCTTTTGTAATGTTGCCATGAAACTTCTCGACATTTATAACTTCGTCATTTTTCTTCCATGTTATGAATGGGAAATTAAAATCTCCGAAAATTAGAATATTTGCTGCTGGAGTTTCAAGTAATTTTAATATGTTTTCTATTTCATTTGTAGCAAATTGGAATTAACTTTTTGTGGTGTTTGGTGGTCTGTAGATGTTCATAATGGTTAGGTTCAGTTCTTTTACTTCTAATATAATAACTTCGACTGTACTGTTTGATTTGTTTACCTTCACTTCACATGTGTATGTGTTTTTCACGTAGATGCAACACCCTCCCCCTCGTCTAGCCACTCTATCTGCTCTGTGTATGTTGTAGTTCAGCAAAGCTAATTCAGTATCCTCGATGCAGTTTTCACAGCCTTTTTCGCATTTATGCAAGTGTGTTTCCGTTAGGCATACGATATCTATGCTGGATTCGGTAGCTAAATTCTGTAAGTATTGTAATGTGCAGCCTGCATGGTCCGTGTAGAGGTCTTGAATATTTGTGTACAAAACATCTATTGGGTTTCTAATTTCTGTGTTTAGTTTTCCTATATAGTGGTCGCTTCCAGGTCGATGTCGGTTCCTGTTTGGTGTTATTGGTTTGGCCGCTGCATTTGGGAGAATTGGGGTTGCGGCACTTGATACCACTGTGGTTGTTGTATTATCGGTGGGTGGTGTTGGATACAGGGGTGATGTATGTAATGGTGTGGGGAATATACCTGTGGAGTCCTGTCCTTTCTTGTTAGCAGGGCAAGCTGTGCTTTTATCGTTCTCATTTCCTCTAAAAAATTTGTTTCCTTGCTCCTGTTGTTACTTCTAATACGGAGAGGGTCTGTTCTTCCCCGTTCTCTTCTTTGGGTACCTTTTATGTGAAAATATGGGGGAGCACTATATTTAGGCATTTTTTCTCTGTCAGTGACTATCTGCACATAGGAGGGTAGAAAAAGTGGCAGTTTTGTCCGTATCTGCATCTTCCATTCCTCATCATATCGAAGCTTTTTTTGGGTGATTTGTACCTGCAGTTTGTTCCATATATGCACGACCTTGTTTTATAGTCTTCGCATATGACCCGTCGTTTAATCTTCCGAGCCTTATGTGATTCAACTGCTTTCTTCTGTTCCACCACCACTTCCCTACTCAGTGTTTTTTTGTCTTCGGCGAGTTTTCATTAGTGTTTCTGGTATCTTTCTCTTTCTCCTTTGTGTTCCTGGTATCCCTCTCTTTCTCTTTTGTGTTCATGTTATATCTCTCTTTGGCAGGGGGTACTTCATCCTCTGAGGCTACTTTTGCATCTCCCTGTAGCGTAGCGTGCTGTAGCGTGCTTTCCTGTATTGTGTTGTCCTGCGCCTCGTGTTCCTGCTGTAGCGTGCTTTCCTGTATTGCGTTGTCTTGCGCCTCGTGTTAGTTTGTGTCAGTGTTTCCTGGTGTTTCCTTGTCATCTGTCGGTAAACAGGTATTGCCCATTTCCATTGCTCTTTTACCATATTCTTATTTTTTTTTCCATGCACTTGATGGACAGGAAGCCATAAGTGCCTATGATTTTGTTATTTATTTTATTTATCATTTTCTTGTCTTTTCTATCTAAGTTCATGCATTCGTAGTGTTTAAAAGTATTGCACAGAATGCATTTTAAGCCCGTGGTCTGATCCGCTTCATTTTTGCAATGACAGAGCTGGTGCGCAGCGCATTCCATTAAACATAATGCAGCTCTATTCAGCTTTCTGAATTTATCGCAATTTATACACTTCGTATTTTTTGCCATTCTTTCCTTTATTTTTTTATTTATTCTTTCTTTATTCTTTAGTATTTATTGTTTCTTTATTCCTTTATTCCCCTATTCTTTCCTTTATTCTTTCCTTTAATTTTCCTCTTTTCTTCTCACTTCTCAAATTTCGTCTCGAAAACTTAACCTTCCCGTTTTATGGCTCTTTTGAATTTTCTCTGACCTTCTTTCCCTGTATAGGCCTAATGAAATCTCAGGGGTTGACTTTCCGCTCGAGTTATTTTCAAATTATATTACAAATTATATATATATATATATATATACTTTACAGGAAGAGGGTAAAAATCAAACAGAATAGATATCAGTTGCTTTATGACAACAGAGCTTGACATTCAATTTTGAACCTTATACCCTCAAACAATAGAGATTCAACAGAAGAAAACTTAAAATAAATATTTCACGCATGAAAAAGGATTTAATAAACAAAAATAGACCTATACGAGAAGATGTACGGGTCTCAAAACATACAGCAACAACATCTTGCGTTGTGTTCTCAGAGCCATTTTTACCATATAGCTAGACGAATACATTCGTTTCCCTCTTCAAGTTAAATATAGATGTTACGAAAAGCAAAAATCAGTTTAATTATGATTCAATACCACAAATTACTGATTTAATATTTGTATGATATGAAATTAGAATAATGGACATATTAACTAAATTAAAATAAATTACATCTAATTTTCAATTATTGGGATAACTTATACTTTTCCAATTTTGAAGTCAAATATTTTATCAATCGTACAAAACTAATGTTTTAATTATTCATCCATCAAATCTGTTTTTCTACCTCTAATTATCCACTTAAACATTATTATTATTATTATTATTATTATTATTTTATTATTATTATTTTCATTATTTTATTATATGCTCGTATATGTACACTTCTGTTAAGCTTATTTAAATTAAATTTAAATTTATGGAAGCTCAGCCTGCAATCTTGGTACATTTGTCACATTAGCTGTTTTCAGACTAGTAAATAAGTTTTATTTTCTGTAACAATGAATAATAATTATTATTATTATGACTATTATTATTACTATTATTATAATTAACTATTTATCTTAAATTATTTTCTTAACCTTTATTATACATTTAGTTTCAGATCTACGAGTCGTAACCATTGTATTTCTGACGGAAAAAATGCGGAAGCGATTCTACAAAATTGTTTTAGTGAAGGAAGGTGTATATATATATATATATATATATATATATATATATATATATAAAATACGGTGTGATCAAAAAGTTCGTAAATAGTCCCACAACTAATGAACGCGTGTCACTAGGTAATGTCAGTGTGTATGGCTGATGACGTCACCTTGGCCACTTGCCAGATGCCAACAAACACCATTCAACTACGCACCAGTGCGCCGTGTCATTGCTTTGTGTGAGGGCGTTTTTGTGGCGTCTGGCGATTTTGCATAAAATGTCGAAATTTGAGCAACGTGCAAACATCAAATTTTGTTTTAAACTTGGTAAGACGGCTACAGAAACGCACGGAATGCTTGCAGCTGTCTACGGAGATGAAGTTGTTACAAACAAGACGGACGGAGGACCACTTCTTTCATCATCTTCCAAAGACTCATTACCTTCTCGAAACCTTCCAAACCACTTGCAAACAGTCTTGTTGCGGGACTATTTACCGAACGTTTTGGTCACACCTCGTATATATATATATATATATATATATATATATATATATATATATTAGTGTAATCCAGGCTTTAAAAGAGGCCAGAGTATATCATTTTTATATTTTAGAAGTACAAACAACAAATTCTGTTTTCCTTCATTGCCATATGCTTGCCATGAGTTTTCTTTCCACCGTAGTAAGTAACAAATAAGTAAATGTAAGTTTCTGTAACTCAGTAACTATACGAATAGTATTACTTTTTATTATTACTATTATGTAGCTCAGCACTTGTCTTTTTATTTTATTCCTCTTTTGTTAAAATTAAAAATTTACTGAAAGCTACCATTTCATAAGATAATCATCGTCTATGAGCTTAAAAGGTAATATGTTATTTTCTTGGCTTATTTCAATTCAAATAAGCTTACCAACAGCCCCATACTGTTAACAGCATATAACATACAAGCAGACACACACATACACGTGTATATATATATATATATATATATATAATATATATATATATATACACCTTTTGATACTTTGTGTGGGTTCGAACGACGGTTTAAGATCGACCTGGGGTCAACCCCTCTGCAACATCCCGCCTCATTTGCGGGATTTAGTCAAGGAGGGAATTGCTGTCTGATCTCCTCCTGCCTTCGTAGCCAGCCACGCATGGCTGGTCAGGGACTTTGCACAGAAATCTGTCCAGCTGGTTCTTGAAGTTATTCAGGATGGTGTGCTGGAGATTCCTTATTTCTCTCGGTAGGGCATTGAAAAGCTTTGAATCTCGTATCTGTGGGTATTTTCCATCCTCGTTTTCATGGCCCCCTATTCCACAGCAGCTGGGACTGTACAAAATCTGCTTCTTCTCTCATTCCAGTTTGTTTCTATTTCATTTCTAAGGTTAGGGACAAAGCCTTCAAGTATTTTCCATATGCATATTAATGTGTACCGCTCTCGCCTTCTTTCGAGAGAGTATAGTTTTGGGATTGTAGTCGAGACCAGTAGACTTCACCTTCCGTTTCTTCTATCTTAGACGTAAAAGTCCTTTGTATAGCTTCAATGTTCGCTTTCTGTATAGGCTTGTGAGTACTAAGCAATACTCAATTATTGGTAGGACTAGACTCTTCTATAATTTGAGCATGGTGTTTGCTTTTCTGCTGTGGAAGCTCCTCCAGATCATTCCCATTATTTTTCTAGCCGTTGTAATTTTAATGTTGTAGTGCTCTCTGAATTCTGTATCCGACTACATTATTACTCCCAGATCCCTGACTTGTAGATTTGGTGTTATATATATATATAAAACGCAATAAAAAGATAGGTAAGTTTGTGCTAAAAATACTATTTTTAATCATACCATTTACAACAATGTACATACGTACCTGTTTGTAGCAAGCTGATCCAATTCCACAGTCTTTACAATCCAAGCATACAGTTGTACATCTTTACACGAATAAACTATTATAGCTTTATAACTTTTATATTCACAGATCTCATACAAAACGTTAATAAAGAAACTTTTTCAAAGTCAATATATGTATATAATCCACCATACGCTTTTTAAACATGTATTTAAAACGTAAAACTTAATAATTAGCCATGCATATTTACATAAGTCTAAAGACATATTATATATAAGGAGATTGTAGGCGTCATTCAGCCAGAGGACAGGAAGTGTTTGAACTCTGTTTCTCCCAGCACTGTGCTCCTTATCTGATCTTTTTCCATCTCTCATTTACCTATGAACAATTCAGCATACTCTCAAGCACACGCTTCTCTATCTATTCCTCACTACACATACATGCATCTTATAGAGTACACAACCTTTCAAAAAAGGTATAGTTTTCAGCAGCATCATTGTTTCGCACTTGGCCCCTCCTTCCTGCATCATATACTGTATACATATCGAGGCATTGTGGTTCACAAGCATATGCAAGCAGGAATATTTTAACAAGATTAAAATTAGTCAATGTTCCTGAATATTATTCTTTATAACTCCTCCTAGTATCTTACCTACCAACAATGTTAAGCTAATGTTGTTGTGCTTTCCCGCATCCTTTCTGTAAATGGGCACAACATCTGCTCAGCTACCTCTGCATAATTAATTATTTCAAGTAATAAATTACATCTTTCTTTCATGAAACCATCCAGCTAATTAAATTAACTAATATTCCAATGTTCACCTCAACAGTTGGCAGGACACTTCAAAAGCCATCCTTGTGATAAAAATGTTTACAAAAAAGTATTTATACATTTCTACCAAAGTTGAGGACTTTGTAACTAGGATGACTAGGGCATACTTTTGGGCCATTTTCACGTTTAGCATTTTACTGCCTACTAGCATCGTATTATTGTAAGAGCAGAAACTGTAATACTTATTTTGTAAATAATTTTAGTTTAGAAAACATTTGATTATCTGTATTATATATCTAGTGAAGTAGTGGTAGGAATTCTGGCTTTCTGAGAAGATTTTGATTCCAGCCACAGGTTCGAGCAAACACCTCATCTGTCCAGGTGTTGTTACTGAAAATCTAGCTCATTTCAAGTACCGTATCAGTATTAGGTCTACAATACAGTAAAATGTTGCTACACAGCTTCATTTTCTTATTGTTGCTAAATCTTAATACGGAAACAAAAATGGAAAAAAAGATTGAAAAAAATTCAAGTGTTTAATTTGAAATATATTGTTGAAGGAAAATACATACACAAAGGAAGATTTATTTGCAGGTTATTCAGAGTGTAAGGCTGTAGGTTTGTATCTAATGTTTTAATAACTATGTGTTCTCGTGAGACTAGAAGTAGAATCGTTAGGTTTAACTGGGTTTAGCCAGTATTTTGATATCTAGACTTATGACAATTTATCCTATGCAAGCATATTTTAGATATTAGTAAACACATTTAACATGGAAAAAATGTAATGTAATTATGAATACGAGTCTTTTAGGCTTATTATAATCTTACGACCATATTTCTATTTAAGATCTTTGTGGAGACGAAACCAAGGCACACTTGAGGTCAGTGGCGGATCTACTATGAAACTAATGAAGCTTAAGCTTCAGGGCCCCTAATCCAGGAGGGGCCTAATATTACTACTGCGCTTAAGTTGTACTTGACAATCCCTATCGCGAGCTGTGAAGCAGAAAGGAATTTCTCAAAGCTATCCTTTATAAAGAACAATTTCGGTTCTACCATGCGACAGAGCGCTAATCTTTATGCATATTGTCCTCAGAATGACATTGCAAGGAAGCTCTCATATGACAAAACTGTATGTGAATATGTTGCTAGAAAAAACAGAAAAAAGAGTATTTTGTAAAATGTGCTTCATGTAGTATTAGGGTGTGTCAATTTGGGAGGTGAAAATTAATTTTTGCCAATTCCTTCACTGAGGATGTCAAAAAGCTGAGGATGTCAAAAAGCTTGTCAAGTTTTGCAATGAAAGCCTCTTTGACATGTAGCTTTCCTCTCCCAAGAGATATGTTTTTGGCCTGCTCCCAGCTCTCTTGGATCTTGTTTAAGATTGTGACTCGTGAATTTACAACAGGGGGTACAAAAGAACTGTTTGCTCGTTCCCACTTTTCAAGCACTTTAGGGTAAATGTCCTTTGCAAGACTGGCTGCTGGGTAGTTTCTCACATCCTTACCACTTTGTTCTCTTAGCAGTAGCCCATATTTCAGAACGTCTCGCAGAGTTGGGAGTTCAGAGGGCAACAATTCTCTACCAGTTCCAATTAGGTTGCTCATATGTGTGAATGTCCCCAGTCTTGTCCTCCTTTTAGAAGCCATTGTAGGTCAATTCCCACTGGTTAGGATGGTAGCACTGACGGACAAGTAATCTTCAGCACACTGATGAATATGTTTCAACCTGTGATATAAGCAAAAACAGCAGTGCATTATATATACAGCATATATAATTATTAATATAATAATTATTATATAATTCCACAAAAAAGTCAAAAAAGCCACTATTTTTATGTAGCTTCTTACCAAGCAAAACTAAATTATATTAAATTAACAAAAATATCTTTAGAATTCCTAAGTCATGCTGCAACTTTTTAGCACCCCTCCTATTTGGAATTTGAAAGTTGAAAAATTCGACACACCCTAAATTGTAGTATGTATTCTCATAAGTGTCTAAAATAAAAGTTTATATTAACTGTGGTCTTTGCTATGTTTTATTTCATCATTCTATGATGCATCATGCATGTATATAACGTTTCCCTAATTTTCATCCCCCCATAACTCGAAAACTATAAGGCATAGCCTAGGAAATTTTTATTCACACCAGTGACTTTGACATGTGAAATAACCCAGTACAGCAATTTTAATCAAAATCTGAGATGTAGTGGTTAAATTTTTAAAAAATTTGTGGTGATTTGCCATAGAACAACCCCATTGAAGAAGATAACAGCGGTTACCCAGACCTCGTTGCTGGTGGGAAGGGGCTCACTGTTTGGCCCATTTTCAAGGACACCACCCCACCACCCCGTTCTCCGCCATTTGGGCCTCGAGGTCCTTGCAAGGGCAGCAAGGCCCTTTGAACCTTGTTGGATGTTGCCCTATTGTTGCTGGTTGCGAAGGGGCCCCCATAACAGTTCAAGCTTCAGGGTCCCAAAAATGTAGGTCCGCCACTGCTTGAGGTGTTTCACATGTAATGCTTAATAAATAATGAAAAGAATCTAACTTCAACCGTTTGTCACAGATTCACGACTAAAATGTTCTAAATCTTAAGAATTGTAATCTTTCGGAACTAATATGAAAGCTTATGCTATTTTGGAGCTAATGAGACATTATTAATTTATAAATAAATAATGCATTACAGGAAACAAATATTTTTTATGTTTGTGATGTATTACATGAAACTATAATAACAATAATAATGATAATGATATTAATAATAATAACAATAATTATACCGGCTTAATAAATTGTTGCCAATAAACAAATATTGTGATTAGAATTATGACTGTACGATCTGTAACAATACCATATCATCCCCAGTTTGCTAGCCTATAGATTAGTCACATTAAAATCTTGTTAATATAGTTTATATGCATGAGGATAATTCTTTTATCTGAAAATCATCATCATATTTCGTCGTGTTAAGGCATTGGTACTTTATCATTTTTTTGACAATTCTGATGAAATATACGATGGAAAAATGAGTTTTAATCTTGTAATTATATGTTTTCGATGTGTTAATTCCAAATAGCCTTACTGAAATTCGCCTATCAGGATGTGTGTCTATATATACATATATATATATACCACTACGCTATGATGGACTGCTGATCGGGAGGCCGTGAGATCGAGTCCGGGCGAGGACTTTGTAATTTCAGAGACTCGTGGTGGAGCGTGGTTCGCATTTCACGTTAAACTGTAAGCCTGAAGTGGTACGACAAGCTTGACCTTCATCAGAATGAACATTTCGGTCGGTAGCATAACATATAACTAAGATCACTAACCAAAGCCTATATATGAATATATGAATATATATATATATATATATATATATATATATATCTTAATTACTTTAGAATTGTATTAATACAAGGCACTCAGCTCAAACCTTCGTCAATGAAATTTCTTTTAAATGGTGAATATGGAAATACAAAACCGAATTTACATATTTCCTGTTTTCAATAAAAAGTTCAAAACTGAAAGAAAGTCGCCGTGTTTGACTTTAAGGTCCACCCGCAAATTTCTTGGAAATGTGACGTCATTCAAAACAATTGGTTCCTTATATAAGCAGTGGCGGTTCCTCATATGGGCAATATGGGCAGCCGCACAGGGCGGCATTTGTGGAGGGGCGGCATGAGCGCCTGCAAAAAAAATAAAAATAAAAATAAGAATAAATAAATAAAGAAATAAATAAAAATAAAAAATAAAATAAAATAAATAATAAAAGATCAATGACTTTGCATCAAGGAAGGTAAGAAGAGTCAGGCTTTAGATGGCAGTTGTGCTGTGGTGCAATTTATTTTGTTTCTTGTTCAAAGTGTAGCATAATAATTACCCTCTCTTAAGTGTCTTATTCTATTTATGTGATAGAGCATTTGTACAATTTAGAAATTTGATTCTCTAGTTTATTTATGGCAGTTGTGCAATTTAATTTGTATTTTTCCTGTTCATAGTATCATAATTACATTCTCTTAAGTGAGTTATTCTATTTACGTGATGAAGGATTTGTAAAATTCAGAAATTTGAGTCTTTGTTTTGGTTCTGAAGTTCCAACAATTAGTCCAATAAAAAGTTATTTTGTGAAAGAGTTATGTCTGTCCTTTATTTTGGGGGGATTCGAATGTGTGTGTGTTGGCGAACAGGGGGGGGGGCGCTGAAGGTGAGGTTCGCCCAGGGCGTCATGTAAGCTAGGACCGCCACTGTATATAAGATGCTAATTTCGGAAGTTCAATCATTCACGATCGGAGTATTTTTCTAGAAACAACTCGGTAAGGAAATTTAGATTATAAATAAAAGCAAAGTGTACTTATCTCTATTCATTCTACCACCACATTACAACATATAATTTCATACAAAATTTAAAGTCATTGAGACCTCTACACTTATTTTAAGTTCACTATCAACATAGATTTTGAGAGAAGCTTCACGAATTTAACTTTATTGGTTATGGATATGACAATTAAAATCTTGACAGCTTTGCTATTTTGTAAATTTACAACCTCATTAGCTTTTTCCTCGATTATTTGAACATGTTCAGTTGCCCGCATATGTAATGTTCCTCGCCTCACAGGTGACTCCGTACATGTGGCTACGCCGCAGTGTTAGTCAAGGTACCCCAACTGGGGGAAGGTGGGGTGGAAGGGGGACAAACAAGTCCAACAACATATAACACAGACATATATATCTAAAGGACAAATAAATGTGCAATCATTGACATACAAATAATTATAATGTAATGTCTGTGTTCATAAAGATAAACAATTAATATGATCGTGAACAGCGTTGAACTCTATGTAGTTTACTAGACTTAAACAGTAATAAGGTTCCATTATGATTACTGCAAATCTATATGAACAGCTACTACAATAGAACTTTTTATATACTAGTGAATGTGACAGTTTAAACTAATCTTTGGAAGATAGTAAGAAAATAAAACTTAGATCATTAAAGCACCGTATTTGAAAAGTAAATTCAGTATATTGTAATAAAACATTGTAAAGTAAAAGCAGTAAAAACGTTTTAAATTATATTGTATTTTTACTGTATAACAAGAATGTCATGAATGCCGCTAATTTCCCAACTGTTCCGAATGGTCTCTCTCATTTTGTATAGGTTATCCCATACTTAGACAATCCATTTAGCATGAATAGGTTTCAGTGTGGAGAGCTTCAAATTTATCTTATCGAGAGATTCAATTACGTTGAGTGCTGCTGAAACTTTATCCGCATACCAAGAGGTAAAACTTGCCTTGATATATGACCTCAACCTCGACTAATCACAGCCCAGAATAAATGTCGTCATTCATCACGTCATTTTAATCTGTAAGATTATAACTAGCAACTGTTGATCGCGAAATTAACCTAGTTTACACTATATATATGTATAAACTCATACAATATTATACTAATGTTTGTGAAATGATGTTGATGGACCAAACCGAGGTGTTAACATGGTTACTGGCATGATCTATGCTCATACCATATTTCTACATCGTATGATGAACACCGACTCTGAAAATGAATTCCGCTCAAGATAAAATTGCACAGCGAGGCCGGATAATTGGGATGCGGGAAGCAGGCCTCTCTTATCGCTGACATAGCCATGGAACTGGGAATTTCGGAGCCTACTGTTCGACGCTGGGTGCAGAGGTGGCAGGAGACTGGTAATCTGCTAGATCGTCCTAAGTGTGGGGCACCAAGAAAGACCACCCCAGAAGGAGACCGGAGAATAATCAACGAAGTGCAGAACGATCCTATCAACAACGCAGTGTCAGTGGACACAGTAAGGATACGGTTGCATGAAGCAGGATATCACCACCGTACTCCTGCCAAAACTGAAAAGATCGAAGAACGACATCGTCAGGCCTGCATATAAATGATGATCTCGCATATTGGAGCAGTTATCTTCTCTGACGAGAAGACGTGTGCGTCTACAACTCACGGCCGTCTTCGGTGTTGGCGACAGGACAACACGAGATATGCCCCAAAATATTTACGAAGTGGCACGGAATGGGCACGTGACGGCGAATGTGTGGAGATTTTTTTTTTTTTTGTTTCAAAGTATGACCGCTCATGGCCACCAAAAGAAAGGTGAATGTGTGGAGATGGGTGCACCTGCAAGGGCTAGGAGAACTAACTGAGATCCACGGGAGGTTCACGGCAGATCAGTATATAGAGATAGTGGAGGTGGCGATGCTGCCTTCTGTACGCATTTATGCCTTGCCCTATCCTGAGCATATTATCTTTATGCAGGTATGTTGTATTTGTGTGTTATAGAATATTATACTATTATTAGAGTACGATTTATGTATTACACGCATTTGTATGTCCAGTTTCCACATTTACATGGGAAAATTGTTCTTTAACTCTTTCAGTACTATAACAACACTTTAGGATTTTATTCTGGATAACTGCAGACTGTATTATTTGTATAACGGCGCACAATTACATTTAGCTGAGAGAAACCCCTAATACATAGGGGTTAAAACTTATCTCGAATAGTGGGTTACTGATGAAGCGGATGGATGAGATATAATTCTACTTTTAATATTTAAAATCCATTTGCAGCACAACTCTCCCGTCCACACCACCAGGATTGTTAGAAGGTAGTTCGAGGAGCAGCGAAATCTAGAACTACTGGACTGGCCTAATAAGGGGTGTGACCTCAACCCCATTAAGAACGTGTGAGAGAATGTGGTGAACTCTTGGGAGCCTGGGCAGGAGCGGATCAGCCGCCAGCTGCTGGATCACACTGGCTGAGTGAGAGACGTTCCGAAGGAACCTACACATCAAATATAACAATGTTGCATCTATGCCTCACAGATTACAAGATGTAATAGACAATAATGGGGGATGAACCAGATACCAACTATGAACCGGGTATAACTGTGGCATTTATGTTAGTCTATAGCAAATTGTGAGCATTTTTTATGACTATCATTTTGTATGATAAACTATTTAGTGAAACATTCTCAACCATTGTATGTATGTTATAATAAAGAATTGGTGTTTTATTGTGTGTGTGTGTATATATATATATATATATATATATATATATATATATATATATATATATATATGATACACACAGACCGTGCATGGAACAAGGAACTCTTCTGGGATAATTAAATCCACTATAGTCCGAATAAGTAATGGTAAATGACAAATACCATAGTTTTTCTTTTTCATGATGCTAGCCCGACGTGGGCAACGGGCCACTCGCAAAGAGGTCCCATAAATATAGCTTCCCTCACCAGCTATCTGCAAAGCAGACAGGATCCAGCTTTGGGACATGGATCCTGTCTGCTTTGCAGATAGCTGGTGAGGGAAGCTATATTTATGGGACCTCTTTGCGAGTGACCCGTTGCCCACGTCGGGCTAGCATCATGAAAAAGAAAAACTATGGTATTTGTCATTTACCATTACTTATTCGGACTATAGTGGATTTAATTATCCCAGAAGAGTTCCTTGTTCCATGCACGGTCTGTGTGTATCATAAAAAACTCAGGGGACCATTCTGAGTTCATTCCCATATATATATATATATATTCCTTGTTAAGATCTAATAATATCTCTACATTGATAATGCAACAGGAAATCTGGAAAACATTAATGGGTTTATCTGTCCATCGTGATTAAATCATTCTCTCTCCACATTGATAATAAAAATACAATCTGGAAAACACTATTAATATAATAGGCATCAGCTACAAACCGGTGATAATATCCTGGGTCATGCAACCGTCACCTTACCGTTTTTACTGACACGCCCATATGTAGTCTCTCCTGGACGGCGACAGCAAGTAACCATATCAACACCACGGTTTGGCCCATGAACGTCATTTCACAAACATTAGTATAATGTTGTAGGAATTTATAAGTATATATGAAATGAAATGAAATGAAAAGGTTTATTGGCAGACTATAGTCCATATGACAAATATTATTAATACAATGACAGTTCATATACTAAGGATAGAAATACTGTATATACAATTGATTAGAAATAATACTGAAATGTCGAAGTTAAGTAGAGCTACAGGCAGACGTTTTCGTACCAAGAAGTCCATAGCTTAGAGCAGTGGTTCCCAACCTTTTCACCACAAAGAACCCCTTTTATTTTTATTTTTTTCCCACGGACCCCATGTTTTTGAAAGATTCCATCTACCAAACAAACTGTTTTTATTAACTGATAATTAACTCGTTTTCTCATTTTTCACTATCAAATAAAGGACATAAGAGAGTATGCAATTAAAATACAGCATATTAAAAAGTATTAATAATTCCAGCCAAGAGCAAGGAAACTTGAAATTTTAGTCTGAGCGCCCTTATCGGGGGTAAATGTACGATTTCCATTGGAGCCTCTCGAAATATTGAAAGCTCACGGACCCCCAGTACTACCTTCGCGGACCCCCAGGGGTCCGGGGACCCCAGGTTGGGAACCACTGGCTTAGAGGATAAATGGCAGGACTCATGGATAGCTTGGATGATCGGGTTGGTTGATTTTTTAATTCTTTGCATTAGACTGTGTTGAGCACGTCTTGTTACCTCCGGGAAGCTCGGGACATTGCGGGTAGCAAACATTTGCGAAGCTGAGCATCTCGCGGGGTAATTTATGTAAGAGTCTAAAAGACCTGTTGTACAGCAAATTTAGAGTTCTGCCAGAATCTTTTTTATAATTCACCCACAGTTGCTGTCCGTATATATTACTGCAGAAAGTACGAAAGAGTGTGTCTTTAGCTTCACTTGTACAGAATCGAAAGTTCCTTATGGTCATATTCGCTTTTACACACAGGCTTCGAGATTGTTTTCTTATATCCGAGTCATCACTCAAGGAGCTGGTAGTTTGACCCAAATACTTAAACTCTTGTACTTCCTCAATTACTTCACCATTCATTTTAAACCTTATATCAGCTGGCTGATTACAGCTTTTAGGATGAAATTGCATAACCTTAGTTTTTGTAACATTAAAAAGAATATCATGTTTCTGCGAATACACTTCGCAGACTTTTAGTAGCCGATCCAGACCTTTAACAGAGGGACTTATTAACACCACATCATCGGCATAAACTAAGTTATTTAGCCTTGTGTTATCTATAAAACATCCCACTGTTGCCTCATTAAGTGAAGCAATTAATCCGTCGATAACACATTAAACAGCATAGGGGAGAGCAAGGAGCTTTGTCTCACCCGGCAAGAGGAGCCAAAACACTCGGATAGTACATTGCCCCACCTAACAGTGAAAGATTGGTGGGAATACCAAAATTTCAATAAATTTAATATGTACGGGTGTCAGGAAATGATTGCCCCCCCCCCCTGTAGAGCAAACACTAGAAGAGATAGATAAAAACCGGCGAGACCACTTGAAAGCGTTAAAATCTGAATAAAAACCATTATATTCTTTTCCTGTGATTTTAATTCTTACCATTTTTTTCCCCACAGAAACCATAGCATCATCTATTTTGAACGATTCGGAGAAAAAGCGAGTTCTTGACCGCATTCGAGCTGTCACATTTCGTGAAGCAAAGGAAGCTGGTGCAACTTTCATAACTCGACACTGGGTGGCTGAGAGATTAAAAAGATCAGAAGACTTTGTCAAAAGGAATTGGAATAAGAATCCTGAAGATTGTGAAACAGAATTCCGAGGAGGAAGACCGGAGAAATTATCTCAAGAATCGAAAGACATTGTGCTTGCTGCATCACGGCGACGAAAGAAGAGCTGCTCTGAGGTAACGAAAGAGATACTTATCCGTCGTGGTAAGATAGTCAATCGGCAACTTGTGCATCAATTTCGAGTTCGCCAAGGCTTGAGTGCTTGGCATGAAATAGCTAAGCCACGGAAGGAAGAGTGATCTTAATATTGAAGATCGGCTATGGTTTTGTGATTATCTTGAGGAATGGACGGAAGACGATTTCCTTCACTTGGTTGTCAGCGATGAATTCTTCGTTTATGTCTCCAGAAAACCAAATTTTCAGAATGATCGGGTTTGGGCAACAACTCCTGATGAAGTCCCAGACGACCAGAAGTATCGAGAAATAGTAAAAAATCCAGCATGTGTGGGTGTTTTCATTATGTTCTCTATTCGGAAGCTCATCTGGGTTATCAAACCAAGAGGAACCAGTTGGGATGGGTCTTATTTTCGAAATGTAATTTTAGCCCAACATGTAATTCCGTTTTTGAAAGACCCCGAGTGTGTTTTGGATGTTGAACAGGCAACCTTTCTTCACGACAAAGCCCCCTGTATGAAAGCACTTGCGACTCAACAACTGCTTAAGGACAATAACATTGATTTTTTCGGAAATAATGAATGGCCTGGCAATTCTCCCGATCTTAATGTCTGTGAACATGTCGGATCCATCATGAAGGATCGGGTGGAGTCCTTAATGCTGGAACAACCCATTCAGAATCGGTATTCAACAGAAATTATGACTGCAAAGATCAAGGAAGTCCTTGAAGAAATGAGTCATGATACCGATCTCTTTGAGACACTTCTGGGATCATACCCCCGTCGATTAATGGCCGTCAGAGCTGCAAATGGGGGCAACCCCCGATATTAAAACAAGTGTTTTTTATTCAAAATTAAACGCTCTTTCGCGTGGTTTTGTCTGTTTTTTTCTATTCCTTTCAGTTTCTTCTGTACAGGGGGGGGGGGCAATCATTTCCTGACACCCTTTACTTACATGGGAAGCTTCCTGTCTTCTAGTTTTGCAAATAAAATATTGTGGTTCACGCTATCATATGCCTTACTTATATCTAGGAAACAGCTATAAATAGTTGAATTACTGTCAATGTATTTAGATATTGTTTCTTTAAGTACATACATGTAGATACACAGGTCAGTTGAGTGGGACCTTTTACAGCCAAACTGATTAGGAGATGTCCATAGGAAATCATTTAATCGGCGTAACAAGAGTTTTTCTAGTAGTTTCGAGAAGCAGGAAGCGACAGCAATAGGCCTGTAATTATTGCTGGACAGAATGTCTCCGTACTTATTTTCGACCAGGGACAAGATATATACCCTCATGAACTCTGCAGGGATATAGCTATGAGCAAGCATGGCTGATGGGAGCAATGATATATGCAGACATACTAAGTCATTTGCATATTTTAAGTGCTCATTCGATAAGTCATCTACCCCTGACGCAGAACCAGTCTTTAACTCTTTAATTAACCTCTTTACTTCAGAAAATGATATCAAAGTATTTTCCCTTGTCCCTCCCACAATCGTTTCGCTGCAATCTATCTTAAGATTATCCCTACTCACACTATTAAGAATGTTAGAATAGTGGTTTTTCCACAGCTTTGCAATTTCATCCTTCCCCGACACCCCATCGATTGTCGGAGGGAGGACATTTTTGACACCTGCTTGATTCCTAACAAATTTCCAAAATTTGTTGTTATCGTTATTTATGCGAGCTTTACAGGCTTTTGATTCTCGAATAGACTCTTCTTCCCGTTTACATCGCCTTACGTCCGCTTTATACTGACCCCAACTTCTACACATATTCAAGTATGCTGGTCCTAATCTGGGTCTACCATGAAAGCATCACAAATCATAGGCGTCTTTCGATTCCCTCTTCAGGGGGGCAATAAAATCATTCCATCCAGGAATAATCTTAGTATGATAGTTGTAAGATTTAATCAGGGGGCTTCCTGCTTTTCTTAACAGGGATATTATCTTACTATAATACGTATCTATGAGTTTACAGTGAGAATCATTTGAGCAAGGATTATTACAGGCAAGGTGCAAAATTTGTAAATTATTAAAGAGGTGACTTGTTCTGTCTTTGTATTCTATTCTCTGCTGCATCGCAACATTGGACCAATCGACGCGATTATTCTTACCTATTGAGTTCTTGTTAAGTCGTGTTGGGCATAAATTTGTAACGTTAATTAATATTCCTAATGGTCTATGATCACAAAAAAGGAAATCATGCAGAATATGAACTCTAACAATTCGATCCTTTAGATTATTACTAGTGAGACAATGATCACTCCACCTGGTGGTACCACTCATATCACTAAAGTATGTAAAATTGCCACTGGCTACCCCTAATACATCTACATCACTTATACTTAAATTGGCCGACTCGCACATGTTACCCAATTCTACAGAGAATTCCGAGTTCACATGTGCGTTAAAGTCCCCCATTATTATACAGTGAGAATATTTGGGGTTATCTGATAATGACTTAATTTTGTACAGCAAATCAATGTATTCATCTAGATTACTGCCGTTGTTATATGGTAAATAACAGTTCACAATTAATATGCAATCATTGTTCACTTGTAATTCAATGCCTAACAACCTTACATTATCGCTTGTTAAAAATTTTATATGTTTTGACAAATTTTTCCTTATTAAGAAAGCAGCACCACCAAAAGGCCTACCGTACATTAACTCATCTGACAAGTCTACTGCTGATGACGCATGGTACATAAAGTCATCATGGATGGTAGAGAGGAATTTTAGCTCTTGCTTAGGTAGCCAGTGCTCCTGCAGGAGTATCAAATCTGCACTGTCGCAGATTTTATGAACATCTACAGTTGAATTCCTCACTGACCTTACATTATATGAGACTATTTTCGACAAGTTATCCGCCGTGACTGATAAAGAATTTATTATTAGTAAGATTATTATTATTATACACAGTACAACTTCCAGGGCGCCTATTATTATTATTATTATTATTATTATTATTATTATTATTATTTTGCCTGTTATCAAATCTCCTGGAAAAGTGAATAAACTCCTTAACAATAATACCGTCTGGCCATTGACTCATATTATACGGGTTGAAATGCGCATTTACACCTTTAATTATTACTTTAAATGAGTTATAATACGGAGATTTCATGTTTAGTTTATTAACTATCAATATACTGTGTTCACCAATGACTTCTTCCATCATGTGTCGAATATCGCTTGCTTCGTTCGAGAGCTGAATTCGCGACACAAAGAGGGTGAGACTCCCCCATCGGTGGCCTCGCCGCGGAGACCGTTTGAGGAAACCTTCGGGAAAGGCGCCTGTTAACAGTTACCCACCCGTCGTCCTCCTCCCTCGATCTCCCTGAGGCAGGGTTCGCCTGCCTGGGGGATGGGTGGCATAACCTTTGGGGGATAGGAGGCCCCCTCCCTTACTCTGTGGCTTGGTGAGGGTCTGTTAGCGGTGTTTATAACCTGATGGCCTCGCGTGCCCCTCCTTCTTCGGTGGGAGGGGGGGCAACTGCGTAATCGAACACCTCTCCTCTGCAGTGGGAGGCAGGGAAGAGGGCAATGATGCCTCGTCTCTCGGCATTGGACCGTCCCTGTTCCTCACTGTGAAATCGGGAGCAGGAGTCCGTTCCTGAACGGGAGGGGGGTTGCCCGCTACCCTTGCGCTGCGTTTCCACCCCACCTTCAGGGGGGGGGAGTTGGAGGCGGGTATTTCGTTTCCCTCGCTGCCCGACGCGCTTCTTGGAGATCTGGCTTGCTGAACTACTTCCGAGTAACTGGGCTTTGGGAGGAGCGTCTCTTTCAACGCATCTAACTCTGCGAAATCGCGTTTTTCTGATTTGACACCACGTGTTGGTGTTTCAGTTCAACTATCGACTTTTGTACCTCTATACTGTTTGAGGAGCATCGATACGTCTACGTCACCCATAGGGATTACCGGTATTCTATGGAAGTTAGTAACGTAAAAGGTAATATTATTCTCATTATCTCGGAGGGTCGACGCTTTATTTATAATGTCTTTCAGGAATTACCTCTACGAGTTGGGAGAGTAGCACTGAACACGGTGTTTAATTGTACCCTCGCATGTTCTATTTCTTCTGAATCATAAAAATCATGACAGACAGATACAAGAAGGTCTGACCTAATATGATCTACTTTGTCAAATATAAAACATAACAATGGATATTCTAAAAGATTTACAGCAGACGACCCCATTGTATCTGTAGCGGCTTGCGGGGGAGCGTAGCTGGTGATGGGTAGTTGGGGGTGGAGATGGGGGAGAACGCCGAAAGGGGTCCCACTTCTCGTCCCTTTAAATCATGCTCGGGATATCAACGGTTCGATGCTCAGGCATCTTTTCACATTAATTATGTAACTATTACTAACTATGACACAAAAAGTATACACGCGGAGTCACTGTACGATTATACTGTAATGAAACATACATTTCCCGCGATCACCGTCACAACTTTTACTATTAAACGGAGGACTCGCAGTGTATACGGTGGGGGTAGGGCGGGGGTAGGGCGGGAGAGGGGAACGGGATGGGGATGCTAAAAGGAATGCCCACTCTTTTTCCCTTTATATAGGGTTGCCCGATTTCCCGGCTCTCTCCAATCCCGGGAAAGCGGGAGCATAATCGACGAATACCGGGATCCCGGGAAATTCTCGGGAAAGCATTGAAAATTGTCTCAGTCCAATATTAAATTTGACTGTTAATTGTATTATTTTACCTTGCTAAGAATTAATATTTGAGCCAGAGTTAAGGATAAAAAAAATTATGTAGATAGCTCCTTTTACTAGAAAACAAAAAACTAAAATTAACTCTTTTACTAATAAAAAATCTTTTTAATCATAAAAAACAATTTTAATCTCTTATTTAACAAAAATTACTTTTTTACTTAATTCACAAAGAAAATAGAGAACTACTTATAATATTGCCTCAAGAAACAAATGTTGTCGATGGTTTCGTCATTTAATCTCTATCTCAGTTTGGTAACAAAGAGTCCTAAAGCAGAAAAGGCTCTTTCTGCTTCTACTGAAGTAGGGGGAATAGTTTTTAAAGCAAAGAAAAGTTTATTTAGATTTTCTGTTCGATCCCCAGTAATTTCAAAAATGTTGAGTTCTTTTGTAATGTTTTTCACATTGTAATAGTGAGTAATTTGTGAGTTACTTCCTACAGCCTTGTTTATAGCTGCATTCATTCTTTCCAAAAGAGAATGTGATTCTGTTGGTTCATTGCATGTAGATGATGGTGTTTTCGTTTGATTTAGATCTAATTCGAAATGGGATAGCTCCTCAGGAGATTCATCTGAAGAAGGAATGAACATTCTTTCAAATAATTTCTTTGCAGTATTCTGGAGAGAACTTTTTGATGGCAAAGTTAGATAAGGATCAGCAACTTCCCAATTTAAAGGGCTATTCAGATATTTCAGTAAACCAATTAGATTTTTATTTCTTCGCTGTTCAATTCTTTTTACGACAGAATCTTTGAGGGTAAGAGAAAATGAGTTGTCTTGAGAAGATAATTCTTCTACAATGAAAGCAAATATGCCTTCTGCAGATAGCAATGTAGCATCTCTTCGGCCTAATTTTTCAACTGCAATTTGAAGTGGTTTCAATGATGATACATCATTTATAGCACTAAATTCTTTTTCTGAAAAATCAAGTTCTTCCTTTATATCTATCATCGCTTTTGCAATACATCTCTTGAGAGACGTAAATCTCTCTAGCATTTCAACCAAACTATTCCATCTTGTCTGAATATCAAGTATTAACTGTAATTCATGGCCATGTTCTTCTCGAATATATTTTTGCAATATTTCATTTTTTGTTGGCGATTTCCTAAAAATTTTGAGTTTTTCTTATCTTTTTAATGACATTGGCAATAAAAAAAATAGTACGGGAATTCCCGGGAAATGTTATGAAATCCCGGGAATAACCGCTCGCGATTTTGTCGGGATTTCCCGGGATTTCCTGACCCGGGATTCCCGGGAGGGCAACCCTACCTTTATATCATGTAAGCGTGTAAGTTTGTAAATATATCTAAAGTAATAAAACCTATTTATTTGCTTGGTCTTTCATTTAAGATTTCAGAACCTTTACCTGGCCTTTTGAAAATATTTTGAACAGCTTATGTAGTTAAAATTCATTCGTTCCGTTCGTTCATTCGTTCGTAATTTTAAAGGGCTCACTCGCTCGTTCGTTCGTATGCCCGGTATTTCAAGGTCACTGTTTAATACCTCATAGGTCCAAGAAGGTAGTGCCGGATGTCGCTAGAAAATTTTGAGGATATATTATATGTATTATTATTAATTAAGTATTGTGGACCATCTAATAAGATTGTAACTGGGTAATCTTGGCACATTTTATTGTATAGGTAACATACCGGTTTACTGACTTTAAACCCTGTTAATTTGATAGTAAGACGGAACATAAACATATAAACATGTTTATGCTAGTATAACCGTGGATTATTCTTATGTGATTTTGATAATCAGTTACTGTTATTCAGATCGAAACTGTTAATTAACAAGTTCTTTGTGTAACAATCGATAAGCCATTTTCCACTAACTCTCTCTGCCCCTCTACTTCGCTCTCTTCTCTCACTGTCTCAATTTTTTTCTCGCTCAACGCCAATATATATATATATATATTATATATATATTATATATATATATATATATATATATTATATATATATAAGGAGAATGAGGGAGTGTGGAGGATGGCTGTGTAATGTCTATTTTTGGTTCAAATTCACTAGTATATAAAAAGTTGTATTGTAGTAGCTGTTCATATAGACTTGCAGTAATCATAATGGAACCTTATTACTGTATAAGACTAGTAAACATGGAGTTCAACGCTGTTCACGATCATAGTAATCGTTTATCGTTTATCTTTATGAACACACACATTACATTATACGAGGGCCAGTCAATATATTTTGCCCGACCGTTTTTTTTCTTTCCAAATTTCCTTGTAACTTCCAGAAATTTTGTACACAAGTAGTTACATACCTTTTTCACAATTTTTATTTTTCCACATAGTCTCCATTCTTTTCTACGGCTTTCCTCCACCTCACAAGGGCCTTTATTCCTTGCTAGTAAAAGTCCGCTGGGTTCCGCTAGAGTCCCCTCTTAACTTCCTCAACAACCTCATTGTCACTCTGAAACTTTCTTCCACGAATAGCATCCTTCATTGCCCCAAACAAATGAAACTCTAAAGGTGCCAGATTTGGGCTTATGGAGGGTGGGGTAACACAGTCAAGCGCATGTTTGTGATGGTCTCTCTTGTTTGCAAACTTTTGCGTTATCGTGCAAAAGAAGGACGTCTTCCAGTTTTCTCTCCGGTCGAACTCGCTTTATACGTCTCTGGAGTCTCTGTAGGGTAGCAATATATGCCTCTGAGTTGATTGTTTGTCCTTTCTTCTTCATAATGTCCACCAGAATCACCCCTTTCATGTCCCAGAAGATGGTGGCCATAACCTTTCCTGCAGAGGGAGCCATTTTCAACTTTTTCTTGCGTGGGGAGTCTGCGTGATGCCACTTCATGGATTGGCATTTTGTTTCAGGTTCAAAGTGGTGTACCCAAGTCTCATCCCCAGTCACAATTCGTGAAAGGAAGTCATCCCCTTCTGTCTCGTATCGAATCAACGACTCAGAAGCAATTTCTTTTCTTTGGGCTTTGTGATCTTGTCAGTCAGTTCGCGAGGAACAAACCGTGAACACACTTTTGACAATCCCAGTTGCTGAATTATCGTATTCACACTTCTTTCACTAATTCCTAGCTCCAGTGATAGCTCCTTGTATGTGACACGCCGATTTGATCGAATGATGCTGTTAGCACGTTGCACAGTGTGAGATGTCATAGCCGATGCCGGGCGACCGCTGCGTGGCTCATCATCGAGGCTGGTTCTCCTTCTCTCCGATGATCTCACACGTTTAGACCAGCGTCCAACTGTGCTTCGATCAACAGCAGCATTTCCGTAAACGTTTTGTAGACGTTTGTGAATATTTCCAACTGTTTCCTTCTCTGCGGTTAAGAGTTCGATAACAACTCTGTTTACGACGCACATCACTGTCAGACGCCAGTTTCGAAACTGCGTTAACCATTGGTTTTATACAAGGAAGGGAGTTCAAACTGGAAAAATCCGGTTATGTGAAGCGCAGAAAGTGGAAACTTACGGCCAAAAAGACATTTCAGCCCCATGGCCTATTATTGAGCTAAGAAAAAAGGGTGGAGCAAAATATATTGAGTGCCCCTAGTAATTAGTTGCCGTTTAAAATTACGCAACCGTATTTTTGCTAAAACTTAGCACCTCAGATCACCCAGGAACGTTCTGTAACGCTAGACGAGGCACCCCTAAGATGTTATGTAACACTTCCTCCACCCAAACCCCACACGTTACGGAACGTTACAGGGGGTGGGTGTCATGTTTTAGCAAAAATAGCGTTACGTAATGTTTGAACGGCGCCTTACCTGTATGTCGATGTTATATGTTGTTGGACTCTGTTGTCCCCCTCCACCCCACCTTCCCCCAGTTAGAGTACCTTGACTATCGCTGCAGCGTTGCCACATGTACGGTGTCACTTGTGAGGGGAGTAACATTACATATGCGGACAACTGTACTATTTATGTATATATTGAATGTGTATATTTTTGTGCGAGCGCACACGCACGCACGCACGCACACAGGAAACAGCCAAATGTATGAAATTCCCACACCTAGGATTCACCCCAAAACACAAGTTCGCCAAATATGCACTGTTGGATTGAAAAGATGATTCTCTCAATACCAGTTCCTTTATTCTTTGAGTTGCTCTAACCTTCTTAACTTAGATTTACTTCACTCTAATCTATGAACAAACATTCTTCTGTCAATTCTGTGTGTTAAATATAAAATATCACGACTGGCTAGGTATAACGGTGGTTTTACGGACTATTTCCAAGAAAACAAAACCTAATTGAATAACTTTACTAGTCAACTTTTCAAATTATCTTAATTACTTAATTTTCAAAATATGTGCTTATGCAAAAACTATACATGCCTACAGCATGGTATCGTATGTGGTACCTTTATTTCTTAATTAAATACAAATTATTATTTCATTGAATTAAGTATCTACAAAATTGTCTCGAAATTGGCGACATAGCCCGTCAGCAATGAAAAAGTTTGATACGAAATAATTCGTTTTTCTTTTTGCTATGTGAACCCAATGCCTGCATATTGGCAGAGCTGGGCACTTGCGTTTTTTTGCGCGTTTTTTTGCGGTACTGCGGTACTACTACCGCACTACCAAACCGGTACCGCATAACGAAGTACCGCAAAGGATCGCTGAAAGTACAGCAGTACCGCTACCGCATTCAAATTTCCCGCGGTACTTTCCGCGGTACCGACCAACACGGTAGTACCGCAGTACCGCAAAAAAAACCGCAAGTGCCCAGCTCTGCATATTGGGTCTATGTATGGCAATTATTTTCATTCCCAATAGGCTATGTCACCAATTCCGAGGGAATTTTGTAGATATTTAATTCAATGAATTAATAATTTGTATTTAATTAAGAAATAAAGGTACCACATACGATACCATGTTGTAGACATGAGTAGTATGACCGCAAAATGTTTGAGTGCATATGCAATTGCAATGTTGGTCATATGAGTGCCAGTGCCAATCCCCTTCCCCACTTGTTGCAACAGGAGAGGAGGAGGTTGATCTCTCCCCCGAAAAGGGTTTCCATAGCTTCGGAAGGTAAGAGATTGAGAGGGGAGAGAGAGAGAGAGAGAGAGAGAGAGAGCATGCTTTCGCCTGGACGGCCAGGTGGCTTAGAAGGCTTAATATAGCTAGAAGGCGTAAATGGCTATTTTTGGTGTACAGTATATATATATATATATGTATGTAACTTTTGAGTTGCCAAATTGCGCTATTTATTTAATTAAAGGAAATGTTCTTGACAGCATCAGTTGGCTTAGAAGTCTTAATCCGCCAGTTGGTTTAAAAGGCATAACCAGCCACTTGGTATAGTGTATTCATACATATATTTATTTAAGCAAACGTTCATTGTTTATATATATTCCCATCACCCCGGTTATTCCTTAATATCGTTTATATATATATACACCAAGGAAAGCATTTGATTCGATGGGCTAATAAAACAACTACATCATTCTGTTTATTTAGACGAGTTAATGGAAATAATTTAACATACATGAAATATATAGGAAATAAATATACAATAAGAAATAGTTCAGAAGAATTCTATGCACACTTTAAACGAAGGATGTATGTGTATATATATATATATATATATATATATATATATATACATACACACACACACACACACATATATATATATATATACACACATATATATATATATATATATATATACACACATATATATATATATCACATACACACATATATATACACACACATATATATATACACACACATATATATACACACACATATATATACACACACACATATATATACACACACACACATATATATACACACACACACATATATATATACACACACATATATATACACACACACACACATATATATGTTAACCCCTCCGTCTGTGGCCTGGGTTGGTTCGAAGTCCACGGGGATTCTGGTTAGGAGGCAGCAACGGGTTTGTTACTTGCAGTAATTTCTTCTATACTATTCTCCGATTTCTTCTATAGTGGCTCGGAGGATTCTGAGAGGCTTATTAAATTCTCTGAGGGTTTCCCCCGATTCTTCTTGTAACGTATCCGGAGATTTTAATGACTAAGTTCTCTGAAGAGAGCACGGCTCGAAGGAGAAGATAAAGACTTTTTCTTACTGTAATTTGCTGCTAAAATGTTACAGGTAAAGCTCAGCCTCGTAGTCTAAATCAGAATGAACATGGAAGAAATTATGTGGGTTTATATACTAACATCATCATTATTAAGTGTTGAAAAGGCTGTATTGTTTTTGCACAATAGTTAAAAATAAAGTAAATTTTTTGTTGTGACAATGGTTAAACAGATAAACAGGATATAGGAAGAGGAAGCCATATTTTCATCTTAAACCGCGTATTTTCAGATCTGCTGTTTTCTTGATCCGCCGAGTTAATTAGAAGTGGAAATTGAACTATGCATCTTTATACTAAGATATGCATATGAGCAAAAATTAAAGGTTTAAGATTTACAATTAAATGCTTAGGCAAGACATGACTTAATCTTTTATAACGAAGAGAGAACGTATACAAAACATGAACATTGCAAAAGTTACTCAGGATTCATTATTAAGCTAAATCTAAAATTGATTAAGAAATTTTTAAAAAGAACAAGTCAATTATTTGGCAAAGTAGAAAGCAAATAAAAAATTTATCCCAACGTAAAACTAAAAAAAAAAATAATAATATCGCCGAGTATACATTCCTAAATGGCGACATAATGTCGGGTCATACATTAAGTACAATCCCAAGTACATCACTGAGTACGTTGTAATTTTGGTTTATTACAATTATGATTATAATTACCAATTAATTCACATTCGCTTATTATCGTTAATTATAGTTTCATTTAAGTACATTAATTACATTATATTAAATTATTATCGTTAATTATAGTTTCATTAAAGTACATCAATTACATTATATTAAAATATTACAGTTAATTACAATTAAACAGTTAACTATAGATTTTTTTATTGTATCATATTTATAGACAATTAGGATGTTAAGAGTATAACAAAGTACATGGGCATATACTGTATATATATATATATATATATATATATATATATATATACACAGTGGTGTAGTGCTGTGGGAACGGCGTTCCCTTACTTTTTTTGGTAGACGGAACGGCGTTCCCTCACTATTTCAAATAAATCCGAACTTACAAATCTCTAACGTCATGAAATTTTAATTCCCACCCCTAGAAGAAATATGAGAAAGAATCATTAACTGTTTCATTTCTTTTAGCTTCGACTGAGGCAATGCTAGCCTATAAAGATCTGGTGAAACAGTCACCACGGCGTACCAGTTGTTAACTTTTTTTAGTTAATCATTCCAGTTGTTAGCTATTTTTATTGATCGTACTGGATGTCATATATCTAATGACACTGGAAATACTGCATCTTCAACCTTGGAATATATCCTAATATCCAGTGCATATGACCTCAAAATATTCCTGAAATTGGTCAGATTTCAAAAGATTTCCCGGGGGGCTTACAGCGCCCCCGGACCCCCAGCTGTATGGACTCGCCGCGCTCGCCATTGTCCCCCCCGCATCTGAGTAACACTTTCAAAATGCGTTCCCTCACTTCTTTATTTAGCACTACACCACTGTGTATATATGTATATATATATATATATATATATATATATATATATATATTATATATATATATACAGGGTGTCCCATAAGTCCGGCATCATAGGAAAAATAATAAAAAAAGGCAAAAAAAAGCTTTTATTTACAGGACGTGCTCAATATGTCCACCATTGTTTTCAATACACAAATTCAGACGTGATACCCAGTCAGCAAGCACGCGGTGAATGATGTCAGGAGTAATGGTGTTACATGCCCCAATAATGCGCTGCCGCAAATGTTCAACACTCCTAATTTTCTCTGCGTATACCAGCGCTTTCAAGTGGTTCCAGAGATAAAAATCTAGTGGCGTGAGATCCGAGCTTCTAGCTGGCCATTCCACAGGCCCTCGACGTCCTATCCAATGACCAATGACTTGGGTGCTGTAATGTGCAGGAGCGCCATCTTGCTGGAACCATGTTGGGAAATTTCTTTCTTCGTTCAAGACACTGGGAAATGCTTCTTCCTTGAGCATACGTGGGTAGGTGCCTCCAGTGACATGTTCATCGAAAAAGAGGGGGCCTATGATGCGATTGTTCCAAATGCCACACCATATCATCACCCGAGATGCACCTTGTTCCTTTGAAGAGGTATACCAGTGAGGGTTGTTTTGAGACCAGTAGCGGGTGTTCTGTCGATTTACCTCACCATTTCCAAAAAAAAACAGCCTCGTCACTGAACAGAATGGTGGACGGGAAATTGGCATCCCGAGCATATTGTCCCGTAGCCCATTCACAAAATTCCATCCGCCGGTCGGGATCATCATCGCTTAATTTCTGTAGGATCTGAAATTTATATGGATGCCATTTGTGAGCCTGAAGAATGCGATGGATGCTACTTTTCGACACTCCTGTCTCGACGGACAATCACCGAAGAGACTTATTGGGACTTCTGTCAAAATGAGCCAGGATAGCAGTCGCTGTATCATCGTCAGTGGACCTCCTTGAAGGTCCACTGCGTGGTTTATCTTCTATGGACCCTGTTTCCTTAAACTTTGCAACAAGTCTGCTAACACAACTCTGTGTTATTGGCTCGCGGTCTGGATGCAGTCTGTTAAATTCAGCAGCGGCCTCTCTTTGACTCCGATTTCCTATGAGTAGAATTATCTGGACTCGTTCTTCCTTGCTCACAGACATTATGACCTGTAGAAAGAGAAAAATATGAATTATGGTTTGTAGAAATAGAAAAATATGAATTTCTCCTATGATGCCGGACTTATGGGACACCCTGTATATATTATATATATATATAACACATAATGTTTTATGATTAGAAGCAAGCGAGAGGAGCTTTTCACCTCAGAAGCGCTCGCTTCCGCTGTGGTTAGCGGAATTCGAACACTTGCATAAGCATTTATGAGTATTGCGAGAAATGAATGAACTTAAAGAAAAGAAATAAAAAGAATACATGTGAACGTACTTACATGTAAGGTAACTACGTACGTGATCATGATCATTTGCGAACATGTATAAATGCATAAAGTTTTGTACACACATTGGTAGTCACACAGTAGGTTGACAATAGGTAGCTGAATGAATAATTAATAAAATTAATAAACGATAACGGTCAAGATAAGATATGGATGTATGAAAGAACAACATAAATAATGAGGTGCTGGTTAAGTATGCGGTCTACCGTCTGAGTTCTGGTTAAGTGTGCGGTATACCATCTGAGTTTTGACAGAATATTTTCGTTAAAACTAACGAAAATATCACGACTTAACCTAACCAAATTATCAAGGGCGTACAGTTGATCTATTAGTAAATAGTAAATACTATTCCAGAAACAATGTTATAATTAATAATAGATCAGCTGTACCCCCTTGATAATTGGTTAGGTTAAGTCGTGATATTTTCGTTAGTTTATATTCTGTCAAAACTCAGATGGTAGACCGCAGCTAAATTGTGGTAGACTGCTCGAAGCTAGGTAGACCGCACACTTAACCAGCACCAATAATGACGTATAGAGTGTAAAGTTTTTATTATGTTAAAGATTTTATCATACATTGAATACGAAAGATATCCACATACTAAACACGTGATTCAGTATTCAAGGTATGGAAAATGTGAAGAGAATTAAGTTACTTTATGACGTCATATTTTATCAAATTATGCAATACGTTAATTCATAATTATTACGTCATGGTTATTTAATTCGTACGTACAGTATAAGTCATTATGTGAGAACTTAGAGGAAACGAATTAAAGAGACAGTAATGAAGGGTTTACAGCCATGGTACAAGAGTGAGTGAAACTATTAATTAAATAAATATACTTATACGAGTATACAGTAAATATTAAGGAATTGGTACATTTGGGAAGAATTAAGTAAATGAATAAAAAAGTACAAACAAGGGTTCAAATCATACGACATGCAATGTGCTATTGTGCATGCATAATCTAATAAAATTTCGGGATGAGGGTTAGATGCAAGACAACAATAATTAAATATCATAAAGTCTACAATAAGTGAATTAGATTATCTTGTATGTACTTTAAGGGAATGAAATTAAGGGACATTCACTTCCCACAGCGAAACTCCAACGACACAAACATAGATACGACTTAACCAAAGAAATGGTAGATAGCATGGTTGTGACATTGTAAAAATAGAAAGCAAATCAAAATTTTAATGTGCCGTTACCCCTATAGGTAGGGTGCGACACGCAGAGTGCCGTTACCCCTATAGGTAGGGTGCGACACGCAGAATGCCGTTACCCCTATAGGTAGGGTGCGACACGCAGAGTGCCGTTACCCCTATAGGTAGGGTGCGACACGCAGAGTGCCGTTACCCCTATAGGTAGGGTGCGACACGCAGAGTGCCGTTACCCCTATAGGTAGGGAGCGACACGCAGAGTGCCGTTACCCCTATAGGTAGGGAGCGACACGCAGAGTGCCGTTTCCCCTATAGGTAGGGAGCGACACGCAGAGTGCCGTTTCCCCTATAGGTAGGGAGCGACACGCAGAGTGCCGTTTCCCCTATAGGTAGGGAGCGACACGCAGAATGCCGTTTCCCCTATAGGTAGGGAGCGACTGGCAATGGGTCGTTACGCCTATAGGTAGGGAGCGACTGGCAATGGGTCGTTACGCCTATAGGTAGGGAGCGACTGGCAATGGGTCGTTACGCCTATAGGTAGGGAGCGACTGGCAATGGGTCGTTACGCCTATAGGTAGGGAGCGACTGGCAATGGGTCGTTACGCCTATAGGTAGGGAGCGACTGGCAATGGGTCGTTACGCCTATAGGTAGGGAGCGACTGGCAATGGGTCGTTACGCCTATAGGTAGGGAGCGACTGGCAATGGGTCGTTACGCCTATAGGTAGGGAGCGACTGGCAATGGGTCGTTACGCCTATAGGTAGGGAGCGACTGGCAATGGGTCGTTACGCCTATAGGTAGGGAGCGACTGGCAATGGGTCGTTACGCCTAGAGGTAGGGAGCGACTGGCAATGGGTCGTTACGCCTATAGGTAGGGAGCGACTGGCAATGGGTCGTTACGCCTATAGGTAGGGAGCGACTGGCAATGGGTCGTTACGCCTATAGGTAATTTGGGACTTAGAATGTGTTACGCCTATAGGTGATTTGGGACTTAGAATGTGTTACGCCTATAGGTGATTTGGGACAGAATGTGTGTTAGACCTATAGGTGAATTGGGACTTAGAATGTGTGTTAGACCTATAGGTGAATTGGGACTTAGAATGTGTGTTAGACCTATAGGTGAATTGGGACTTAGAATGTGTGTTAGACCTATAGGTGAATTGGGACTTAGAATGTGTGTTAGACCTATATCTGAATTGGGACTTAGAATGTGTGTTAGACCTATATCTGAATTGGGACTTAGAATGTGTGTTAGACCTATATCTGAATTGGGACTTAGAATGTGTGTTAGACCTATATCTGAATTGGGACTTAGAATGTGTGTTAGACCTATATCTGAATTGGGACTTAGAATGTGTGTTAGACCTATATCTGAATTGGGACTTAGAATGTGTGTTAGACCTATATCTGAATTGGGACTTAGAATGTGTGTTAGACCTATATCTGAATTGGGACTTAGAATGTGTGTTAGACCTATATCTGAATTGGGACTTAGAATGTGTGTTAGACCTATATCTGAATTGGGACTTAGAATGTGTGTTAGACCTATATCTGAATTGGGACTTAGAATGTGTGTTAGACCTATATCTGAATTGGGACTTAGAATGTGTGTTAGACCTATATCTGAATTGGGACTTAGAATGTGTGTTAGACCTATATCTGAATTGGGACTTAGAATGTGTGTTAGACCTATATCTGAATTGGGACTTAGAATGTGTGTTAGACCTATATCTGAATTGGGACTTAGAATGTGTGTTAGACCTATATCTGAATTGGGACTTAGAATGTGTGTTAGACCTATATCTGAATTGGGACTTAGAATGTGTGTTAGACCTATATCTGAATTGGGACTTAGAATGTGTGTTAGACCTATATCTGAATTGGGACTTAGAATGTGTGTTAGACCTATATCTGAATTGGGACTTAGAATGTGTGTTAGACCTATATCTGAATTAGGACTTAGAATCCGTTACGCCTATATCTGAATTAGGACTTAGAATCCGTTACGCCTATATCTGAATTAGGACTTAGAATCCGTTACGCCTATATCTGAATTAGGACTTAGAATAGGTTATGCCTCTATGTGCAATAGGACTTAGAATAGGTTATGCCTCTATGTGCAATAGGACTTAGAATAGGTTATGCCTCTATGTGCAATAGGACTTAGAATAGGTTATGCCTCTATGTGCAATAGGACTTAGAATAGGTTATGCCTCCATGTGCAATAGGACTTAGAATAGGTTATGCCTCTATGTGCAATAGGACTTAGAATAGGTTGTGCCTCTATGTGGAATAGGACTTAGTAGGTTGTGCCTCTATGTGGAATAGGACTTAGAATAGGTTGTGCCTCTATGTGGAATAGGACTTAGAATAGGTTGTGCCTATGTAGAATGGGACTTAGAATAGGTTGTGCCTATATGTAGAATGGGACTTAGAATAGGTTGTGCCTATATGTAGAATGGGACTTAGAATAGGTTGTGCCTATATGTAGAATGGGACTTAGAATAGGTTGTGCCTATATGTAGAATGGGACTTAGAATAGGTTGTGCCTATATGTAGAATGGGACTTAGAATAGGTTGTGCCTATATGTGAAATAGGACTTAAGATGGGTGTTAAGTGGTTGTAGATTTGAGTTCGTGCAATTGCTTTAGGTGGGTGTGATGTTAAAATTCTGAGTTTAATTTTTTGATGTTAATGAGTCTTATGAGCAAGTTAAATTGCTGGAATATATTTTATAACCTACACCACAGGTTGAATTAAAAATTTACAGTGTTTTTAGTTAGGATAGGCCTAGAGTGTAAAGAGTAAGGCCTACTTTGAGAGGTAGGCTTTTAGGTCTAAATTGTAAATTGTTTGAAGTAGGCCTAGGTGTACGAGTATATTAGGCCTATTAGGTAAGGTAAAGTAAAGTGGGCCTACTAAATAGACTTAGGGTGAAGAGCACCTATTTCCTATAGGACCTAGAGTTAATCGTGTTAAATGAGGCTTTGCTTTGAGTTTAAAGAGTAGGGCCTATTAAATAGGCTTAAGATGAAGTGGGCCTACTAAATAGGCCCAGTTTGAAATTGGCCTATTTTGTATACGACCAAATGAGTTAAGCCTGTTAAATGAACGAGGCTTTGCTTACGGTTATTATCGGCCTTAGCCTTCGCCATCTGTTACATTAGGTTCGGTAAGGTAAAGTTTGGGTTAGGCCTAACGAGCTAAGCCTAGCCGTTGTTTGTGTCAGTGTAAATTTTAGAGGGGTCGGTCTCCCCCACACGGGCCGCCACTAGGAAAAAATCTATTTAGGGCTAAGGATAATTGCCTGTTACCAGTGGTGGCATTCAGCCGGTTCGCACCGGTTCGTGCGAACCGGTTCCTAAAATTTCTCGAGTTCGATTTGGAGGCGATTTGGAAATATTTAAAAGGAAATTAAATAAAGAATTTCAATAAAAACATTTTTTAGTTTTCATTTCTGACACGGAAGGGAGAGGAGAAGGGGGGAAGGGGAGGGGAGGGGAGGGCGAACCGGTTCTTAAAATTTTTGAATTCCACCACTGCCTGTTACCCTCATCCGTTGGAAATTCCCAGCAGATTTCAGTGAAGAGTTAACGACAAAAACCCTACGTTTTTTCGTTAAAGAGTTATGTATGTGGAGGTCTTCGAAGGACCTTGTTAGGTAGTGTTTTTATTGGTTAATGTTAAATTTTCTTGCCTTCGGTATTTTAGCGCTGCCTAATGGTAAACAAAGAAATTACCTTCCCTTACATTATTTCGTTGGGTCTCGCTTCTGATTGTAGGGCGCGACAATCTTTTTCGATGTAGGGCCGCTATACGATGGAGTTACACAACGAGTTGATTTGATTTAATGGTACTTTCCTGTTATCCCGGACCCCAGATTTTTTGCCAGTTGCCAAACTTAAATTTTGACGCAGAATATTTTCGTTAAAACTAACGAAAATATCACGACTTAACCTAACCAATTATCAAGGGCGTACAGTTTACCTAACCGGGCATTCAATTAACCTAATTAGTTAGTAAGGTTAGGTTAAGTCATGATATTTTCGTTAGTTTTAACGAAAATATTCTGTCAAAATTGAAGTCTGGCAACTGGCAAAAAGTCTGGGGTCCGGGATAACAGGAAAGTACCGATTTAATTAATATAGGCAATCAACTACACTTAAATTCCTGAAGGTATAGGCCTATCCTTTTTGAGTTATTAGGTTTATATTATTTGTTATTCACTCAGAACTTATAGGAAGATTAAGTACAGTGCTAACTTAACTTAACCTAGTTGGTAAGATTCCCAAATTAACTTAACTAATCTTGAAAGTTAATTGGCCCAACCATGTATCTGATGTTGAGAAAGCCGGTGTAATTAAATTTAGCGCGCCTATACAAGTGTGCAGAAGTATTGCTTTACGAAGATAGGATTTTAATACACTGGGTTTTGGTAGTTCTTAAGCTAAGGTGATAAGACAGGACGAGTCAACACTATTTTAAAAAATTATTAACTTCTCAGAAAATTGTTTGAAAAGGTGTAATACAAGTTTTTCTAAACATTTAGCTACTTTGAATAGTGAAATTATTTAAAATGAGTGAAACTGTGGCAGAAGATGCAATAAAAATTAAGAAAATTTAACGTTTGTGGGTTTTCAGGCTAAAACAATAAAATTAAGTATCAAAGAGTCGAGTTTTAATAAGAAAGAGTTGGGTAGGTTCTTGAGAAAATACAGTAAAGGAAGAGGATTCTCTCACAGCCTAGTACTAGATTCACATATTTACAATACATCTCCCTCATTCATCAAAGTAGCCAATTTTCCTCAAACCTAACTGAGGTGGTACTATTTAACAAATCATATAGAAAGTTTTTTGTACTTCCAGTCTTCAGCAAATTGAGCGACTGTACATATTTTTTGGATCATCTGAAGATCAGGGCCCCCAGCCTTCGTTAGTTAGCCTTATAAGGCTAACTAACGAAAATATCACGACTTAACCTAACCACTCGTCAAGGACGTACAGTTGACCTAACAATTGATTAGGTTAAGTCGTGATATTTTCGTTAGTTAGCCTTATAAGGCTAACTAACGAAGGCTGGGGGCCCTGATCTTTAGGTGATCCTATTTTTTTTAGCAATGTTGTTTAAAAATGTTATAAATTAACTTCATATGCTATATCTAAGTTCTAAACTTACATTATTTGCATTTGTACGAGTCTAATATATCTTTTCATAGATCGTCCGTGAATATTACAGAGTTCTCATGTTCATTTTAATACCTTATAAACACTCAATTTTAATTCTCCTGTAGCTTGATATAATCACTACACTCTATTCTTGCACATAGCAACTAAATCTTACCTTTATCTCTATGGTGATGAAGTGAATCTTGCACATACTTAACTGTTGGAAACACATAAGAGACAGCTTGGGTTTACATCAGTATGATAATTTATTTGATCATACCCAATCAAACAGAAGTCCTTTTTTAAACCATCGAGTAGAAGAATTATACAGTTTTAGATGCTTTCACATAATGATAAAAAGCTATAAATTGTGGAAACAGTGCCATGTTATGCAGGACACTTTTGGAGTTGATATAATTGTGCTATAATCAAGAGTGTTCATAGACTACAAAGAGAAAATAATAAAGGAGAACTTTATTCATTTGAATCAAATATAAAACAGTTTTATTTCCATTCGTAACTTGTATTGTAATTTCTTGGACAAATACTGCGCTGTTTGAAGCATATACAAGTGGAGATGCGAGACTTTTTAGTGCGACTTGTTTATATTGAGGAAACTATATTAAATATGCAATATATAGCAGTTAGTTTGGCATAAGATGACCTAAAAATCATTGTCAAGTAGGTAAATCTGCTTAAGCCATCCCTGGAACAGATGTGTATTTCCCATCTTGCATTGCTCTCATGCACTCCTTTCCAAAACTCTAGGGATTACATGTAGATTTAGATGTAGGTAGCCCTTACTTATTTGACTAGCAGCCAGCTACTATTAAGAACTTTTATAAAGAATGTTTACAATATTTTTTATTTTGGTTTTTTAAACTACTGTAGTATGTTGCGTGATAATATTTCCATTATTATTATTAATATTATTAAAATTATAATTGTAAATACATAAATGTTGTGAAGAGGGAGTACAGTGTAACAAAGGAATCCTAATTAATTGAGAATTTGGAGTCAGCCGGACTCCAGTTAAAGATCTCAAATGAAATTAGTTTTTAAAACAACAATATAAGAGTTGACCGAAATTTGTCTACATTTCAAAATGGCATATAACAAAATTCCTAATAATGAAAACAATTTCCACATATACTTACTAGACCCTATAGCAGATGTGATCAGTCTTTCCTTGTGAACAGACGTGTTTTATCGAGTGTCAAGTGTTATCAATTGAATAAGTGGTTTTCGTTGAAGTGTTTTAAAAAAAAGTGTTCCGTGCATTCTTAACTAAATTACTTCGTGCTACTAATCATTCATTAACAAATATATTTCATTTATTGACGTTATTCAGTACTATATTATTTGATCAAACAAAGGCTACTGCTTTGTTTGTTTTTCAAATCAATCAGAAAACGTGCAGTCATAAGGTTGAAATTCCCTTGGTTTGCCTTTGTTGTTTTTCAAATCTATCAGAAACGTCGTTTCTTAAGGTTCATTTTTCCTTCACACACTACCTGACCTCCAAAAGGGTCACCTACAGTGGGAAAAAAGGGATTAAGTCAGTAAACAGCGACCAGATAAGTTTCATTAATACTTTTCTTTACATTTCTTTCGTCGGTAGCTTAATTATATATTCATTTAGCATAAAATTGTGTTACAAGAACCTGTTTCTGCGTTTCAAGAACAATTTTGCGGGTTTTCGCAGGTGACGGCACAATAAGCACGCGGTAGACCTACGTTGTAATTTATTAATTTCCAAACGCTCTTTTGTGTTTTTTTGTTTTTTAACTAATTAAAAGCATGGCACCCCGTCAAGTACTTGCAGTCGCTGTGAAGGGAAATTTGCCGCTTACGCGTTTACAATGGCTAATAATAATGAACAATTAGTTTGCAGGTGGTGCTCAAGCATGGAAGTCCTGAGGAACGAGTTAGACGTGAGAGGGAGGCCAGTGAGGCTTGAAGAAAGCGTGATGCTTCCTGACGGCAAAATTAGATCCCTTGAGACTCCAGTTACGACCCCTCCTGCCTCAGTTTCTACTAATAATATAAATAGTATAATAGCCCGCTCTCTTCCCCTAGTTCCCAACCCTTCGTTCGAGTGCGAATGGAGCCCCATTGAGAAAAGCAAGACTTGTCTACCAGTAATAACAAACAATAAGTTTTCTGTTTTAGGTTTCGAAGATGCTGATGAACCGGAAATACGACTCGTTGGCGATTCCATTGTTCGAGGGCAGCTCGAGGAATTCTGTGGGAGAAACCCTCGTCGTAGGCGCCGTTACTGCTACCCTGGTGCAAGGGTGGAGGATATAACTAATAGTGTTGACCATTTTACAGACGGTACCGCCGAGGACACAACGTATGTTATTCATGTCGGTACTAATAACGTTTTAAATTCTAGATCGGAAGAACTGCTGGCTAGGTACAGGGACTTAATAGAGCGATTAAAGGAAAAACTAATAAGATTGTTTTAACAGGTATACTTCCTCGAATTATCCAACGTAACGATTTCTACAGCAAGGCGACCTATATTACAATAACCTAAAGTCTCTTTGCCAACAGGAAGGAGTGCATTTGCGAATTTTTGGAACAGTTTCTACGGCAGGAGGGACTTGTTCCTCGAGATGGACTTCATCTTAATGACGAAGGAGCTGCGCGTTTAGGAAGACTATTTCATAATACTGTCTCTTCTTTTCAGGCTGCCGTAACTCGAACGGTCCCAGCGTAAATTCTACAAATTTCCCCTGCGCTCGCGAAGGTGTCGCAATTACAAACAATTTGAAGTTCTATCCTTAAATGCTTGTAGCTACGAAATAAAATAAACGAATTTTTTTCTTTAATTGCTTGTAAAGACTATGATTTAATTGCGATAAATGAATCGTGGCTTAGCACTGAAACACGTGACTTTGTAGGGGAGTATCAAATTAAGGTTATAGACTTTGTTAAAAACAGATAGGTAGGCGAGGAGGCGGTGTTATGTTGTATATCAAAGATAATATTGCGAACGTTATAGAAGTAAAGCACTCAATTCCAGAACCATAGATTCGACTATAGCAGAACTTAAATTGAACGATTTCAAACTTCTTGTTGCGGTTATATATAGGCCCCCTAATCAAACAGCTGATACGGACGAAGCGTTATATCGTGAACTAAAGAGAATAATCGGTAGTGAGCAGGCTTTAGTTATGGGTGACTTTAATTGCGCCAACGTGAATTACGATACAATGCAGGGAGACGCGGAAGGTAATCGTTTAGTTAATTTTCTCGAGGATAGCTTTCTTATTCAAAAGGTTGGGGAACCTACGAGGTTGGACAGTATTTTAGATTTAGTAATAACTACGGATGATAGGCTAATTACTGATCTTCAAGTAATAGAACCGTTAAGCAATAGCGATCACAATATGGTAGAGTTTGTCCTCTCAGTAAGTCACTCGAAACCAACTACTCGACTAAAATTCCTAACTTCAGACGCAGACTTTTGTAAATTTCGAATAAATTGTCACACGTCAATTGGGAAAACGTATGGGGAACTCCAACGCAAAACTAATGTGGGAATCGTTTCAAACAGTATTTAGGACTATAAATGAGGAATGTGTACCGTACAAAATTAAGCGTGCGAAAGTAAACAACAAGCCCTTGTGTTTACTTCTAGAGTAGGAGACATTATAAAGAGTAGAGATAGGGCTTATAGGCTACATAAGTGCGATAAAACAATTTGTGTTACGAAACAACTACATATCTCTGAGGCGTGAAGCGAAAAGTGTAATAAAAAAGTCCAAGCGCGAATTTGAAATCTCCATAGCTCGTGACGGTAAAGAAAACCCCAAGCGATTCTTTCAATACGTCAACAATAGAAATCCAGTAAAAAGTGTCTTGGGCCGTTGAAAAATGTAACGGAATCTAGTTTCTGAAAACAAGGAAATGGCTACCTTGCTAAACGAATTTTTACGTCAGTTTTTACTATAGAAGATGTAACGAATATCCCTACGGTCATAGACATAGACATAATACCTTTTGATAATGGTAATATTTTGGATAATATTGTGTTAGTGAAGGGAGGTAATGCGCTATATTGATAAAATGAAAACGCGTAAATCACCGGGTCCGGATTCCATATATCCCATACAACTAAAAGAATTAAAAGATAGCATGTTGTGCCGCTAACAAAGATTTTTAATGCGTCTATTTCTGAGGGGTGCGTACCAGATAATTTCAAGTTAGCAAACGTAACACCTATCTTTAAGAAAGGCGATAAAGTGCGGCGGGAAATTATAGGCCAATCAGTTTAACGTCTGTTGTAGGTAAGCTACTGGAATCAATAATTAGGGATCGTATAGTCGAACACTTAGAATTCATAACTAGTTAGAAATACGCAGCACGGTTTAGGCGAAACAAATCTTGCTTAACTAATCTTTTAGAATTTTTTCAAAGCGTGGTTGACGTTTACGATAGTCATCGGGCGGTTCATGTAGTGTATTTAGATTTTCAAAAAGCGTTTGACACCGCCACACAAAAGACTCATTGAAAAACTAAGGCTCATGGAATCAGGGGTGTAGTAATAAATTGGATAGAAGAGTGGTTGCGAGGTAGGAAACAGAGGGTGGTCGTTGATGGAGCGGAGTCGTGTTGGGCTAATGTAGCGAGTGGCGTTCCTCAGGGTTCTGTATTGGGCCCCTTGCTTTTTCTTATATATATTAACGATTTAGATGTCGGCCTAGTCAGTACAGTTTCAAAGTTTGCGGATGACACGAAGCTGGGTGGTAGGGCGATTAATGACGAAGATAGAGGTAAAATTCAGGAAGATCTGAATAAAATCGTTGATTGGTCAGTCACATGGCAAATGAGATTTAACGTGATAAGTGCAAAATTTTACATATAGGTTCGCGTAACGGTAATTTTGCGTATAGTATGTCAGGGAAAGATTTAACGTAGAGCAGGAAAAAGATTTAGGAGTTATAGTCACTAGTGATTTAAAAGTAGCGAAACAAAGTACAGCAGCGTCAATAAGGCGAACAAAGTGTTAGGTTTTATAGCTCGAAATTTTGAGTACAAATCGCGCGATATTACAGTTCCACTTTATAAATCATTAGTTAGACCCCATTTGGAGTACGCGGTCCAATTTTGGAATCCGCATATGCGCAAAGATATAGACAAAATCGAAAGAGTTCAAAGACGAGCAACTAAGATGATTCCGTCGCTTAGGTCAAAGTCGTACGAGGATAGGCTTAAGGAGTTAAAATTGACAACACTCCAGACTAGGAGGTTAAGGGGTGATCTAATCCAGGTTTTCAAAATTATGAATGGGTTCGATAACGTAGATAGAGATAGCTTTTTCGAAATTTCTCAATATAATAAGACTAGAAATAACGGGTTAAGTTGACAAGTAGAAGGTTCGAGACAGCAGTTGCCAAAAACTTTTTTACGCATAGAATAGTAAATAGCTGGAATAGTTTGCCGGTAGAAGTAATTAGTAGCACGTCCATAAACATGTTTAAAAATCGATTAGACGCATATGTTGATTAGATTGGGTATAGTTTAAGGTAGTAAAATTAAGGCTTTGTGGGGATAGATCCCACAGCTCAACACAAGTGCTGTGGGATATAGGGAGGCAGCGTCTTGGGTTAGGGGATACTCTCTGTCCTTACACACCCCATTTAAAGAGATTCCTCTGCTGAGCGGTGCCCCCCATAGTACTGTGAGGTATTGAAAAACTCATGATCTTCACTTGCCCCACAAACACCTTTAAATGGGAGACCCAAGATGGGTGCACACACATTTCTACATTACTACAGTCTTTACAGCCACCCCTACACTTTTCCTCCTAAGTGTATATATTGTAATGTATATGGTTGTAAATTTTGACTTGGTCCACAATCGATATGGACCGTGACTTATTTTTCGTGACAAGGTACTAGTATTGATGGATACCGTAATGAAATTGACTGGATTCTCTGGATCTGATATATTTGCATGTCGGTTATAAATAGATATAGAGTGTAACATAATTGTGGATAGTAGTCTATTATGACGTGATCCTCTGGATCCAGAGATTCTATCTTTAGTTTTAAATCGATAATTAATTAGTTTTGCTAAATTGGTCGGTGCCAATGTACACAGTGTACAGGAAGTTGTTACATAAATTTCTTATGTTCTTGTGGTTCGGAACCCACGTAAAATTGTAGGTCCCCTCCGCCACCACGGAGGACATACACAATTACGAACACAGTTAGGTAGACCAGCCATGAGTGGATCCTAGGGTCTTTGTTGGTCTGAAACATTATAACTATCAATGAAGTATCCTTGTTAAATACATACAATAAATCCTATTAGAGCATCCAACACCCAACCATATAATGATAATTTTAACAGAGAACATAAAAAAAATGGACTACTGATTTTTTTATTTAATTTGGCTTTTCAGATTCAGGTTTACTATACAACATTACACCCACATTGTTTTGTTCATAACTATGCTTCAGTTACTTTCTCTCTCGCTAAGTCAAGTCTACAGTACTTACCCAGCTCGTTGTCTGTAGTCAGTTCATTTGTACGGTAATCCAATATATTAAAAAATGTGTTCATGCTAGTGTTGTAACAATTACCCTCTTTCATTTTAGTTTAGTCTGTTGAATATTGTTTGCTAGTAAAAGTATTTAAATACGGTTACTCAGCTTGTCAGGATGTAAACTGTAGAATTCACACACATTTTGAAATTTAATGACATGTATGAACAAATTGTTTCCTCTCTCAATAATGCTAGCCTAGACTTAAATACCTTCAGGAGAAAAACTATACATGTAGACCTGGCTGGAACGATTATGCGGCTGAACTTAATAATGCATCTAGAGATGCTTTTTTAATGTGGTGTGAACAACGGAAGCCAGGGCAAGGACCTGTATTACAACAAAACAGAGGGCTAATGCCAGGTTCAAGTATACATTAAGGTATATAAAAAATCATGAGGACGAGTTAAGCAGAGATGATCTGGCTAGAAAGCTTGCCAGTCAGAATCCAAGAAACGTTTGGTAAGAATTAAAAACAATGAATAATAGTGCAATGTCTCTCCCTGCTAATAATGAAAATGTAACTGGGACTGAGAATACAGTCAAATTATGGAAGGATCACTACAGTGAGTTATTCAACCCTGTAAATAAGAATAATAATATTAATTGTGGTGCTGTCTATAGTCCAGATATAAGAGTTAGTATATTTAAGTCTAAACAGGCAATAAAATGTTTAGATTGTAACAAATCATGTGGTATTGATGGTATTTCTGCCTGCATCTAAAATTTAGTAGCGACAGATTAGTGCCTCTGTTAGCTTTAGGCTTTACAGGTTTACTGATACATGGTATTTTGTCAGGTACAATGCTACCTGTTGTTTTAGTACCAGTACTAAAAGATAAAAAGGGTAAAATCAACGGTAGAGATAACTATAGGTCATAACCAATTTGGCTTCAAAAAGAAACACAGTACTAGTGTGTGTTTGTGTGTGTGTGTGTGTGTGTGTGTGTGTGGAGGAAATGTCTCTCAACACCAAACTCTAGACGCTAATATATTTTTGTGTTTCCTGGATGCCCCTAAGACATTTGATCGTGTTAATCATGACAAATTATTCATGAAACTTATAAATCGTAATGTACCTGGTTACTTGGTCCGTATATTAATATTCTGGTATAATCACCAGACAATGATTATAAGATGGGGTGGGGTTAATTCAGAGCCATTCTCTGTGCCCAATGGTGCCAGGCAGGGAGGGATATTATCTCCTACTTATTCATTGTTTATATGGATAATCTAACTGCTGTGCTGAACACCTGTAAATAGCCTGCTATATTGGTACAATGATTGTTAATCATCTGATGTATGCAGATGATCTAGTTCTTATTTCTCCATCTGTAAAAGGTCTCAGCACACGTTTGAAGGTGTGTGAAAGGTATGGGATGGATAACGAGATAAAATACAATCCTGCTAAAAGTCACGTTATGATTATGAAGACCAAGGCCTACAAATACATAAAATTTCCTGAATTTCAATTGAATGGTATGGTGCTGTCAGAAGTGACCCAGACTTAATATCGTAGCCACATACTAACTGATAGTCTTTCAGATGACTGTTATTCTAAGCCAATGTAGACAATTATATGCTCAGGGAAATGCTTTGGTTAGAAAATTTCATATGTGTACTTTAGATGTTAAATTGATTTTATTCAAAACTTTTTGTACCCCAGTGTATTCAACTCATTTGTGGTGGAACTACAGGGTGTATAATTTGAGAAAATTATATGTTGCATATAATATTATTTTTCTGATTTTATTAAGAACCCCAAGATTTATAATGTTTGCTCTTTCTAGTGCGAGTATGCTGTTTGTAGTCAATAAGGTGCTTAACTGTGCCAGTGTCATTCGCAATTTTGTATTTAGATTTATCACTAGACTTGGCGAGCCAGTCAGTAAGATAATAGAAGCCATGGTTAGTGGACTCGGCGCCGATATATTTTATAAATCTCAAATCTGGAAGCATTGGCGTAGGCAATTGTATGTTCATTATGAACAGTCATTCACTGGCCTACTTAGTTAATGCTCCATACACCTATCTCTTAATCGGCCAACTTGTACAATGTTTGTACCTGTTGAGTCTGAAATAACGCGTTTGTTTGTTTGTTTCTATGGGACAAGTGGCCAGCAAATATTAAATGTCAGTACAGAATCAGAATTATCACTAAAAGAGCCTTGGGGGCCCTACTAGTTTGTTGTACATGGCGGGTTGCCTAGCAATAGGTAGCACTCTCGGGAATCTATACAGCCTGGCGCCATCCCTTCATCAATCTCGGTTCCAGTAAGACGATCCTGTCTGAAATTAAGAAGCGTCACTAAGAGCAACGATGACTGAGGCCTAAGACTAACGGGTACGCTCCAATGAAGAAGCGCCCGACAACAAGCGCCCCGCTCATCAACCGCGCCCAGCAACAAGCTTCGCACACTGTTGGCCTCTGACTGAGAGACGGATAACCCTTCAGGCTTAACTTTGAGAACATTGCTCGCTCCGATGTCGTATGCGAACCTTCCCATGCACCTGACACACGATTAACTCACGGTCCTCCAGTATATAAGGAGGACCCCGGAGCTTGGAAGATAGATCGAGACTGGGCTACGCCTTAGAGGGATCTCCGAGCTGTACGGGGAATTCAGCTCGATAGGTGAAATTTGGTATCGGTTTTAATGTCGTGTATAAGGAAATTCGGGCTTGGAGTTTGACTGTAGGATAGAGAGTAAACTTGAGTAATAATTAACTTATATTTTTATTATATTAGAACTAGACGTTAAGAACTATTATTTGATTCTTTAAACGGTTATTCTACTTCTTGACATTTTGTGAAGAATTCAATTTATTAACATTGTGAAGACAAATTTGATTTCTTATAATTGATTGACAATTAACTTGATTAAAGGAATAACTGCCGATGTGTTTCTTTGACAAGTGAAACCTACGGGAACTCTTAAACGAAAATCATTCGGCGTACTCTGCGGCCACGGTGGGATCAGACCAGTGATGTAGTCGAGACCACCAAGTCCGAGACTGAGACCGAGACCGAATCCTGTGAGACCAAGCTCGAGACCCAGATCAAAGGTTCGAGATCGAGATCTACCTTCCGAGATCGAGACCCTTAAAATTCGAGACCGAGATCGAGACCAAGCTCATGCCCTTTCAATTTGTTTTACACTACTATGGAAATTAGACTATGTTAAGTATATTAATAAACTAATAACTACTTTCTCAGATGTAGTGTGTTGAATGCAAAAAGTGCAGCCTATAAATTAACTAATGAATATATATAATATATATAATTCTCTATTTAGTGTTTCCATTTTCAATAAAATTAATCTGACGGGGGCGGGGGGGGAATTTTTTTTGTAGCGCTAACCTAAAAAAATCCAGACCCACACACCCCGGCAAGACAAACGTGGCAACTCAAGACAGGGTGACTGATTAGTGAATACCTAGAGTCCCTTACTTTTACAAACTTTCATAAACATTCTGAATTGTGTCTGTTCAACCAAGCCACCATCATGAGTATGCCAATAACATATATTTTTCATTACGGTCTCGAGAGGTCTCGAAAGGTCTCGGGTAGAAAAACCGAGACCGCGTCTGTCAAGACCGAGATCGAGATCTGCAAATTGGGTCTCGAGATCGGTCTCGAGACCGAGACCGATCTCAAGACTTGCATCACTGGATCAGACATTGAGACGGTCCTTCCGATCCAGGAGTACCATATCATACCCTCTTGGAGAATTCATTCAGTTAACCAAGGGTGCAAAACTTCACTATTTTTACGTGGAGGTCGAAATGTGACGATAAAACCAACATTAATAGACGGAATTTATTTCCACAACAGTTTCGATGCCCACTGGCATCTTCTTCGGGTGGATACAGAAAAACGAATGAACAAAAGTGAGTAAGAAAACAATCCAGGAAAGGTAAGGAACATTCTAGAAGGGCAGAGACCATTAAGAAATTCACACCTAGGTTAGATCCCGTTCACCCGACATCGGAAGGGATTTTTTGACCAGGTTATTCATAACCAATTTACTTTTTAGTGAAAAGTAGACGTCCCTACTCCGAGACGTCCCTACTCCGAGACGTCCCTACTCCGAGACGTCCCTACTCCGAGACGTCCCTACTCCGAGACGTCCCTACTCCGAGACGTCCCTACTCCGAGACGTCCCTACTCCGAGACGTCCCTACTCCGAGACGTCCCTACTCCGAGACGTCCCTACTCTCTGATCGATATTCACTACCAAAAGTTTGGTAAGCATAGTATCTAGGTCTATTATGTGATTTAATGCAGGTTCTACATGACTTTGTCAAGTCAAGTAGCTATAGACTGAGGTAAGGACTGTAGTACATAATCTCTTAACACCTGAGAATCTTAAAATGAATTAGACTAGGCTAATTCTATTGCATAAGTTAACCTTTGATTTAAAATACTCGTATAATCAATATCATATCATAACTGAAGTTATAAAATAAATTCTGAGAAAAGTCTGTTAGATTTTACATGTTAGTTCCCCAAAAGGGCTGACCAGGTAGTTAATTACATGTGATCTTCCTAGTACAAAGTAGCTACCCTATAGGTATTAGAGTCATCTTACTGATACTTTGGAATTGGATCACTACTCTTTTAAGAATATGGGCACCACTTCTGGCAAACTCCTCATACGTGGATTATATTACAGTACCTACAATAACTTTCTCTTTTTACCATATAAAACCTTGACAATTTGGGAAAAGGAATAAAATATTGAACTTAATTCTGTTTTCTTCTTTTTACCATGCATTTATTCTTCACCAAAATCTAACCTTTGAAATTTTATAACTATTCTCGTTTAGGTGACTCCATCGAGTCTAAAACTACTACACTACATTACAGGTAATCCTTTGAAGAGGAAGGACCTTCTCAGAAGGCTAACAAAAATATCACGACCTAACCTAACCAATCGTTAGGCCAACTGTATGCCCTTGACGATTGGTTAGGTTGTGATATTTTCGTTAGTTAGCATTATAAAACTAACTAAAGAAGGCTGGGGCCCCTGATCTTCAAGTGATCCTTATTATAGTTTTATGTAATACATTATTTATAAATTAATAACGTCTCATTAGCTCCAAAATAGCATAAGGTTTCACATTACTTCCGAAAGATTACAGTTCTTAAGATTTAGAACATTTTGGTCGTGAATCTTTGACAAACGCAACTCACAAGTTCTCCTCGCTGAGTAATAATATCTAAATGACATTATACTTAACGGTTAAAGTTAGATTCTCTTCATTATTTATCAAGTATTACACGTGAAGCACCTCTAGTGTGCTTTGGTTTCGTCCCCACAGCGATCTTAAATAGAAAGATTCAATACTTTAATTTATGGAAAAATTATGTTTTAGTTTTATGATCTTAATGATAATAATAATAATAATAATGCTTGAAATATGCAATCTCTGCACAAAATCTTAAATATGGTCGTAAGATTATAGTAAGGCAAAAAGACTTATTCATAATCACATTACATTTTTTGGATCACCTGAAGATCAAGGCCCCCAGCCTTCGCTAGTTAGCTTTATAAGGCTAACTAACGAAACTATCACGACCTAACCAAACCAATCGTCAAGGGCGTACAGTTGACCTAACGATTGGTTAGGTTAGGTCGTGATATTTTCGTTAGTTAGCTTTATAAGGCTAACTAATGAAGGCTGGGGGCCCTGATCTTCAGGTGATCCCATTTTTTTCCCCCATGTTAAATGTGTATTAATATTTAAATATGCTTGCATAGGATAAATTATCATAAGTCTAGATATCAAAATACTGGCTATACCCAGTTAAACCTAATGATTCTACTTCTAGTCTCACGAGAACACAGTTATTAAAACATTAGATAAAAACCTACAGCCTTACACTGAATAACCTGCAAAGAAATCTTTGTGTGGGTGTATTTTCTTTCAACAATACATTCCAAATTAAAAACTTGAATGTCTTTCAATCTTTTTTCCTTTTTTGTTTCCGTATTAAGATTTAACAACAATAAGAAAATGAAGCTGTGTAGCAACATTTTATTGTACTGTAAACTTAATACTGACACGGTAACTTGAAATGAGCTAGGTTTTCAGTAACAACACCTGGACATACGAGGTGTTTACTCGAACCTGTGGTTGGAGTCAAAATCTTCTCAGAAAGCCAGAACTCCTAACCCTATTTCACTAGATATATAATACAGATAATAAATTTTTTTCTAAAACTAAAATTAATTATTTACAAAATAAGTATTACAGTTTCTGCTCTTACCAGGCCCACCGAGAGGGTGTGGATACCATGGAAAAATCCCCTAGCCCGGAAAGAGGGGAAGAGGGGGGAAAAATCTAAAAACATTAATAAAGCAATTGATTAAATAACAGGAAATATAATTAATGAACATACACTTTATAGAGATTATCATAGTCAAACTGAAACAGATAAAATATCTGCGGTCCACCAATGCCCAAGACCGACTGACAGATCTGGGAACCATTGTAATTGAAAGACAGTTAGCCCACACTTTAAATTTCATCAGAATCATTTACCACTTTGCTAGAGAGAAGGCAAAGAAAATACACTTCTAATTATGAAAATGTTGCAGTAAACAATTGTCTTGCCTGCATCGACTAGTACTGCATTTGTAAATTGTATGGTGATAGAATTAATACAATTGATTCGAAAAATAAAATGGTCATTTTCTTCTTGAGTTGTTTATTCATACTGTATGTTTTGAATAGTGACTTGGACATATCAGTTTGTTTGTTATGTACACAAAAAACATTCATAAGATACTGAGTAAAGAGTGGGGCCCATATACCAATCCTTCACCGGCGCCCTGGGCAGTTCTCGGCGACTCTGGCTCTTACAACAATACGATGCTAGTAGGGAGTAAAATGCCTAAAGCGGGAAAGTACAACAACATTAGCTTAACATTGTTGGTAGGTAAGATACTATGAAGAGTTATAAGAATAATAAGCATGAACGATTGACTAATTTTAATCTTGTTAAAATGTTCCTGCCTGCATATGCTTGTTAACCACAATGCCTCGATATATACAGTATTGTATATGATGCAGGAAGGAGGGGTCAAGTGCGAAATTTCGAGGCTGCTGTAAACTAATACTTTTTTGAAAGGTTGTATACTGTATGAGACATGTATGTGTAGTGAGGAATAGATAGAGAAGCGTGTGCTTGGGAGTATGCTGAATTGTTCATAAGTAGAGGATAAATGGAAAAAAACAGGTAAGGAGCACAGTGCTGGAAGAAACGGGGTTTAAACACTTCCTGTCCTCTGGTTGAATGACGCCTACAATCTCCTCCTTATATATAATGTCTTTAGACTTGACTTGTGTAAATATGCATGGGAAGTTATTAAGTTTTACATTTTAAATACATGTGTAAAAAGCGTATGATGGATTATATACATATATTGATTTTGAAAAAGTTTCTTTATTAACGTTTTGTACAGAAACTGTTGCGTTTTGTATGAGATCTGTGAACATAAAAGTGGTAAAGCTATAACAGTTTGTTCGTGCAAAGATGTATAACTGTATGCTTGAGATTGTAAAGATTGTGGATTGGATCAGCTTCCTACAAACAAGTACATATATACATTGTTGAAAATGGTACGATTGACTGGCGCGAATGAAAAGTGAAAAGAACGGATTATTACAAGGAAAAAATAGGAAGCTGCTCACAGACGCTAAATTAGAGAAGTATTAATTGAAGAAATGTAAATAGGTGTTAGTCATGACCAGGAGCGTACACAGGATTTGGTCAAGGGGGAGGGGCGAGTAACAAAAACAAAGGTGTATATACCATACGAGTATGTATATACATAAACATTTACTAGAGCCAATATTCATGTATAAACAAAGCCTTATTTACAGCAAGTGTAAACTAAATTACTCATATATATATCAGTCTTTCCTTGTGAACAGACGTGCTTTATCGAGTGTCCAGTGTTATCAATTGAATAAGTGGTTTTCGTTGAGGTGTCTTTAAAAAAAAAAATAGTGTTTGGTGCACTTAACTAAATTACTTTGTGCTACTAATCACTCATTAACGAATATATTTCATTTATTGACTTTATTCAGTACTATATTATTTGATTAATCCAAGACTAGTGCACGTGGCTTGCCTTGTTTGTTTTTCAAATCTATCAGAAAACGTGGAGTCAAGGTTCATTTTCCCTTCCTTCGGGAGATCAGGTATTGTGGTTACACACCGTGGGAAAAAAAGGAAAAAAGTCGGTCGAATCGCGATCAGATAACTATTATTAAATACTCTTTCTTTTCCAGATCTTTCGTCGGTAGCTTAATTATATATTCATTTAGTGTAAATTTGTGTTACAAGAACCTGTTTCTGCATTTCAAGAAGATTTTTGCGGGTTTGGGCAGATGACGGCACAATAAGCACGCGGTAGACCTACGTTGTAATTTATTAATTTCCAAACGCTCGTTTTTTTTTTTTTTTTTAACTAATTAAAAGCATGGCACCCCCGTCAACGCTGTGAAGGGAAATTTGCCGCTTACGCGTTTACAATGGCTAATAATAATGAGCAGTTAGTTTGCAGGTGGTGCTCAAGCATGGAAGTTCTGAGGAACGAGTTAGAACGTGAGAGGGAGGCCACAGTGAGGCTTGAAGAAAACGTGATGCTCCTGATGATAAAATTAGAATACCTTGAGACTCCAGTTACGACCCCTCCTGCCTCAGTTTCTACTAATAATATAAATAGTACTAATACCCCTCTCTCTTCCCCTAGTTTCCAACCCTTCGTTCGAGTGCGTAATGGAGCACCATTGAGTAAACCTAAGACTTGTCAACCAGTAATAACAAACAAGTTTTCTGTTTTAGGTTTCGAAGATGCTGATGAACCGGAAATGCGACTCGTTGGCGATTCCATTGTTCGAGGGCAGCTCGAGGAATTCTGTGGGAGAAACCCTCGTCGTAGGCGCCGTTACTGCTACCCTGGTGCAAGGGTGAAGGATATAACTAATAGTGTTGACCATTTTACAGACGGTACCGCCGAGGACATAACGTATGTTATTCATGTGGGTACTAATAACGTTTTAAATTCTAGATCGGAAGAACTGCTTGCTGGTACAGGGACTTACTACTGTAGAGCGATTAAAGGAAAAAACTAATAAGATTGTTTTAACATGTATACTTCCTCGAATTATCCAACGTAACGATTTCTACAGCAAGGCGACCTATATTAACAATAACCTAAAGTCTCTATGCCAACAGGAAGGAGTGCATTTTGCAAATTTTTGGAACAGTTTCTGTGGCAGGAGGGACTTGTTTTTTTTTTTTTTTCCTCGGAGATGGACTTCATCTTAATGACGTTGGAGCTGCGCGTTTAGAAAGACTATTTCATAATACTGTCTCTTCTTTTCAGGCTGCCGAAGCTCGAACGGTCCCAGCGTAAATTCCACAAATTTCCCCTGCGCTCGCGAAGGTGTCGCAATTACAAACAATTTGAAGGTTCCATCCTTAAATGCTCGTAGCTTACGAAATAAAATAAACACATTTTTTCTTTAATTGCTTGTAAAGACTATGATTTAATTGCGATAAATGAATCGTGGCTTAGCATTGAAATACGTGACTTTGTAGGGGAGTATCAAATTAGAGGTTATAGACTTTTTGTTAAAAACATAATAGGTAGGCGAGGAGGAGGTGTTATGTTGTATATCAAAGATAATATTGCGAACGTTATAGAAGTAAAGCACACAATTCCAGAACCAATAGATTCGACTATAGCAGAACTTAAATTGAACGATTTGAAACTTCTTGTTGCAGTTATATATAGCCCCCCTAATCAAACAGCTGATACGGACGAAGCGTTATATCTTGAACTAAAGAGAATAATAGGTAGTGAGCAGGCTTTAGTTATGGGTGACTTTAATTGCGCCAACGTGAATTACGATACAATGCAGGGAGACGCGGAAGGTAATAGTTTAGTTAATTTTCTCGAGGATAGCTTTCTTATTCAAAAGGTTGGGGAACCTACGAGGTTGGACAGTATTTTAGATTTAGTAATAACTACGGATGATAGGCTAATTACTAATCTTCAAGTAATAGAACCGTTAAGGAATAGCGATCACAATATGGTAGAGTTTTTCCTCTCAGTAAGTCACTCGAAACTAGTTAACTCCACTAAAATTCCTAACTTGCAGCACGCAGACTTTTGTAAATTTCGAAATAAATTGTCACACGTCAATTGTGGAAACGTAATGGGGAACTCCAACGCAAAACTAATGTGGGAATCGTTTGAAATAGTATTTAGGACTATAAATGAGGAATGTGTACCGTACAAAATTAAGCGTGCGAAAGTAAATAACAAGCCCTTGTGGTTTACTTCTAGAGTAGGAGACATTATAAAGAGTAGAGATAGGGCTTATAGGCTACATAAGTGCGTCAAAGACAATTTGTGGTTACGAAAAAACAACATATCTCTAAGGCGTGAAGCGAAAAGTGTAACAAAAAAGTCCAAGCGTGAATTTGAAATCTCCATAGCTCGTGACGGTAAAGAAAACCCCAAGCGATTCTTTCAATACGTCAACAATAGAAATCCAGTAAAAAGTGTCTTCGGGCCGTTGAAAAATGTTAACGGAGATCTAGTTTCTGGAAACAAGGAAGTGGTTACCTTGCTAAACGAATTCTTTAAGTCAGTTTTTAGTGTAGAAGATGTAACGAATATCCCTACAGTCATATACATAATACCTTTTGATAATGGTAATATTTTGGATATTGTGGTTAGTGGAGGGGAGGTAATGAGCTATATTGATAAAATGAAAACGCGTAAATCACCGGGTCAGGATTCCATTATCTCATACAACTAAAAGAATTAAAAGATAGCATTGTTGTGTCGCTAACAAAGATTTTTAATACGTCTATTTCTGAGGGGTGCGTACCAGATAATTTCAAATTAGCAAACTTAACGCCTATCTTTAAGAAAGGCGATAAAGGTGCGGCGGGAAATTATAGGCCAATTAGTTTAACGTCTGTTGTAGGTAAGCTACTGGAATCAATAATTAGGGATCGTATAGTCGAACACTTAGAATTGTATAACTTAGTTAGAAATACGCAGCACGGTCTTAGGCGAAACAAATCTTGCTTAACTAATCTTTTAGAATTTTTTTCAAAGCGTGGTTGACGTTTACGATAGTCATCGGGCGGTTGATGTAGTGTATTTTGATTTTGAAAAAGCGTTTGACACCGTACCGCACAAAAGACTCATTGAGAAAACTAAGGCTCATGGAATCAGGGGTGTAGTAATAAATTGGATAGAAGAGTGGTTGCGAGGTAGGAAACAGAGGGTGGCGTTCCTCAGGGTTCTGTATTGGGCCCCTTGCTTTTTCTTATATATATTAACGACTTAGATGTTGGCCTAGTCAGTGCAGTTTCAAAGTTTGCGGATGACACAAAGCTGGGTGGTAGGGCGATTAATGACGAAGATAGAGGTAAAATCCAGAATGATCTGAATAAAATCGTTGATTGGTCAGTCACATGGCAAATGAGATTTAACGTCGATAAGTGCAAAATTTTACATATAGGTTCGCGTAACGGTAATTTTGCGTATAGTATGTCAGGGAAAGAGTTGATAAGCGTAGAGCAGGAAAAAGATTTAGGAGTTATAGTCACTGGTGATTTAAAAGTAGCGAAACAAAGTACAGCAGCGGTCAATAAAGCGAACAAAGTGTTGGGTTTTATAGCTCGGAATTTTGAGTACAAATCGCGCGATATTATAGTTCCTCTTCATAAATCATTAGTTGGACCCCATTTGGAGTACGCGATCCAATTTTGGAATCCGCATATGCGCAAAGATATAGATAAAATCGAAAGAGTTCAAAGACGAGCAACTAAGATGATTCCGTCGCTTAGGTCAAAGTCGTACGAGGACAGGCTTGAAGAGTTAAAATTGACTACACTCGAGAGTAGGAGGCTAAGGAGTGATCTAATCCAGGTTTTCAAAATTATGAATGGGTTCGATAACGTAGATAGAGATAGCTTTTTACAAAATATCTCAATATAATAGGACTAGAAATAACGGGTGTAAGTTGACAAGTAGAAGGTTCGAGACAGCAGTTGCCAAAAACTTTTTTACGCATAGAATAGTAAATAGCTGGACTAGTTTTTCGGTAGAAGTAATTAGTAGTACATCTATAAACATGTTTAAAAATCGATTATAAGCATATGTTGATAGATTGGGTATAGTTTAAGGTAGTAAAATTAAGGGTGGATAAGATAGATTTTGATTCTCTTTTCATTAAAGATCACAATAACCAGACTAGAGGTCATAGTATGAAATCATTTAAGCCAAGATGTAGAACAAATTTAAGAAAACACAGTTTTACAGGTGTTGTGGGATATAGGGAGGCAGCATCTTGGGCTAGGGGATACTCTGTCCTTACACACCCAATTTAAAGAGATTCATCTGCCGAGCGATGCTCCCCATAGTACTGTGAGGTACTGAAAAACTCATGATCTTCACTTGCCCCACCAACACCTTTAAATGTGAGACCCAAAATGGGTGCACACACATTTCTACATTACTGTACAGTCTTTACAGCCACACCTACACTTTTCCTCCTAAGTATATATATTGTAATGTATATGGTTGTAAATTGTGACTTGGTCCGCAATTGATATGGACCGTGACTTATTTTTGGTTTGCAAGGTACTGGTATTGATGGATACCGTAATGAAATTAACTGGATTCTTTGGATCTGATATATCTGCTAGTCGTTTATAAATAGATAGAGAGTGTAACATATTTGTGGATAGTAGTCTATTATGACTTGATCCTCCAGATCCAGAGATTCCATCTTTAGTTTTAAATTGATAATTAATTAGTTTTAAATTGATAATTTAGTTTTGTAAAAATTGGTTGTTGCCAATGTACAGGCAGTTTTACATATTAGAGCCGCCTCGATGGGCCGACGTGGCCCCTAGTGTGCCCACTATAAAAATTTCTTATGTTCCTCGTAGTTCGGAACCCACGTAAAATTGTAGGTCCCCTCCGCCACCACGGAGGACATGCACAATACACAATTACGAACACAGTTAGGTAGACCAGCCATGAGTGGATCCTAGGGTCTTTGTTGGTCAAACATTATAACAAATTAGATAAATGAATGGAAGGAGTAAAAGCACCTCGTCACGGGGCTTGAAAGTTCTGTCTTGTGATTTAAGATCATAGTAGGTCTTATATAAAAAAGCACTAGTTTCGGCTTTAGCTGCAGCTAACTTCGCAGTTTCCTCAAGTCTCTCTCTCTCAAGTCAAGGACATACTGATATGTGGAACCGTGTCAGAGTTATCCTTGTTTTGCCACAATTCACTCAAGATAGATATGGGGTCTAACTTCTCTACCGTATAAGAGTTCGAAAGGTGAAGAGCCTAATGAGCTATTGGGTATTTCCCTATAAGCAAAAAGAGCAGCTGGTATATACCGATGCCATTGGGTCGGGTGGCCTTGGCATAATTTCTTAATTATGCTCTTCAGAATACCGTTTAGTTTTTCACAAAGTCCATTACTAGCAGGAAGAAATGGAGTTGTAAACACTGGCTTCATTGATAACAATTCATGAATCTTCCCCATAACTTCGGAGGTAAATTGTGTACCACGGTCTGATAGAACTTGTTTAGGTACGCCCACCCTTGAGAAAATAGTTATAAGAGCTTCGGCTATAGACAGTGAATATATTTTTCAAAAGTACTGCCTCTGGCAATCTGCTAGCTAAATCTATTACAGTAAGGATATATGTATTCCCTTCTGATGAAGGAGGGTGTATAGGGCCTATGAGGTCCATTGACACTTTTGAAAAAGGCTCTGTAGTGATTGGCACTTTTTATAAGGGTACAGGTTTCACACGCCCCTTTGCTGATGTTTTCTTGCAGACATCACACGAGCGGCACTATCTTAATATATCTCCAGGAGCTCCAGGCCAATAGAACTTATCTTAAACTTTCATCCGAGTTTTAGTGTAACCAAAGTGGCCAGCAAATAGTGAGTCATGTGCTATTTTTAAGACAAGGTTACGGTATTCGAGAGGCATAACTAAAGCTCTTTTCCCTACAAGTTTGGAATTAGGACTATTAATGCACGCTATAGATCAAATCACAATCTCTTACATATTTAGAAGAAAGACTACTTCGATACTTCGATTTTCCAGTCAACTAAAGTGGGACACTGTTGTACGGCCTCTTTAAATTTCTCAAATGAAACTTCATTGTTAAAAGTAGTTTTAAACAGAGGAGGGGGGATTTAGTGGGGATTTAATTTTAATTCTAGTTTGAACCACTTGAGCAATGTCATCTACATCAACAGAAGGGATGGATTCTCCTATTAGCCAAAACAAAACTTAATAGGGGTTCTGACGGCATAAGTCCACCCTTTAAAGTACGTACACGACAGGTGACATTTTACTATCGGAAATCTGTCAGCCTTGCCCAAGTAGTCGTACACAGTAGTTCATTTATCGTGAGTATCTGGAACAGGTGGTAATACTTTATCCGAAACTATAAGACAAGTACACCCTGTATCTCTAACCAAAGTAGATACTTTGCACCAATTAACTGATCCTTCAAAATTTTAAACCTACGTTAGGTACTTTAAGGTCAAAAGCAAAGTTGACCTTCTTTTTTCTGAATCTGCAACTTTCAGAAAAAGTGCAGGATTTTGTGGACACTTATTTAGTATGACCCTCAAAACCGCAATTACAGCACTTTACAGGGGGTTTATTTTCAGTTGAAGCTTCTGCATTTGAAATTTTAGTGGGTTCAGTAAAAGGTTTACGTATGGTTAAGATTTTTAGTTTTTGGATATAAGTTGTGGGAGCTAGCGTAATTGTCTGCAATTTCCATCGTGCGTTTTAAATTATCAATGCTATTTTCCTTAACATAAGCTCTCATTTCGGAAGTGCACCTAGAGATGAACTGATCTATGACAAAAAATCCAGAAGAGACGCAAAAGATCTTTCTACTTTGCATCCATCCAACCAAAGTTTTACGCAAGTCTGGTTTGGACCTAGCCTAGTACTTCTAAGTTGTTTCCTGTAATATTCTGGCGTCATATGATACGAATTCATTAACTAACTTAAGTTAAAGATAGTTCGCGGTTATCTCATCAGGTAGCAAAGTGTAAATTTCTAATGCTCTCTCTTAAAAGTGAAGCTAACCTAACTGCACCCTCGGATTCTAAATCCCAACCTTTAAGCTCAGCTACTCGTTCAAATCTGGTTAAATAAATTCGTAAATCTTCAGTCTTGAAAAAAATGTGAGTTTAACTTCACTCGTGCATGAATTTATATTAGCTGACTGATTGTGCAGTTCTAAAACTTAAGTTCGTGCTCTCTCTTTCTCCCTAGCTTTATTTTGGTGCTCTTTTATAAAAGTACTTACTTCACTACCGTCTAACCCTATGGTTTTAGCAATTTCATAAGTTCAACTAAAGATGGCGTTGCCATATTTGTAAATAGAAAGGATCTTACAATACAATGTAAATTCACAAAAGAATTTTACTCAGACTAAATTCTAACTTTAACCTCACTTCTGTTATTAAATTACGCTCCCGGGAAAAAAAACCAAAATTATAACCACTCTCCCTAATTAAATTTCCCCGTGAAATAAAGTAACAAAAAGGGCTTACCTGGTTATAAAGCCAGTTTCTTAGAAGGGGAGGACTGATGACTCCCTTCCTGTGACTTCGCTCTGCTTCGACAGCCACAGTCAGACTCCTAAGGCACTGCAAGAACCTTTGAACCCGGAGGGTGATAAGGTACAGCACTGACCCGACTTGTCTTGTGCACAAAATAACGGACTGCAAGTAGTCTACACACAAGAAGGTAGGACAACCTTCCTGAAAAAATCAAGAGAAGTATAAACCCAAAACCTAACTTGTAAGCTTAAACAACCGACAAACTAACGACCAAGTGAAACTATTCCAATCTTGTCCACAGCGCCATATATGTCACAAAGAGACCAGGAACTTAATAAATCTAGGAATTGGAATTTAAAAGTTACACTTAATGGTTAGGATAAAAAAAAAGTTAAGCTTAAAAAATTTAAGTTATAGTTATAATGAGGGCTATGTTACTAATTAAATGGGTATAACAAAAGGATACATAATTAAACTACACAGAAATTAACTTAATGAATGGCTAAAGTGACTAAATGCAATTGACTAAACATAAGTGGGTGCTACTATAGCGTGATTCCTACCTCGATTCGGCGGTCTACCTTTTAATTATAGCTTCTTACCTCGTTTACTAATTGCTTGTTTACATTCCAATGTCCATCGCCCTTGACGATTGGTTAGGTTTAGTCATGATATTTTCGTTAGTTTTAACGAAAATATCGTGACTAAACCTAACCAATCGTAGGTAGACCACATACTATAGTAGCACCGAAACTATTTTTTAAATAAATAAAATTAAATAATAAATAGCATTTTATATTTATTATATTTTCATTTATACCTTGGATAGGAATCACACTCTACAGTACTGTATTTTCGAACCAAAACGGGTAGGAATCACCCTATAGTATCGAAGTCACTGGTAGGAATCACGCTATAGTAGCACCCATAAGTGACTAAAAGAAATGATAAATGATGATATATAAATATGTGCAGGAAAGCTTATTGCTCAAGTTAGTAAATAAATCAAAACTAGAGGCTAGAAAACCCCAAAATGGAATCTGGTGGATGTCGAGATGCAGACGACAGCCTTCAAGTGTATTTCTTTTATCAGTGAATTATTTACAAAAGAATGTTCTCTTTTGCCGATGTGGTATAGGAGAGCACAAGCATTCAGAAAGAACCTTATAATAAGAAGGTAACAAGAATTATGAATGCAAGTTATATTGAAAATTGAGCAAGACACATTTACATTTTATAATTAAAGCAAACGAAAAAGAATCACAATAGTACAAATATCAAAAACATCACAAATTCTAAACACTAAAATAAAAAATAACAAAAGTTACAAGACAAGTCGGGCTGTACTCATCAGGTGGTAATGTATCTCAAACAGAAGTGAGGTTAGAGACGACTTGTCAGACAAATAACCTATCGCTTCTCTGGAAACGAACGTATGAACACATACACACTGATCGTTTAGAAAGGGTCAATGTGGGAGTAGAATTATGTTGCAAATTTATAGTCAAGTTATTTTAGCTTAGATTTATTAGAGTTATTAGAGCTATTAGTTATTATTATTATTATTAGTTATTAGAGCTATTAAGCTCTAATAAACTGGGCATTTAAGATGAACTGATAAGGATTAATTCTGGCCAAGAAGAGTATCTTCTTGACAATATATATATATATACTCTGTGTGTGTGTGTATATATATATATATATATATATAATATTATATATATATATATATATAGTATATATACATATATACCTTCCTTCACCAAAACAATTTTGTAGAATCGCTTCCGCAGTTTTTCCGTCAGAAATACTTCAATGGTTACGACTCGTAGATCTGAAACTAATTGTTAATAAAGGTTAAGAAAATAATTTAAGATAAATAGTTAATTATAATATAATAATAATAATAATAATAAGTCATAATAATAATAATAATTATTCATTGTTAGAGAAAATAAAACTTATTTACTAGTCTGAAAACAGTTAATGTGACAGAAATGTACAAGATTGCAGGCTGAGCTTCCATAAATTTAAATTTAATTTAAATAAGATAATGATAATAATAATAATAATAATAATAAAATAATAATAATAATAATAATAATAAAATAATAATAATAATAATAATAATAAAATAATAATAATGTTTAAGTGGATAATTAGAGGTAGAAAAACAGATTTGATGGATGAATAATTAAAACATTAGTTTATACGATTGATAAAATATTTGACTTCGAAATTGGAAAAGTATAAGTTATCCCTATAATTGAAAATTAGATGTAATTTATTTTAATTTAGTTAATATTTCTATTATTCTAATTTCATATAATACAAGTATTACTTCAGAAATTTGTATAGGTGTTGAATCATAATTAATCTGACTTTTGCTTTTCGTAACATCTATATTTAACTTGCAGAAAGAAATGAATGTATACGTCTAGCTATACGATGAAAATGGCTCCGAGAACAGAATACAAGATGTTGTTGCTGTATGTTTTGAGACCGATACATCCTCTCGTATTGGTCTCTTTCCGTCTATTAAATCCTTTTTCCTGCATGAAATATTTATTTTAAGTTTTCTTTTGTTCAATTTCTATTGTTTAAGGGTATAAGGTTCAAAATTGAGTGTCAAGCTCTGTAGTCATAAGGCAACTGATAACTCTGCTCTTTGCTTTTTACCCTCTTCCTGTAAAGTACGTATATATATATATATATATATTAACCCCTCCGTCTATGGCCCTGGGGTGGTTCGGAGTCGACGGGGGTTCTGATTAGGAGGCAGCAACGGATATTTCTTCTATAACATTCTAATTCTTTTCCGCCGGTCAAATGGTGGGTCGCCACTTGTTAAACTCTTGGCTACAGACTCGCCAGACTGTTATGCCAATATCTTCTAGGGTGCTTGCGTTATCTCTTTCTCTCGCTTTATGGGGTCGACAGTTGTTAATTCTTCTCTTGCTATAATACTCTGATACTTTCTCTGATACTAAAATTATCGACTTTTCTTTTATAACTTACCGACTTAACTGACTAAGTTCTTCTGAAGAGAGCACGGCTCGAAGGGGAAAATAAAAAGTTTCTCTTACTGTAGTTTACTTATAAAAATGTACAGGTAGTGCTCTGAATTTACAGGGGTAGAGGTTCGACCTCTTTCGACCATGGCTCACTGGTAGGGCGGGTCATACTATGCATTGTTTTTAAATCAATGGAGAGGGGTGTTCAAATGACATATTTTGGTGTATAGAACACAATTCTGAAGGAAATATTTAATTCTGATAACCCTAACCTACATCATTTTGCAGTTGATTATTATTAAATTGTTGATTATGTTACTATTGTAGTTGGAAGTAAGAGACCCCACCAAATAGGGGGTCCTGATCTACCAGAGCACAAGAGAGAGGTGAGGACATTGAAAAGGCAGTGGATGGAAAGGAAGGCAGAGAAAAGGAGAAGGAGCAAGGAGGAAAGTGCTGCAGTAGCAGAGAAGGCAGCCAGGAAGGATGTTAAGAGATTTTTGGCAGATGGTGATGAGGATCTGGAATTGGAGAGAAATGGTGATGAAGATGAGTTTGTTCCTGAAGTTGAGCTCTTCCCTCAAACTGACCCTGAGCCAGCAGCTTCGGCAAAGGTACAGAAAAACTATGATGAGATTCAAAACATTGCCCTTGCTAGTGTAAGGTATGGCATAGGGCTGAGGCCAACTGCAGCGATAGCAACAGCAGCTCTGATTGACGCAGGAATCATCACAGAAGACAATACAAGTAAAGTGATTGATAAGAGCAAGGTCAAGAGAGCACAGGAGAAGTTGATGAGAGAGCTGGGGGAACAGTTCGAGAAGAAGTGCAGGGAGGAGGGGGGGATCTCTTGCATCCTCTTTGATGGGCGGATTGACCTGACCAATGTGATGATGGAAGCTGAGGGCAGTGACCAATCTTTTCCCGCAAAGATCAAGGAAGAACACTATAGTGTTGTTAGTGAGCCTGGCAGCTACTATCTGTTCCACTTTACCCCAGAGAAAGCAACTAAAGAGGAGTCACATGCGGAGAAGATTGCTAAGGTCCTGTTTGCCTGGCTGAAAGAGAGGGGTTATGATAAGACCTTGTTGGCCATTGGAGGAGACTCAACAAATGTCAACACTGGTGTGAAAGCTGGAGTAATGCGGAAGCTGGAGCTGCACCTGGGGAGAAAGCTGGTCTGGTTGGTGTGCAACCTGCACACTGTTGAACTTCCCCTGCGCCATCTCATTGTTGACCTTGATGGCCCTACTCTGTCAGACAAAAAATTATCCGGGCCAATAGGAAAGCTCCTTGATTCTGCTACAGACTTTGATATCAATTCAAACTTCACCCGAATCTCTGTTGGCCCTCCACTGATCAAGCTTCCTGACAAGTCATTCAAGATCTCTCAACTGATCAATACTATGGCTATAAAATTGTCTGTGCAGTCAGGGATGGAGTACTTCCTGCAGGGCTGGCTCTGTTAGAGATAGGACCAGTAAACCACAACCGCTGGCTCACCACAGCGAACAGACTTCTCAGGCTCTGGGTGTCAAAGCACGGACTTAAAGGAAAGAACCTGAAGATTCTGCAATTCATTGTGGAATTCATCATTGGAGTGTATTACCCATGTTGGTTCAACGTGAAGGTCAAGCACTCCTGGATCGAAGGGCCTAGGCACATCCTCTTTCAGCTGGACTGCCTCAAGTCCCAGAGAAAGGAGGTGCTGGATATTGTGATGCCAACTGTGAGAAGATCTGCTTGGTATGCCCACAGTGAAGTCATCCTCCAAACACTACTCTGCTCTGAGGATCAGAAGGAGAGGATTGAAGGGGTGGAGAGAATCCTGGCCATCAGGGGAGAGGGGGACCCGGACACTCAGCTGGGGGACTCCTCTGTTAGGAGCAGAAGGACACCTGACATCAATTGTGATGCTTCCAGCATCGGTGACTTGATCAGCTGGTCAGAAGGTGTGTCAGAGCCACCTCTCACCTGCTCTCTAAGCACCTCAGAGGTGAAAAACTTCATCAACACCCCCATGGAGGTGCGCAACTGGCCTTGCCACACACAAAGCATTGAGAGGGTTGTTAAAATGGTGACTGAGGCTTCTGCTAAGTACTTCTCACAGGAAAAGAGGGATGGAGGGATCAGGGCTCAGGAGACCAGCAGGAAGCTGATGTCCAAGTCTGAGTCAAAGCAGGATTTGTGCAACCTGGCAAAGTTCAAGATGTCAGGAGAATGATCTTTGTAATTATATCCAGTGATATACATGCAGTTCACCTATTAATAAATATATGTAAAGTTGATTTGGCCTTGTCAATATAAATGATTTACCTTATATCTTTTAATATATTATAAAGGGGTTCAAAAGGGTAAAATTGGCAATTTAGAAATACAAAATGATGTAGGTTAGAGTTATCCTATCCAAAAAATAAGCTCATATTTGAATTCCCCATGTAAAAACACATAATTTAGACACCCCTGATGGTAGGATTTCCTTCAGATTCATGTTGTCACCTGAGTACGACCGCCCTAAATTGGCTCAGGCCGGAATCTAAAAAGTTAAGGAGGCAAGGGGCCTCTGCCCCCTCCTCGCAGCGAGGCTGCTAACAAGGGAGGCTTGTAGCAGTGACCAAAGCAGAGTGCCGTAATGAAGTGAAGTTCATTTTACAAATACATGTATAATATAAGCCTAAATGTTGGGGGAAGACAGTTGAAGGTTAAGTTCCCCCTTTTTAAACACATGATCAGATGTTTGAAAAATTCCAAATAAAAATAATAAAAAAAATAAAAATAAAAACTAATTTGTATTTTTCGCCGTCTACATTTATGAAGGCGATATAATTTCATTGTAGTACATAAGTACAATTTGAGTACATGACTGAGTACGTATTAATTTTGGTTCATTACAATTACGAGTACAATTATGGATTAATTCACATTCGCTTATGATTGTCCATTACAGTTCTATTAAAGTACATTCTTACATTATATATTAAGTCATTACATTCAATTACCGTTTCATTGAAGTACATTACAAGTTATTATTAATTACAGTTTCATTAAAGTACATTACGTTATATTAAATTAAAGTATTACAGTTAATTACAAATAAACAGTTACTATAACTTTGTTTTGTTTTTACAGTGTTTCATATTAATAGACAATTAAGATGTTAGAAATATAATACAAAGTACATGGGCACATACGGTATGGATTTATATACAACATAATATGTTATATTATGTTATAATATGTTATAAATTTGAAATCAGAGCGAAATGAGATTTTTATCTTAGAAGCGTTCGCTTCTGTCATAGTTAGCGGAATTTGATCACTTACCTCAGCATTTTCGAGTTCATTGCGAGAGGTGATATAATTAAAAATAAAAATTAAAAAAAATAATACGAGAACGTATTTGTGCGTTTTCGAACGAATGCATAAAGTTTTGCGTTTCAGAGACTGACACGAGTAAAAATGAATATTTAATAAAATTTATATAGGGTAATGGTCAAGATAAGATATGGACGTATAGACGAATATGGTTGAATAATAATATTTATACTACATAACACCACAACATTATTATTAAAGAATTTACCATACATTGAATACGGAAGATGTCCAAATACTAAGCACATGATTTTTACGCGGCGGAACGCCGCGTAAAAAGAGCCATGAAATTTTTTTCCTATTCATGTCAACCTCAGATTAGTCTAACCCCGGCCTCGGGAATGTTTGTTTGTTTATTTGTTTGCTTGTTTTTTCCTTTTTTTAAATATATCTCATGAAAGACCATGAAGTCTTCTAAAGGAAGGAGAGGAACGCGAGGAGGAAATTCTGAAATTGATCCATTCTGCTTGTTTTTCTTTTTCTCCAAGGAGGAGGGGGAGGCCCCTTGCAGAGGCAAACCCATAAATGCCCCTCATGAATGACGTTGAGGCCTCATAAACGGGGTGATAAACTTAAGGAAGGGGCCCCTCCTAACGGAGTCAAAGACCTCTAGGGGCAAGTTTCAAAGCGCCCCAAATTCCTCTACCCAAATGCCATCATGCTACTATTATAAAGGTAAAAAGAACTTTTTAGGTGAAAATTGTGATGAACCTCAAGAAATAAATATCTCTTGTTAGTGTAATTTTTTTTACCCTAAATTTCATTCAATCTCAATCTTTTACAAATTCACTGTCAACTCTCATTCAAACCAATGACTCTTTAAAATGGTTGGACTTGGATATGTTACATACTATAGATTGAATTGTATTTTGTACGTTCGTGGGATGAATCAAAGGACCAAATCTTAAAACGTTTTATTTAGAACTGAGAATTTTTTGGGAACAGCTTTTGTCCATCATCAGTAGAAGCTAAAAGAATCCAGCCATCAAATAATTGTATAGTGAATACGCAAATAATCCATATTATATAAATCATATAATAAATATCAATTTCCAAAAATTTCACTATATGATTTACGATAATTAAACTAAAGTGACAAATATTAACAAGTTAATTTAATTAATTAAGACACGAATTAAGTTTACATTTAAAAGTTCAGATAAGAATACTGTAATTAAACTACTTGTCACTAAAAATACAAAATATAGCGTTAATGCCAACATTGTGTAAATCTATATGGATGTGACGTATATCTTAGGTAGTGTTCTTTCTCAATAAAGATTATTATTATTATTAAATATTATTAAAATAATATTCAAATAATATTATTAAATATATATATATGCAAACAATTCACAAACAGCACGTGATCTTTTTAATAAGCAAGGAACCACAGGGAAAAGGAAAATAAAACACGAAGTCGTGTTTTATTTTTATTTTCCCTGTGGTTCCTTGCTTACTTTAGGGTATACTTTAGGGGTTTGAACGACGGTTCAGGATCGACCTGCGGTCGACCCCTCTGCAGCATCCCGCCTCATTTGCGGGATTTGGTGAAGGAGGGAATTGATGTCTGATCTCCTCCTGCCCTCGTAGCCAGCCACGCATGGCTGGTCAGGGACTTTGCACAGGAATCTGTCCAGCTGGTTCTTAAAGTTATTCAGGTCGGTGTGCTGAAGATTCCTCACTTCTTTTGGTAGGACATTGAAAAGCTTTGGGCCTCATATTCTGAGGATATTTTTCATCCTCGTGTTCATGGCCCCTTGTCCCACCGCAGCTGGGGCCGTACAACATCTGCCTCTTCTCTCATTCCAGTTTATTTCTATTTCATTTCTAAGGTTAGGGACAGAGCCCTCAAGTATTTTCCATATGTATATTATTGTGTACCGCTCGCGCCTTCTTTCGAGAGAGTAGAGTTCCATGGATTGTAGTCGAGACCAGTAGTCTTCACCTTCCGTTTCTTCTATCTTAGACTTAAAAGTCTTTTTTATAGCTTCAATGTTCGTAATGTCTCGTTTTCTGTATGGGCTTCTGAGTACTGAGCAATACTCAATTACTGGTAGGACTAGGCTCTTCCATAATTTGAGCATGATGTTTGCTTTTCTGCTGCGGAAGCTCGTCCAGATGATTCCCATTATTTTTCTAGCCGTTGTAATTTTGATGTTATAGTGCTCTCTGAATTCTGCATCCGACGACATTACTCCAAGATCCCTGACTTGTGGATTTGGTGTTATCTGTTTGGCTTCAATAGTTTTGTACCCTTTTTTCTGTAGCTCCTTGTTATTACCATGTCTTAGAAGTTGGAATTTTTCTTCGTTTTATATATATATACACACACACACACACATATACTGTATATATATATATATATATATATAATATATATATATATATATATATATATAAAGACTCAGGTATTGGAAGAGCAGCTGGTTGTTGATAGTTTATGAGGGGATTACACAGAATTAAACTAAACGCATGAATACATGTATGAAAAACAGTTTTACATTGCAGAGATTTTGAATTTTTTGTCTACTTTCTGTATAGCGAGTCTAAGACGATATGAATATACTCGTGATTGGAATGGATGTATACCCAGGGCCGATGAGAGCTGCCAGGGACGTCCCGGGGAAGGATTGGTATATGGGCCCCATTCTTTACTCAGTATCTTATGAATGTTTTTTGTGTACATAACAAGCAAACTGATATGTCCAAGTCACTATTCAAAACATACAGTATGAATAAACAACTCAGAAGAAAATGACCATTTTATTTTTCGAATCAATTATATTAATTCTATCACCATACAATTTACAAATGCAGCACCAGTCGATGCAGGCAAGACAATTGTTTACTGCAAGATTTTCATAATTGGAAGTGTATTTTCTTTGCCTTCTCTCTAGCAAAGTGGTAAATGATTCTGATGAAATTTAAAGTGCGGGCTAACTAGCTTTCAATTACAATGGTTCCCAGATCTGTCAGTCGGTCTTGGGCATTGGTAGACCGCAGATAATATTTTATCTGTTTCAGTTTGACTCTGATAATCTCTGTAAAATGTATGTTCATTAATTATATTTCCTCTCTGTTATTTAATCAATTGCTTTATTGATATTTTCTATTTTATCCCCCCATTTTCCGGGCCCCCTAGAGGTCCGGGCCCCGGGGATTTAACCCAGCTTCCCCGCCCTCTCCGTGGTCCTGTGTATGCCCACACCTATATATATATATATATATATATATATATATATATAAAGAGAGAGAGAGAGAGAGAGAGTAACACGCTTTATGTATTTCTTTAACAACACCGTCAGACCTTCGAGCCTTCACAAGAATGTCTCGTTCGCTCGAAGCTCTTCCTCTCTGCTTCAAACAAGACGCTTCATTGTTTTCAACCCAAGACAATCGACCCTGAACGTCACAGAAACTTCGCATTTCGACTCTAGAAAATCTTCGCTTCCTTCGTCAGTCTGTTGGGAGACGTCAAAGATGCCACGTCCTTTAGCATTGTGTCGTTCGGCTACATTCATTCTTTAATTTAAATAACACTAAATTCATTCATTCGTAGGATCTTTGCATTTATCACTTAATTTGCCGTTGAGTATCCATGTAATTCATTTAATAAGCTACTGCTTTTAGATCACTCAATCACTCGATTCAAATCTCATTTATTCTGTGAATTTGCATTCCCTAAATTGTAATCTTTTTATTGTGACTTTTACCATTTACTTGTTTTGTTTAATTAATAGAAAATGCAACGAAGCATCACCTTCCTTTATTAATGACATTCACTATTTCATTAAAAGAGCAATGATGACCCATAAACAATCTATGTAGTTAATCTAATTACATTTATTATAGGGTCTACATTCAAAAGCTCAATAAATTGTGTGTATATTTTTTTTTTTTTTTTTTTTAGTTCGGGAAGAACCGATTCGCCTCTATTTAAAGGGCATATCTCAGCGGAAAAACAAAGAAAAAGTGAGAGGAAAGACAGAGGAAAAAGAAAGGGTGGAGGGGACAGTCGAAGTGGAAAAAGACCAAGGATGACAAGGACTGCAGGGTCGAGCCCCACCATCCTTGGGTGCTAGGGCCGGGAGGGCGCACATGAAACCTCCAGGAACAAGCACGTACAAACGAGCACAAAGAGCACTCAAGAGCACGAGCTTAGAACCCCCTTGCGGGGAATTGTGTGTATATAAATATGTTACAGTTAAAGTGTGTAACCAGCCATTTCGCGTAATGGCTGAAACTTTTAGTCATTTCGCGAAATGGCTGTTTCCCTTGGTCATTTCGTACAAGATCATTTTTTTTTCTTTAAAAATTTTATTTCTACAACTTTTCCAAAACTGGACACACACACACACACACACACACACACACAATATATATATATATATATGAAAATTATTTCACGAAAGTAACACGTGAAAAATATTTATGATGAATAAAACCACGAAGGAAAGGAAACACAAAAAAGTGCTCAAGCGCTTTCGTCTAATGACATCCTCAGGAACACTGAAGTACATAAAAGGTTACAGAAAGAAAAAAAATAAAAAAAATAAATAACATACATACACACAAACATATATATATATATATACACATATATATATACACATACATATCTACACACATACATATATATATATATATATATGCAATAAACGGAGAAGTAAAAATAAAAATTAAAAATTAAAAATTAGAGGATTAACAAAGAGGCATACAGATTTGTAAGGAAAAATATCGATTTTTAGCACAAGATCAAATGAATTATAAAAATACAAATTTATACTGGAAATCTGCCCGGGTTTTAACACTTCGCCTTTTAGAGTCAAGTTTCGATATATATAAAAATAAAATGAAGATTAAAAGTTAATAAAGTAGCATACAAGTTTACCAAAGATTTAGCGTCCTACCCTTTTTATCTAAATTTGTTTTGAAGGAATTCAAAACAACAGAATCGAGTTGAAAAAGACCTTTGCTAATGTTGAAGTTATTTGAAAGTTGGATAATGGCAGACTCAAGAATATTTCTATTAACAATGTTGCTAGAATGAAATAAAACTGAAGCATTATTCCAATCAATACAGTGGGATAACTCTGACAAATGGACAAAAAGAGCACTGGACAACTGTCTTGTTCTAACGGAATATTGATGCTGTTTTATACGTGTGTGCAAATCCTTTCCCGTCTGACCTATGTAAAAGGAATCACATTGTTTACACCCAATTTTATAGATAATGCCTGAATTATTGGTAGGGCTATTTTTTACTATGATATTTTTCACAATGGAGGGGACTTGATCATTTAACTGAAGGAGGAAGTCGTGACCTGGATTACTTCCTCCTTCAGTTAAATGATCAAGTCCCCTCCATTAAGTTTACTTTAGAAGTGGAACAAGACAATTCAATCCCATTTTTGGATGTGCGTGTACATAGGGAAAGCCCAGGTTTTAAGTTTAGTATCTATCGGAAAACAACAAACAATTTGTCCTACGTACACTTTTACTCGGGACATGACACCCCCACTAAGAAGGCCATTTTTTCATCAATGTTTCTCCGCGCCCTTAGGATCGCCAGTCCGGAATACATCGATGCCGAATTGGAAAAAATCAACGGTATTGGAAGTGATCTGTGTTACCCATCTGCGTTTATGGAATCTTGTCTCAACAAGGCAAAACGAACTTTCTATCGTGTCAATAATAACACTCGTACTTTGTCAAAAAATATTTTAGTACTTCCATTTTTCCGGGGCTTTTTAGGCATTGCTAATGTACTTAAACTTTTGGATATTAATGTAGTATTTTCATATAACAATATTGTGAAAAATATCATAGTAAAAAATAGCTCTACCAAATACCAATAATTCAGGCATTATCTATAAAATTGGGTGTAAACAATGTGATTCCTTTTACATAGGTCAGACGGGAAAGGATTTGCACACACGTATAAAACAGCATCAATATTCCGTTAGAACAGGACAGTTGTCCAGTGCTCTTTTTGTCCATTTGTCAGAGTTATCCCACTGTATTGATTGGAATAATGCTTCAGTTTTATTTCATTCTAGCAACATTGTTAATAGAAATATTCTTGAGTCTGCCATTATCCAACTTTCAAATAACTTCAACATAGCAAAGGTCTTTTTCAACTCGATCCTGTTGTTTTGAATTCCTTCAAAACAAATTTAGATAAAAAGGGTAGGACGCTAAATCTTTGGTAAACTTGTATGCTACTTTATTAACTTTTAATCTTCATTTTATTTTATATATATCGAAACTTGACTCTAAAAGGCAAAGTGTTAAAACCCGGGCAGATTTCCAGTATAAATTTGTTTTTATAATTCATTTGATCTTGTGCTAAAAATCGATATTTTTCCTTACAAATCTGTATGCCTCTTTGTTAATCCTCTAATTTTTAATTTTTAATTTTATTTTTACTTCTCCGTTTATTGCATATATATATATATATATATATATATATATATATATGTATGTGTGTAGATATGTATGTGTATATATATATATATATATGTTTGTGTGTATGTATGTTATTTTTTTTTTTTTCTTTCTGTAACCTATATATAGGCCGTAACCTTTTATGTACTTCAGTGTTCCTGAGGATGTCATTAGACGAAAGCGCTTGAGCACCTTTTTGTGTTTCCTTTCCTTCGTGGTTTTATTCATCATATATATATATATATAATATTTTTTTTTTTTAATTTTTTATTTTATTAACCTTTATTAATAATAATAAAATAAATAATTTTTGTTTTCAATTTACGATGACATGAATAATAGGGCGGAGTGAAAAACTCATTTTTCGAATTTTCAAATTGGCTAGTGTGGAAAATATGTGGAGTAGTGCGGAAATAAGCTGGTATAAATTTAAAATCATAACATTAATATCTTCAGGTGCCACAATGACCTTCAATATTGAAAAAAAATTGAGAAAAGCAGATTTTAACCAATAATTACAGAAGAGTCCACAATGCACAATAGACAAGAATTTATTCACACTTGTATAAAAATAGCTCAGTCAACCTTTAAAAAAAGTTTCTATTCTCTAAAAACAGTTTTCTATAGTCAGCTCACTCAGCTGTCACGTGAGTACCTCGGTTCAGTGTAGCTGTCGCTCTCGTAGCAGGTGGGTGTTCTGTTGTTGGCGTTACTCAGATAGTCTAAACTATATTTCTTATATTGCATTTCTGTATTGTGTTGCCATAAGTTTGCCATGTACTATTAACTGAAATTAACGTATAATTGATATTAGCTCTTTCTTTTTCAGATTTGTATACTTTCAAAATGTCTCGAGTTTGTGCAAAATCAACCAGGGCCTCAACTGAGTGCCCCATGTTTGGTATGGGGGAAGATTTGTGGCACAGGAATCTTCCTACATACGAAGGAGTTTTTAAATATTACTTGTTTGTAAGAAACGATTTGGAACAGAATACTAATAAAGATCCTTCAATATCTCAAATATTAGAACAAGTTGTTGATAAATTGAAAACAATTTGGGAAAGTGCTTCCGTCCCAATTCTGTCAGACAGGCGAATTGAAACAATGTTCAGAAGCTACCACGAAAAGTATCGTGTCATTATGAAGCCATACGAAAGCAGAAAAAATTCTGAAGCTTACAAAGCAAAGATTGATATGTTCAAAAAAGAAGCACACACGAAACTTTTTGACATTGCAGCGTGCAAGTGCAAAGTACTAACACAATGTTCTTGTCCCAAAGAAAAAACGGTTCCAAAGGAAGAAGTGACGTTCCTCTTAGATCAAAGGAGTGAAAGAAAACTGTTTATTGATAGAGTAGATATTACTCTCTCAAGAAAAAAGCATCTACGTTGCTAAGAAAGCAAAAAGAAGCTGTGAGGCTCACCAAAGAATCTTCACAGGAGAAATTGCAGGATACAAATGTTGAATTATCATCATCGACATCAAATAGTGAAAGTGAATCTGGCGAAATATCAGACGATACATTTCCAGAGCCAGTTAGCTCGAAGAGAAAGCTCGAACAACCTGAAGAACAATTATTCAAGAAAAGGAAAACTACAAATCTACCTTCAGTGGCTACTGCTTGTGACAGGACTGCAGTTTCAGATCGAGCTGCAGCATTCATTGTTAGTGCAGTATTGCAAGATATTGGAGAAGTTTCTATTGACAATACCTCTGAAGTAGTGGATAGGAGTAAAATCAGAAGAGAAAGACAAAAGAAGAGATCAGAAATTATGAAAGATCAAAATCAGGTCCCAATCAGAGGAATCTATTTTGATGGTCGAAAAGATTCTACACTCTTCCAAGAAAAAAAAGAGTCCAAAGTATATCAGAAGAAGGTAACAGAAGAACATATCACTTTAGTGAGAGAACCTGGTTCAGATTATTTGGGCCATTATTCTGTGAATTCTGGATCAGCTGAAGAAATATGTAAAGGAATGTTTGAGTATATTGGAAATAATGACATGAACCTGGAAAACCTTGTTGCCATTGGATGCGATGGTGCAGCAGTCAACACTGGAGAAAAGGGAGGCGTTATAAGGCTTATAGAATTGAAGCTGAAGAAGCCAGTTCAACATTTAGTGTGCCAGCTCCATGCCAATGAATTGCCATTACGCCATTTAGTTGCAAAGCTGGATGGAAAAACATCTGGCCCCCGCGGATTCACCGGTCCTATTGGCAGGGAATTAGAGAACTGTGAGAGTCTTCCTATTGTCGAGTTTGAAAGGATTGATGCTGAGGAACCAACTGTAGACTGTGAAGATCTTAGCACCGACCAAAAATATCTAATTGATATTCATCAGGCCATAACAAAGGGATATTGCTCTCCAGATCTTGCTCATCGTAGTCCAGGCAAAATAGCACATTCACGATGGCTGACTACAGCAAATCGTTTGCTTCGTCTATACGTTTCAACTGTAAGTCCATCTGAGAACCTCATGAACATTGCTTCTTTTATAATGAAGGTCTACATCCCAGTGTGGTTTTCTATTAAGCAAAGTACGTCTTTTGTCAATGGCTCAAAACATGTTTTCAAAACTATTGAACTAACAAGAACACTGAATGACGAAGTAAAGGATATTGTAAACCCTGTCATACAAAGAAATGCATTTTTTGCAAATCCAGAAAATATTCTAGCATCAATGATTCATGATGACCGCAGCGCCATAAGAGAATTAGCGTGGAGGCGAATAAAGAAAGCAAGGCAAAAACAAGGAAAAAGTTGTGAGGCGTTTCACAGTACCTGTTATTCAATTTGAAGCTACTGATTATACTGATTTAATTAATTGGCAAAAATGCATTGTCACTGAACCACCTGTGACAAGACACCTGACAGAAAATGAGATTGAAGAATTCATAGAAAACAAGAGTACCCCTCCATTCGAGAAATTCCCTTGTCATACACAAGTAGTAGAAAGAATGGTAAAATTAGTGACTGAAGCATCATCAAAAGTATTTGGATTGAACGCGCGAGATGGCTTCATAAGATCAACACTTCAGTCACGTAGAAAAATGCCATCATTCGAAAGTAAAGCTGAATATAAAGTTTAAATAAAACGTTAATAGAAAAAAACATGCGCAAGGATGGGTGGTTGGGAGGGCATGGGTGGAGCTCGACACGCAGCCACCTCCTCGTGGTGAGTTCTGGATTATTTAGATCATTAATCAAAAGAACATTGATCTAAATAAACTAAGAGCTGCGTAATTCAGTAACTATTTTGGTAATTGGAACACTTAATATATAATAATAACAAGTAAGTTTCAGTTATTGTACTAATGCAGAATATAAGAAAATCATTATATTTCACTTTTTTCGACGGCTTTGTGGCACCTGAAGATATAATTTCGCAGGACTAATATTTATGCACAGTCATTATCTATAGCACCCACATATTTTCCGCACTAGCCATATTTGAATTTCGAAAACAAGTTTAAAAACCTCATTTTCGATCCGCCGTAATGAATAATTGTGAAGCTCGACTATTTATTTTATTTAATTTGGCCCTTAAGCTTTAGGCTTTACCCGGTTAGGTCAACTGTATGCCCGGTTAGGTCAACTGTATGCCCTTGACAATTGGTTAGGTTAAGTTGTGTTATTTTCTTTAGTTTTAATGAAAATAACATGACTTAACCTAACCAATTGTCACGGACATACAGTTGACCTAACCGGGCCTTCAATGGCGGACATCGGAATAACAATGAAGGCCCAATTAGTATTTGAAAACCTCTATATTGAAAATTCAAATCTGTATGTTCAAATGTGTTCAAATGTGTATTTGAAGAGTGTTTCTCACTTATTTGAACAGACCTGCGGATGTATGTATGTTTTAGCAGATTTAGATAGTTAAATGAAGGTTTCCAATTTTATTGCGATGTTTGTTATTTCCATGAATTCATGACAAAAGTCATTTTAGCCATTTCACGAAATGACCAAGGTGGAATTTCAGCCATTTCGCGTAATGGCTGAAGACTTTAGTCATTTCGCGAAATGACCAAGTGAAACAGCCATTTCGCGAAATGACTGAAAGCTTCAGCCATTACGCGAAATGGCTGGTTACACACTTTGACTCTAACGTATATATATATATATATATATATATATATATATATATATATATTACAGGCAAACTGTATAATCCAGGTATTGTGTAAAATGCCTGACAAGTTTAGGTAAAGTATGAATTATACAGGTTTTGATTATTTCTTTTACACTTTACTAAGGTATTCCCTATATAGGTATTCTATTCTATAGAATGCCAAGACTGATTTAGGTAAAGTGTTATTTTAATATCTTCATCAAAAAATTAATCGAAGCCTACTTATAATTATTGAATGCCTGGTTAATTGAATGCCCGGTTAGATCAAATGTATGCCCTTGACGATTGGTTAGGTTAAATCGTGATATTTTCGTTAGTTTTGACAGTAAACGAAAATATGACTTAACCTAACCAATCGTCAAGGGCGTACAGTTGACCTAACCGGGCATTCAATTAACCTAACCAGTTGTTTGAACCTGTTGAGCCTGTCTTTAACACATTGCCGATATCATGTCAGGCATTGTATAGAATGGGGAATATTCTGGAAACGCCGGTGACTCTTTATCTTATCACAGCGGTCAAATGTTTTCAACGAAAGATCAAGATAACGATATAAACAGTGGAAGCTGTTCCAAGTTATGCTGTGGTGTATGGTGGTATAAAAGCTGTCATAGCTCCAATCTAAATGGTTTTCAGTATGAAGGAAACCACACCTCCTACGCCGATTGCATCGATTGGAGTGCATTTCGTGGACAGCATTACTTCTACAAGAAAACTTCTTTGAGTCTTAGACCGAAATTCCTTAACTAAATTGAAAATTATTTCGAAATACCAGGAAATCTGACTAGGCCTTTCAAATATCTTTCGAGAAGATACTTGTACGTTTCAAGTAGTAGTAATAGTAAAATGAGAGGACTTCAGTTAGACCCGTCGAAGCAGTATCCCGAACTCTTTTGTAGTGTACTTCATATACTCTCAGTCTGAGATTGAAAGCTGAGGGTCTGAGTCTCAGACCCTTGTCACAGAAATTTTACCTCCAGTTTGCCTCGAAATGATCTCCTTTCTTCTGACCTCCGTTCGCCAGATATCCGTTCGAGTGACCTCCATTGGTTTGACCTGTTAGTTCGACTATCGATTCTAATATTTCATTTAACATTTTTCGCTTCACTGTTGAAATATGAAATCTCTTCAGCATCTCTACTCAACAGTCTCGCCATTCAATTTCTTCAACCCCAGTTGAGTCGGAGTCTTCATCACCTCTACGACACTGAAGCAGTGAAGCGCTTGCGTATCTCTCGTTTGTATATACCTTGAATATTTCCTATTTGTTTAATCTTTCGTATTTACAATTAACTTTTCTGTTAATTTGAGTGTTAAAAGGAAAATAACTCATTTGCTGAATCTCTGTCCTTCTTCATGGATTAATTTTATGTTTATTCAATAAAAAAATCATCTATAAAAAACTATGAAAATGGTAAATGTGATAATTATTAAAAATGTGTTCAGAAAAGATGTTTCAGGAAAGTGAATGATAGCGTCGGTTGCAAACTAATATAGTGGCGGTTAACGCCAGTCTTTTATTTCTGATCTTTACAATTTTTTGGGGGGTTACGAGAAAGAGCTCAAAATGGAGAATTCCTTCATAATTGATTTGTATGATGAATTTAATATAGGAACGTATAAATCTGAAAGTAGAGAAAATAGCGAGTTGTTTCCTTATTTGGAACATTTAATGTAAAATGAATTTCAAGATTTCGTTACTCTCTCCTTTTTCACAAATATAGAATACATTAAGAAAAAATCTACAGACATTTTGTGTAAAATTAATATATACATACATACATATATAGGTTTATGTTTACTTGCAACAATTTAATAAAGTACTAAATTTCCCGTAATAATATGTAATGTATTGACAGTGAACAAAGCAATCTGTACTTTTAGTGTAGTTAGAAAAAGGAAATTGATAATTAACTGGTAATTTTGGTGTCACAATTTGTTTAATGTCATGAAAAGGGTTCCATTTTTTAGATAAATTTAAAAACTTGCGTTTTCATTGAAATTCTATTACATACTACATAACAAAAAAGGTTGCTGCATATAAATTACTTGTAAGAAGAGAAGACTGTAGTGCAAAAGCATAATATAAGTTATTCAGCTGCCATTTATATTTAATATTCATAAGTAAAAGACGCATGGACAACAGCTTAACGATTTAAAGTGTGGGAAAATAGGTGGATGTCATATACATATGTACCTTCATCTCTAATGGTGAATAATAGTGATTTAAGTGCGATTTTAAAATAGCCTGCAGGTGACACTGAAATTTGAAATGTCCAAAATATGACTTGGGAAAGTAATGAGTTGTAACATCCTTGAAACTAATCTGAAAGAGACGCCCATTTTAGGATTTGAATAATAAACGAAAAAGTAAATAAAATTAATCTAAAATGAAGGTACACCCACAGGACGAGGGGTGTTCTGAGATAAACCGGCCAAGGACAAGTAGATTAAAATGTATAAAAAGGGAAGGGTACTTCGAAGCCAATTATTAGAAGCTATTTACTGAAATGGTTCAGGAAATTCAGCTCCAAAAATGTCAACTTCAACGCTTTTGATTCAATTCCTGACGATTATTGTGCTGAGCAATTTCGTTTGTGGAGACATCAGTGAATGAACGATCAAAGAAACAGAAAGTCTCTTCAGAGAGATTGGTTTCTCTCCTGACTGCGTGTCTCAAACTCTGGCACAATGTGAGAACTCTGCAAGAGATTTCTTTTTGATGAGACTGAAAATTCACTCGCATTTAATGCAAAAGACAATCGCCAAATTGAAGGAAGTTCCAAAACGTCCTCGAAATTGTGCGGATCTTTTTAACATCGGTGACAAAGAGTCTGGGATTCGAGCAGTGTACCCTTTCAGTTGTTGCGAAAATCAACCCGTTTCTGTTTTCTGTGACCAGATTACAGATGGAGGGGGATGGACAGTGATTCAACATCGCGATGCTCTTCCACAGAGAGAAAACTTCTTCAGGAAATGGGTTGAATACCAACTTGGATTCGGCATTTTGACGGGAGAATTTTGGCTCGGCCTCAACAAAATTCATGCCCTCGTTAGTGATGTTTTGATGGAACTGAGAGTGGACCTTGAGGACTTTCAGGGAATAAAGCGTTGGGCAAAGTACGAACACTTTTACATCGGAGACGCTACTGAAAAATACCGCCTAGATTTAGGAGAATATTCTGGAAACGCCGGGAACTCTTTAGCTTATCACAGCGGTCAGATGTTTTCAACGAAAGATCAAGACAACGATGCAAGCGATGTTAGCTGTTCGAAGACATACCGCGGTGCATGGTGGTATAAAAACTGCCATAATTCCCACTTAAATGGTTATCAGTACGAAGGAAACCACACTTCCTACGCTGATGGCATCAATTGGGACGCATTTCGTGGTTCATATTACTCCTTAAAGAAAACATCCTTGAGACTTAGACCGAAATTCCTTAACTAATTTCAGAATTATTTAGAAATATCATGAAATATGAATAGTCCTTTACGAAATGTATTTCGAGAAGTTGCAATAGTAATAGTAAAGGTATGATAATAATATACTTTCTCGTTGTTATTCCTTAAAACTAAAATTTTTTAAAATGAATTTCGTGTCAGAAATTCTCTCTGTATACCAATTAGATTGAACATATCGTAAAATCTTCACATCAGATGATTTGTGAAACAACATACATGTCTTCATAATGTGATAATGTAGCTAATTAATATTTTAGTGGAAGACTGTAATACAGTATATACAAGAAGTAAAAATGTTGTAAGGTTTCATATTTTCCTTTACTTTAAATGGTCCTTGACCTCTTGGTTTGGTATATATATATATATATATATATATATATATATATATATATATGGGATGAATTTCACAATAAAACACGTGAAATTAATAAATGCTGCAAACTCACAAGGAAAAGAAAAACGATTCCAAGGCCTTTCGTGTATTCAAAGCTACACCTCGTCAGGGAATGAAGATAAACGGCGAGATACCCATAAATATATACAATGTACAGGAAAAACAAAACAATTAGCACATACTTAACAAGGGTTAATGAGAGGCAAAAGAAATTTTAACATGATATCGTCAATTTTATACGTCCCCGCACTGTTATTGAAATTGCTTTTAAAATGAATAAATGCACATTCTAGAATATTTCGTTCTATTATATCTCTGTTTTTAACAAGCGCTTTAGAACTACCCCACTTGATGCTATGGTTACATCTATACATATGGTTAAATAAAGCATTGGAAGTATTAGCTGTTCTACAAGCATATTTATGCTGTTTTACCCTAATATCTAACATTTTACCGGTTTGGCCTATATATACTGAGTTACATTGTGTACATCCGATCGAATACACACAATCAACATTATCAGGGCTATTCTTTATTAGGCGTGATTTAACAGTATTATTATACTTAAGAAAGCCAAGAATAGGTATTATAATAATGTAATTGTAAAGGAATTTCAGCGTAAAAATATCCTTAGCCTACCTTACCATGTTAATTTTCAATACCTTCCAACTGTACTTAAAGCAATTGGCATTAATGTAATCTTTAAGTATAATAATACTGTTAAATCACGCCTAATAAAGAATAGCCCTGATAATGTTGTTGGTTGTGTGTATTCGATTGGATGTACACAATGTAACTCAGTATATATAGGCCAAACCGGTAAAACGTTAGATATTAGGGTAAAACAGCATAAATATGCTTGTAGAACAGCTAATACTTCCAATGCTTTATTTAACCATATGTATAGATGTAACCATAGCATCAAGTGGGGTAGTTCTAAAGCGTTTGTTAAAAACAGAGATATAATAGAACGAAATATTCTAGAATGTGCATTTATTCATTTTAAAAGCAATTTCAATAACAGTGCGGGGACGTATAAAATTGACGATATCATGTTAAAATTTCTTTTGCCTCTCATTAACCCTTGTTAAGTATGTGCTAATTGTTTTGTTTTTCCTGTACATTGTATATATTTATGGGTATCTCGCCGTTTATCTTCATTCCCTGACGAGGTGTAGCTTTGAATACACGAAAGGCCTTGGAATCGTTTTTCTTTTTCCTTGTGGATTTGCAGCATATATATATATATATATATATATATAATATATATATATGAAATGTCTACTGTGCTTCTCATAATGAACTTAGCTTTCTGAAACGAATAATAGCTATTTTGAAATGCTTACTAGATATTTCAAGTATCCGAAAACGTTTCATATATTATATAGGGTGTCCATAAATGATTACCCTGATTAAAGGATGCTATAACTTTTAAATAAACACTCGTATTCAAACAGTTTTAATCATAAGTAGATAAACATAAAAAGTTTTGATACATAGTTAATGAACTTAATAAGCTTCCACATGTGCACCCCTAGTGGCACGTAAAATGTCGAAATGGTATTCACACTCACGCCACACATTTTCCGGATCAAGTAAAGATAAGCACCCCCAACCTTTATTAGTTAGCTTTATAAGGCTAACTAACGAAAATATCACGACTTAACCTAACCAATCGTTAGGTCAACTGTACGCCCTTGACGATTGGTTAGGTTAGGTCGTGGTATTTTCGTTAGTTAGCCTTATAAAGCTAACTAAAAAAGGTTGGGGGTGCTTATCTTTACTTGATCCCATTTTCCAACATTTGTGGGTTAACTGTTGCAATTGCATCCGTAATGCGTTCTCGCAATGTCCTGATATCTGGAACAACTGTTGCATCAACCAAATCTTTAACATGACCCCAGAGAAAGAAATCCAGCGGGGTAATGTCTGGTGATCTTGGGGGCCATGGGATTGGCCCGTCCCTGCCAATCCATCGATTTGGAAATGTTGCGTCGAGAGTTTCACGAACAACATGCGCCCAATGAGGGGGTGCCCCATCTTGTTGGAAGATGACAGTTGGCTGCCTGTTCTGCAGCTGGGGGATGGCGTAATTGATGAGCATATCCAGGTACACAGTTGCGGAAACAGTTTCCAAGAATTTTTTCATCCACGACTTAATTAACTTCACATTAGGTGGATTCTTTCCATACTTTGTTCTGAACCTTCGCTGAACACTGACAGGAGATTTTGTTTCTGCAAGCCACACAACACATTGTGCCTTCTCTGTTACAGACGCCATCTTAACTGAACAGCTACTACAGCGCTCCTAGCGGCGAATGGGGTAGACGAAATACACCAGTACAGAAACTCTATGCGTGTACGAGATCACCTGTAAAAAGAAAACGGATGTAAGATTCGTCATTAAAACATGAGAGCATACTGTTTTCAGGGTAAATATTTATGGACACCCTGTATATGAAAGCGTAGAAATGAAACATTGCGATTGCGATTAAAAATATTTTAAAATTGTGACGCAGTTTATTTAGTGTTTGTATTTATGGGCTATCTCGAAAAGAGCAAAAAACAATTATTATATTTATGCATTTATTAATTTATTTTTATGTATGTTTACATCTTGTAATTGTCTTTATTAGGCAATTCATTAAACATTCCATGCATTAGACATTTCACATTTGTCATTTTAATTGTTTAAAAAATTTAAACGCCATTCATCTCATAGCAATTATGGTAATTGCATACTTTATAAATATTAAAAGTTTGGATAAACAGAAACTAATTTTGTGCAACTCTTAAAAGACGAATTCAGTTTTCTTTTTCTAAATAAGAAAATGGATAATAAAGGTGATAAAGCTAATGACTGCATTTATTCTAATAAAACACATTTTCACAAATCCATTTAATAGAACAGATTTCAATCAGTTAAATATTATGATCGCCTTACTTTCATGTTATCCTTGATTCCGGGGCAGTCCCTGATCCCAGATTACCCTGTTTCACGGTTAACTCGGTGTACCCCGCCCGTGGGTGGTGGTGGAACTGTTGCTACCTACCCGCCACCACTGACTGTCCTCCCACCATCACACACAGTATTATTCTGCTACAGCGTAACATAGAATATTAATTGTTTTTGGTAGAGCAGAGAGACAGTGACTGAGTCGCGTTTTGGTGAGCTGGCGGGAGTCGAGCCGCGAACGTAAACACTGCGCCAAATCACGGTTAACTCGATAGCATGACCACGGATGAGTGCAGAATGGTCAATCCCAAGTAGTGGGTAAATGAGTTTCTTGGATATTAGTATTTATAATTAACTATAATTCATAAGCGAAAAGATTTCCTTGAGGATGAGTTCTGGTGCCCATACTTTTCCGTCCTTATTCCTGAAACATAATATTTTACTCATTTTTACTTCGTAAATTTAATTTTTTGAGACAGAATTTATATTCTTAACCTTGATGAGTGGCAAGTGGCTATACTAACTCCGTTCTGGACACGTCAGACGATTGATTTCAGTGTCTAAAAAGCCCCGCGAACATTAAAGAGTAAATAACATCTCGTTTTTCTATTTTTAGATCAAAGATAGATGGTAGAATGTGATGACTTACATAACTGCAGACTCCGCTTCTTCGTCCGCCTTGTTTATCTTGACGGTATACGATGTATCCTTGAATACTAATGGGATAATCAAAGAATGTTATGATGTCATCACGTTTCTGAGATACACAATCTACTGCATGTGTGTTGTTTAAAATAATTAAGCTTTTTATTTCATCGAGTCGTGGTAAGAAGGATCTTGCATTTATATGTTTAATTTTTAGTTTCTGGATCTTATTTGTACTTTCCAACTTTTTCTTTACTCACCATCAGAATCTTTGCCTTTTTTCTTGTCACTGTTATTGCAAAATTTAGAATTATGGCCTAAAATTAATGATGTCATGTAAAACTGCATTGAATGTGCATAGTAGCAATACTTGTAGCACCCTTTTCGTGATTTTAGTATTGATTTTTGTACTGAAGCCGTTCAGGTGTATGCATGAATGCATACGAAATGTGGTTGTATCTGTTGTTTGGTGTTCGTGGTAGCCAGTGAATTGTGTTTTGGTTATGCTTATTGTTAACTCCGTTTCGTGCATTATTCTGACTGACAATATGCTTACAAAATTGTTTGTTAAGTTTACGGTTAACTGCATTTAATGTGTTATTTTGACTACCACTATGTAAGCTATTCCTCTCGTTGTGACTCTCAGATAGGGTTTTGTTTACTTTGTTCCTCACCTTTTTGAGAGTGCGTTGTGAAAGAAAGAGGAAGTTCGTCGCCTTTCGTTGTTTATGTGTGGTGATTGGATTGCGGTAACTTTGTTTTTAATTTTCGGGAGCGAAAAATTATTATCTAACATTTGATGTTTCTTC